>OW026522.1:63049152-63505916 GCA_932274085.1 Protocalliphora azurea
TATTATAAACGTATTTAAAATTTTTGTTTTTCTTTGAGGTATATTCGTTTCTTTTAACGAAAAACAATGTTGTGTTATTACAATAACTCGCGATATAACAGTAGCAATCAAAACATATTCGTAATCATTTCAGTGGAATATTCCTATAAGTGCAGTCGAAAAAAATTTTGCCTAAAAGGTTATTGCAAAAACTTTTAACAGTTTTAGTTGTTTGTTTCACTTAAGGTAAGTTTCTGTTGACGTCTCTGTTTACTGGAAATGCTTTTGTTTTAATTGGGAAATTTCATCAGTTTTAAGGATGCCCAAAGGAACTTTTCTTACAGACTAGAAAAAAATTTAAATTTTTTTGTGATCAAGGCTGTTCTAACAGGGAAATTGGACAAAAAATTAACCGTTCGGAAGGAGTTATTCGAGGCTTTCTTAAGAAAGGGCTGACATACGGAGTGCGAAATTCAACAAAAGGTAATCAAAAATTAACAAAAAGTCAAATTAATAAAATAAAAGTGGTTGCCATCCGAAATAAATTAAATGGTACACAAATAATAAATAAACTTGACCTTCTTGTCACTTCCGAACATTTTTCAAACAGATGGTAGCACAAATTTAAGAAACCAAAATTTAAGCTAATGTTAAAACAGCATCAAAAAGAAATTCGTTTAAAATTTGCGCGCAAATACATGAAATGGACAGATTAGTGGAATAAGAAATTCAATTTGGACGGTCCCGATTCATATTCTTGCTATTGGCATGATTTGATGTCGAACGAAATTCTTATATCGAAACACAATTTCGGTGCAGATGGTATTATGGTTTGCGCAGCCCTTTCAGCTGCAGGAAAATCAAAAATATGTTTTGTTCCAACTAAAATGAACAGTGCAATTTATAATGAACTGTTGGAGGATGGTCTTCTCTTACTTATGGATGAAGAAATGGATAAAGATTCCATATTCCAACAGGGTAACACTGCAATCCGTGTCTCGAACCAAACTATATCATGGTTTAATGATCTGTTGGACTGGCCGGTCCGAATTGAAATCCAATGGTGAAGCTGTGGGGGTACATGGCCATAAAGTTTTCGCAAGAAAACGCACAGAATGAAAAAATTAAGCAAGCCTGGGAATAAATTGACAGTGATTATTTCAAAAATTAGTCGAATCAATGCCAGACCGAATTTTTGAAATTATCCAAAGCGAAGGTTCATCCACACATTATTTATAATTATAAATTGGGTGATTAGTTTAAGTGCGTATATAGGAAAATGCAATAAAAATTGCATTAAACTACTAAAATTGCAATTTAAGTTTTTTTGTTATTAATTTTTTAAGGGAAGTCAATAAATAATTGAAGAAATTAATTTGTAGCACCTTAATTAATTTTTAGTCCCATTTTGGTAAGTTGATTAAAAAATTTATGTGCGGTTATAGGAATATATACCGGTGTATATATAAGACAGTAACGTGACTGACTGATTCATCATCCCACAGAGATATAAAATTTGGACTGTAGATTGGTTTTGTCAAATGAGAATCCTTAAAAGGAATTTTGTGGTACTTTTTCGTTATTCTAATATTACTCTTGACTTGAGATGTTTGTTATTGATTTTCTGAAGACACGAATATTTTAACTGTTTCCACGGGAATTAGGATCATACTTTAATTTGATGGATTTTCCCACTTTTCGTACAAAATTTTGTTTTTTCTAAATAAAAAGGCTACCTAAGTTTATATCTTGTCTATGAAGAGTCCCGCAAATCCTCTAACGCAATAGCGGGTTAAATGCTAGTTGTTATAATAATTTCGGTTTTATTTTTGGCAAAATTGCTAATAACATTGTATCAGTAACACTAGTTATTAGTTACATGTCTTCAAAGTTGAAAATTTAGAAAAATGTGGTTGAAGCGAACCAGGATTTTTTCATATTTTTGATTTTTTCCTACAAGTTAAAATTAATGGTGTTAGAGTTGTATAAGGGAACTGCTCTCTGGACATAGAGGAACAATATTAATTTATATATTATGATTCTATCGCTATTCGGTCAAAAGTTATATAATGGCAAACTTTGAAACCAAAATTTTACCTACTTTAATATTTTTATATTTTTTGGTCACTGTATTGCGCAGAAACATTTTTAACATTTGAAACTAAAATAAATGTGCGTGTATGTAAAGCGTAATCCATTTCGAGGTTCCCTACTTTTTTAAAGAAAAAAATACAGAAAATTCAAATTTAATGGGGAATGTTTATTATCATTTGAAAGAACATTCTTTGGCATTTATTTTTTGAAGATTATATCTATCAAATGTTGGCCGTTGCTACGTCGCAGATAGTCCATCTGTTGAGTCCAATTTTCGATGACTCGTTCGAGCATTTCTACTGGTAACTGGTAAATGAGGCGTGTGATGTTTTCCTCCAAGGCCTGAGTCGAAGCGGGTTTGTCCGCATAAACTTTAGACTTTACATATTCCCACAGAAAAAAGTCTAACGGTGTGATATCACATGATCTTGGTGGCCAATAGACCGGCCCAAAACGTGAAAGTATGTGCTCACCGAAGTGTTCTCTCAATAAATCCATTGATTGATGCGATGTGTGGGAAGTGGCGTCGTCTTTCTGAAACCAAATGTCGCCGAGATCACGAGCTTCAATTTCAGGCATCAAATAGTCGGTTATCATGGCACGATAACCGTTGTTTTTTCTGGATGAAGTGGCAGTTGCTCTTCGTCCCAAATGCGGCAATTTTGTTTGTTTACATACCCATTGAGCCAGAAATGGGCCTAATCGCTGAACAAAATTTACCTCGAAAACGTTGGATCTTCTTGGAACTTTTCAAGAGCCCATAGAGCGAAGCGATGTCGCTTGGGAAAGTCGACCGGCTTCAGTTGTTGCACAAGCTATATTTTGTACGCTTTCAATTTAAGATCTCGAAGTAAAATGCGCCAAGTCGTTCCATACGTCAGTCCGAGTTGCTGCGAACGGCGCCGAATCGACTGTCTACGGTCTTCGTGATCACCGAATATACCACGTCCAGTGGTCCAATATCCAATAATGAATATCTGGGTCTCAAAATTGGTGATGGTGTTGCGAATAGTACGCTCAGTAGGCCGATTATATTGACCATAAGTTGAGCGAAGTGCACAAAACACATTCCTCACAGAACGTGAATTTTCGTAATAAAGTTGAACGATTTGTAAACGTTGTTCTGGCGTAAGTCTTTACATTATGAAATGCCAAACAATACTTAACAAAAATAACATGACAGCATGACACGACTCACACGTGATCTGTCAAAAAAAGTCTATTGAAAAAAGTATCTCTACTTGAATCACCCTTTATAACACACAGGATATATTAATAGTATACATATATTTTTAACATCAGAACATTTCACCCATTCTCTTAAATTTGGTAAATAACTAACAACAACCACTATTTGCTAAAATATAAATGTTAATTCAACAGTGAAAAATATGAAAATTTCAAATTGTATCCTTTAAAATTAAACAACGGACACTTAATAACGCACCCATATAAACGCAAAAGAAAACAAATATTTGTTATTTTAGGATTACGTCATTTTCAAGAGAAAACAGTTATTTTAACTTTATATTTGTGAGGCACATCTACCCGATGATCCCACCTCAACATAATATAGATACATACAAACAAACGAGTAACATTTAAGACGCCTCATTTGAATATGGGAATGAAAAAAGGGACCAGAAAAAAAGAATGTATTAATCCATAAATTACATCATCTAGAATGTTAATCAACAATTCTGTATGTTTAAAATTTTAATTAAATTTAAATGATTTTTAAGCAAATGGAGGGAAATAATATAGTATAGTATCCAACGGGTATTACCGAGCTTTGATGGCCAGTTGGACAATGTTCATGTTTGCTTACACCACCAGTCGTCGAATGCTTTTCTTGTCTATGGTGATAATGTTGTTGTTGCTGTTGTGGATACTGATGTTGTTGATATTGATGCTGTTGTTGATGTTGATGCTGCTGATGTTGTTGTTGGAAATAGGAATAATGTCCTACCATTGCTGGCGGTGATGAGACCTGTGATGGTGGACTCTGATAATGGCCATGATGTAATGACTGCTGTTGTTGTTGGTGATGATGCTGCTGATGATGTTGGTGATTATGAGCTGTTGGTGGCGATGGCATATTATGGCCACTGTGTGGCAAATGTGATGTATGTTGAAGCCCCACTTGATGAGCATGATGATGCGGTACGTGACCCTGGGATGCCTCTAATAACGTCGGCTGTATATGTGTTACAAATTGAGCCATTTTGTTTTTCTCTTCTTTTAGTTATTTATAAAATTTTCTACTTCATTTTTTTCGAACATAAAATTATTATTTTTCAATGCAAACTAACTTTAAAACACATTTCCACTAAATTATTAATTTTTACACTTATTTTTAATTTTATATCTTCTTAATCTTCTTCATTTATTAAAATTGATATTTTTTATTATAATTATTTCTAGCATTTTTTTCTTTATTTATTTAAAAAAAATGTATTAAAAATACTTTATGGATTTGCACAATAATAAAATTTTATTTAATTTTATTTCAGTTAATTTGATTTTTTCATATTATATAGGACAGAAAGAATGTGTATAAGTATTATGCTGTTTGTTTTATTTGTTGGTATACTAAAAAACTAATAAACATATAAAAGTTTTTCACTAACTATCTTTTTTTCACACTCGTCTAGTATTTGTGCAAATTCTTTATTTTAACCGGGAAACAACCTTTTAGCAAGAGCAATGTCAAATAACTGACAGCAGTTTCAGCTTTTAATGTTACTTCTGTTGTTGATGATGCTACTGTTATACATTTATGCTCTTAACTTACGTAGCACCATCATCGTTTTCGATAAAAAAGAATAATAATCATCATCACCCACCTTCTCCCACCTTTTTCAACAACAACGCCCCAACATTAAATGATTTTGCTGTGGGTATGAAAAATAAAATAATAAATATAAATGAATTTTTTGTGTTAAACATTTAGTATCCATAATCCCTTTAACGGTTTTAAATAACTTGATTATTTTCCAATCATTTTACTTTTGCACTCTTACATATACTCCAAAGAATAAAATCGTTTCTCTTTTCCTATTCGTGTCTAATTTTAAATAGAAATTATAATATTATTCATATTGTGTAGATATAATATTCGACATTAAAATTCAAATTAGAAATCGAATAATTTTTCATAATTTATTAACTACACTCTGCTACAGTGACAAAACTCTCGAGAAATTACATAGCGTAAGTTATAGGATTTTTTAAAGACATCAGTTTTAAAAATTTCCAATACAGCCTCAAAAATTTTAATTATGCTCAAAAAACTGTTTTTCATTACGTTCTAGTATAAATGTATATCTAGTTCCGTTATTGTTTTGGTTACTTTTTTCTTTTTAATGTTTTTGGTTAGTAGAATAATTAGACTTTTCAGCCATATTTATTTATATATCGACAATTCACTTTTCATAACATTGATACACAAATCCTCTATGAATCCTTATATTTATTTCAGTTTTAAGCTTCTGGTTTTATTTTTTTATAGTTTTATTGTTTTTAGAATAGGTTTATATACAGTGCGGACATAACTAAAGCACGGAATAGCACTTATTGCAATATGGCTGAATAAAAATGGGAAAATCGTTTTAATTTTAATTCTTTTTGTTAATTTAATAACACTAGGCCCCAAATTCTCTAAAACAAAACTGAAAGAATTCAATTTCTTTATTTAAACTAAAAAATTTCAATGAAATGTTAGATCAAATAATAATTATTTTTGCTCAAAGAATAAAACTTATTCCCAATTCTTAGTGAAAAATTAGGTTTTTTTATTATAAACTCCATATAACTACAAAATTCAGTTTTTTTTTTTAACAAAAATCATTATTTTTAATAAAAATCAAAATTTGTATTAAAAATCAAATTTTGTATAAAAATCAAAAATTTACTGAAAATCAATTTTTTTACTAAAATCAAATATTTTACTAAAAATCAAAATTTTTGTTAAAAATCAAAATTTTTATTAGAAATCAAAATTTTTATTAAAAATTAGATTTTTTTGCTAAAAGTCAACATTTATCTCCATTTTTTTTTTTTTTTTTTGTAAAAAGATTGATTTAAAAAAAAAAATATTTTTTATACAAATATGATTTTTTGTAAAAAAATTTCGGCATTTAGTGAAAAATCTTATTTTTATAAGAAAGTTACTATTTTTATAAAAAAATTTTCATTTTTAATAAAATTCTTAATTTTTGGAAAAAATTTAGATTTTTAGTAAATATTTAGATTTTTAGTAAAAATTTTGATTTTTAATAAAAATTTGGATTTTTTCTGATGTTTACACAAAATTTTTTTACCAAAAATCATTTCGCAACAATTTAAGTTTTATTTTATGAGCAAAAAAAATAAAACACAAAATAATCATTTTGAACGAAAAAATAAATATCAAAAAGTTGAGAAAAAAAAAACTCAAAAATAATCATTAAAACTGTTTTTTAATAACAAATAATAATAATAATAATAATAATAATAATAATAAAAATCATCCCGGATTTCGATAGAACTTGTTCTGAGAATTCTGTATCCGATCGTTCCTTGTATCTGATATTTTCGTTTAAAATTTCATGAATAATGATTATTTTCTGTTCTCGCTTACATCAAATAATTGCCTCGACTATTTCAAAATTGTGATTTTTTGGTCATAACTAGGGTTTGGGGTTTCCCGTGATATTTATTTTTCTGAAAAATTAAATTTCCTGTGAATTCCCGGAATTTAATTTTATTAATTTTTGAAGAAAATACCTGTCAATTTCTTCCCAAGCTTTCTTTTCATTCTGTGCATTTTTTGTGAAAACTTTAAAATCAAAATTTTTGTTAAAAATCAAAATTTTTATTAGAAATCAAAATTTTTATTAAAAATTAGATTTTTTTGCTAAAAGTCAACATTTATCTCCTTTTTTTTTTTTGTAAAAAGATTGATTTAAAAAAAAAAAATATTTTTTATACAAATTTGATTTTTTGTAAAAAAATTTCGGCATTTAGTGAAAAATCTTATTTTTATAAGAAAGTTATTATTTTTATAAAAAAATTTTCATTTTTAAAAAAATTCTTAATTTTTGGAAAAAATTTAGATTTTTAGTAAATATTTAGATTTTTAGTAAAAATTTTGATTTTTAATAAAAATTTGGATTTTTTCTGATGTTTACACAAAATTTTTTTACCAAAAATCATTTCGCAACAATTTAAGTTTTATTTTGTGAGCAAAAAAAATAAAACACAAAATAATCATTTTGAACGAAAAAATAAATATCAAAAAGTTGAGAAAAAAAACTCAAAAATAATCATTAAAACTGTTTTTTAATAACAAATAATAATAATAATAATAATAATAATAATAAAAATCATCCCGGATTTCGATAGAACTTGTTCTGAGAATTCTGTATCCGATCGTTCCTTGTATCTGATATTTTCGTTTAAAATTTCATGAATAATGATTATTTTCTGTTCTTGCTTACATCAAATAATTGCCTCGACTATTTCAAAATTATGATTTTTTGGTCATAACTAGGGTTTGGGGTTTCCCGTGATATTTATTTTTCTGAAAAATTAAATTTCCTGTGAATTCCCGGAATTTAATTTTATTAATTTTTGAAGAAAATACCTGTCAATTTCTTCCCAAGCTTTCTTTTCATTCTGTGCATTTTTTGTGAAAACTTTACTTTACCATTTACCTCCACAGATTCTCAATTGGATTTAAATCCGAAATGCAAGCCGGCGAGTTCAATAGTAGAATACTATGTTCATTAAACCACCGAAATTGCGTTTCGACATATGAATTTCGTTCCGTTTCCGCACTCCATATTTCTGCCCTTTTTTTAAGAAAGTCTCCTTCTGAACGGTAAATTTTTTATCCAATTTCTTTGTTAGAACAGCCTTGATCACGAATACGATTTTTTCCTAGTCTGTAAGAAAAGTTCCATAAAAGAAAAATATTTGCAGTAAACAGAGATGTTGTCATCAGAAACAAACAACGAAAACTGTTAAAATTTTATATATATATATATATATATATATATATATATATATATATATATATTTTTTTAGACAAAATTTTCTCGACTGCGTTTATAGGAATAATCCACTGAAATGAAAAATAACCGTTATATCGCGAGTTATTGTAACAACTCATCATTGTTTTTGGTTAAGAAAAACGAATATATCTCAAAGAAAAACAAAAATTTTAAATGCGTTTATAGAAATATGCACCAGTGTTCATATCGAACATCCACCATTAAGTAGTATACCCACTTGAGTTGGAATAGTTAACGATATAACGTTTTATTTAGTACTAAATGATGACCTTCATCATGATCATCAAAACTAATTGTGTTACGAATTCGCTGTTGGGTATTGGAAGACATCCACTTATTATCACGGAGGTAGAAAATGGATATTGGACTAAGACTTTAACTAAGACTTCCTTTATATTTATAATGAAGCTGACCAAATATTCTGCTTCACAATTTTTCTCTTCAATATTCAATATGATAAACAAGAACATTTTGGTTTAAATGAATATTTCAAGGACTAAACGGTAAATACTACTATTAGAAGTGTTACCAGCATCGCCTTCATCACTAATATCACTATAATTTTTAGGCCATTCGATGAAATCCTTAAGACATATTCAACATTGTCACTCTTAAGTTCATTAATGGACAATTTTCCGGGAAAACAAGTTTTTTACCAAAAAAGTTACTTTTCTTGATAAAATATTCAAAGGAATAAATATACTACCAAAAAATATCTATGTAGTGACTGGCGCACCCATGACGTAACGCAGATATAGAAATTTATGAAAAAACGGGATAAAGATATTTTATATATTTTATTATTTTTTACCAATATAATAAAGTAGTACTTTGTTATATAAAAATCATAAAATATTTTTCTTAAAGGCTACATAGTCAAAAAATATATGAATTACTTTTTCATGTCGTTAATTTTTTACACTTTTAACAATATTTTTTTAAGGGTTTCAAAAGGATCATTTGCTTTGATAATATTATTAACAAGTTTCCACATGATGAAATGTAATTCAGATTTTTTTCAAAATTTTAAATATTTTCTATGGTATATAGTTTTTATGCAACCGTTGTTTGCGTTACCATATGGGTGCGCTATGCCAATTTGGATTAAAGAATGATGCTTCTTTCCAGATTTAAATAATTTTAAATATTTCATACAAATAAAATAAGTACCTATTGGAAGTTATATTAAAAACTGTATACATCAGATTTTTAGTTTAATTAATTTTCATGCCAAAAATTAAAAAAAAAATAAAAAAAAATAATAATAATAATAATAATAATAATAATAGTAATAATAATAATAATAATAATAATAAACCCTAATCTATGGTACTATATTTAAGTTTCAATACAAATAGTTTTTCTTATCGTTTTATTTCCATTTTATCTTCATCTTATATTATTAATTATTTTTTACATTTATATATATTTCTTTACAGTTTAATTGCATGAGATAAGACATGAGTCTCAAAAGAACCGAAAAATATTGTGTTTTTAGTGCAAAAACTCTCAACTTAATCATTGTTTTTTTTTTATAATAGTGAATATTTTCAAAGCGCAACTTATTTAATATTGATTTAGACAAACCAATAATACAATTAAAAAATCAAAAATTTAACTAGGCAAAAGTAAAATTGTTTTGAAATTTCATTAAATTCTTGACATTCTATGACGAAAAGTATTAATCCTTTTGAAAAATAAAATATTTCGTATTTTATCAGCATGTCAAAAGATTAGATAGAGAATACTTCAAACGGTAATACAATGATTTTATATTTAATTCAGTTTTTATTTTTCTTTCAATATTTTTTCTTTTTAATTTTTTTTTTTTAGAAAACTTATTTTTGATAATGTAGAAGAAATACCTTATTGATATATGTGAAAATCAAATGTTTTAAAATAATTTAAAATATCACTTTTATATCGAATTTTTGACAAATCTTAATATTTAGTATTACCTTCTAAAAATGCCTTTAGTGAGTAGTGTGTGTACAATAATGTAAATT
Source organism: Protocalliphora azurea (assembly GCA_932274085.1). NCBI lineage: Eukaryota > Metazoa > Arthropoda > Insecta > Diptera > Calliphoridae > Protocalliphora > Protocalliphora azurea. The sequence continues at coordinate 63,059,288 of OW026522.1, forward strand.
TTTCAATGAGGCGTTAAAAACAGTAATATTTTTACTATAGGATTTTAAAACTGCATATTAAATTAATATTAAATTTCCGTTTTCCCGGGAAAAATTAAAAAAATATTTCCGGAAATTTTCGAGCCCCAAACCCAATTCAATACTAACTTTTTAAGACAATTAGGTGGGTTTTTAGTGGCCGTTGCTATGTTGATACCTCCACTTAACTGCCATTTTCTCTTCCGTATGTCGAAGAATTGCATATTTTAGGGCATGGCTAGACATAAAACGTTTCATTATTCTATTTAATTCATAAATTGGTCCGATATAATGACCGACAAACATGGAAAACCGTATTTTTCTCCGGTCAAGCTTAATTTGATATATAATAGATTTATGATAATATTTTGGCTAAACGAAAATACGCCTTAATAATGGACGGTATTCCAAAAGCTATTGAGAAATACGAAGAAATATTTTTTCGTCTCTGATTGTTTTGCCGGTTATTATATCGGACTAATTTATGAATTAAATACAATAACGAAAAATTTTAAAAATATTAACTCTTAAGTACAAAATATTAATGAAGTTACCATTTGCATTTCATAACTGGAAGATGTGTACCTAGGTTAAATATATATATAAATATATATATAATATATATATATATATATATATATATATATATATATATATATATATATATATATATATATTACTTATATATATATATTGATATATTGGGAAATCTGCAGAACTTTTGGGTTTTTAATCTTGTTTTATTCTAAAAAATAGCATTTAAAATTAGGCACCCGGAAACTTTTTTTTTTATTTTGCATTCAATATGATTATTTTTACTGATAACAATTTTTTTTAATTAGTTCAAAAAAATATTTAAGTGATTTATATTTTTAAATACCAATAACCATCATGATAAAAATATATACATATATATCTTTTAAAATAAACATTTTCAAAAGACTTTTGCTTTATTTATACCATAGCATAAGGAATTAGTAAAGAAACCTCACCAGTGTTGCCGTTTTGGTTATTTTTAAACAAAATTGGTTATTTTATTTTCCAATGTGGAGATGATAACTTTTTTCCATTTGCATTATTATTTTGTTAAATCAAAATGTTATTTTTATTAGTTTTAAAAAGCTATTTACTGTATTAAACATGCCAACAATAAAAAAACAATAAAAAGAGAGTGTGGTAAAAATTCATCACACATTTGAAAACTAAAGGTTCTTATAACTTCTCATTCAAATTTTAACGAAAACAATTTAAATGAATAGAAAGTATAAAGATTTTCTAATATTTAAATTTGGAGATTTTTGTGAGAAAGTTCTAACGATATAACAAATAATCTAAATACCTGTAATTACAAAATAAATTAATATTAAAAAAGAAATGTATATTCGGTGAAGACCGACTAAATGATATCCTACACTAAAGTAATACATATTTGAGAGAGAACATTATATTATTTGAGGCAAATTTTATTAACATGCGAACATTTATGTAGAATTTAAGTACTTTTAACTGATTTTCGGGAGAGGATCCTATATAGAAGCTACTATCAATTTTAAAGCGATCCTTTTGAAACATATTTTATGTAGGTACATACAAATTTTTTATAGAATATTTTATATTTTATTTGAACTTCAAAATATTACTTCAAAAGAACATTACCCAAATGAATGTTCTTTTGAAATAATAAACCAATTTCCACCAGTTAAGAAGATTCTGAGTCGATTGGTATATTTTAGGGGGCTCCTCAATATCGTGCTGTAGCGAATAAAAAATGTATCATGTTTAGTTATTAAAACTGTGCAAGACAACATAATTAAATAATAAAAATTTAAAAAGGTCACCACATTATTTTACAAATAACTGCAATAAAAGTTTTTTATCAATCCCGATGTATTTTCAATTGGACCACAATTTTGTACATGAACGATTGATATTGAATCTTTTCGCCAAACATCCCAATTAAATATCTTTTACTTTAAATCTTTAGACTTTGGAATTCGTATTACCAAAAGAGATTGGCTTAGTCCCTATAAAAAATAACTCGTGTTTGCATTATTTTCTACGAAGACTCGACCCAAGTGTTTTGCAATTCTAAATTAATTACAATCTCGACATCATATCATAAGGATTAATAAACTTTTTATTTCAACCCCCTACAAAATTGAATCAGGGACCACATTTTGAACATTGTTCTAAACAGTTTAATTTTAAATGCAACCTGCGTACATATATTAAGATTATATTAATTTTTATATAATAATATTTAATTTTTGAAACTTGGTTATTTTTTCAAAAATTTGGTGTTGCATTTGCAACACTGCTCCTCACATACATGAGCTGTGTTAATTCAAAAAACTTGTGAAAGAACGAAACGAAAAATTACTAAAATTAACCTTTCAAAAAACCCTGCAAATATTTTCTATTGCAGAAGTCACGAAAAAGAGTCTTTAAAAAGTTGAAATTCATCGCCAAACCTGTTGCCTATTGTATTATTAAAATCCTCTTCCTTCGGGATGAACTGTCCTCATAGAAGAGTCTACTATAAGTATCGAAGAGGGCGCTTCTGGAAGTATCGAAAAAGTCTCTTTTGACGACACCCGGACGATGCTCACAGAAGTGTCGTCTTAGTCTCTCTCTTAGAAGAAGATTTTGCACTTTTACTATTTCAATATTTATAATTAAAATTAACTTTTTTTAATATTTCATAATTATTTTTATGTCACACATATCTAAATTGCAAAATAAGTAATTTACATATAAATTATTTTTAATTTAGGGAACTCCAAATAAAATCATTATGAGAAATTTCCGGTACCTTTAAAAAAAGAAAAGAAGCTTTATTAAAAATTAAATTAAAAATTAAATTTCCTAAAATAAATTAAAATTGTGCGAAAATAAAATGTTTTTGTTTTTTTATTTATTTATTTTTTTTAATACCCTTTGTTGATTATAAAATACTTAATTGTGAGGAATATTTTTGTTCTTATATTTAATATTACATCCAAACTGTAGCTAGGTTAAATTATTACTGAAATAAATGATTTTGCTTGCTTCTCTATTGCGTTGTTTTATTTTTTATATAAAAACTAACAATCTTCCTAACACATGCCAAGAAGATTAATGCTATTGTTTTGTTAAATTCGAATTATCGTCATATTATCTTCCAGAAGTGATTACAAAGTATACTTCTGGAAAATGAAAGGACGATACTAATGTATTTTGTTTTTTTAAATTTCGAACACACTTTTGACTGTCATCTAGAAGTCGCTAAGAAGTGACGACTGGACGATTAATGCGCAATGCCAATGTATATTGTTTTTGTAAATTTCGTACAATCTTCCGACAATCATCTAGAAATCAAAGAAGTGCCGTCCAGACTATTGGCAACAAATTTATCTGCCAAGTGTTTGAAAGGAACACTAGTAGGACATCTTTTTAGAGACACACACATAATATTTAATTTTTTTTAAATACATTTATCATATATTAATTTCTAAAAACTATTTATTTTTCACAAACAAAAAAATATTTTTCAATATTTTTGACATTTCAGTTTTGGTTGTTGAGTTTTAAACTAATCCATGATATAAAAATAAAAAGGTACCGCCGCTTTCCTTTTTTCGCCATGATAACCACCTGACGTTTAAGCCAACACTAATTTTATTCTCTCAATGCTACTGTACAAACGTAAGTCTGTGTGTGGTGTAAATGGTTTTTTACACCAATACATATAAATAAAATTTTACTAACACATTCTTAGCGCTACGTACTTCCAGCTGACCGAAAACTTCGATAATGATATCCTGTTTGAACATTTCTATCACAAACATTCGAGAACAAATATCGTTGGTGATCCGAATTTTAGATCATCAGTCGCTCACTTTGTGGCAGCAAATCTTTCGATCTCGAAGGTTCATCTATCGTATTAATAGCGAACCTTTAGCGATATCAAAAGTGAAACTTAAAAATATTTGTTAGAGATTCGTTTTCGTTATCAAAAAATGATGAAAATTATTCGACTTAACGACTTCTGATTGTTATCATTGTTAATATAATAGAAATGAAACAAAAATGAAAACGATAGTTTTCAATTTTGTTTCATTTCCATTTTGTTCCAAATCTAAAATTAAAAGCTGATTTAATTTTTAAGGTTACATATGTTTTATTTCAAACAACAGAATTTATCAAATATTAAGAAAATATAGGTACGTAATAATAAATTACATTTCAAAAATAATAATTCATGTAATGAGCAATAATTTTAATAAAAACATTTGAAGCACTTTGTCCAAATTTCAACTTCGCTCAGAGGAATAATCAATGTTTTTTTTCTCGATATTATTAATTTTTATGTTGCTCCCTGGCGCAAGGACCTTCAAAATTAAAAAATATCTTTTATTCTTGAATATCCTCAAAAAAGGATTAAAAGCCGTTTTTCAGAATATTCAATTATTTTTTACACAATATTTACAATCAGTTTATCCTTAATGTGTAAAAATTTCAAAATGGGATCGCAATGCGATCATAAGTTACAACAACTTTTCTTTACTAACTAACACACTTTCTATTATATTGTTACGAAATTGTACTTGAATTCAAATATAACGGTTTTAACGGCTGGTTTAAAATTAAATAATGCTTCTCAACCTTTCTGTTTCTTTCTCAATGCTTCTCGACCTTTCTGTTTATGTTAACAGCAATTAACATGTCTGTAGAAATTATTAACATAGCTGTAAATATGCAACATTGAATAAAAAGCTTTCACCATTGTTTGTAAGTATGGCAACACTAAATGTTGAAGCTGCTAACATTAACATCGAAAGCTCTAGAATTCGAATACACTAGTTTGTCCGTTAAGAATATTGTAGAAAGAAATAGAGCTTTCGAGAAGCATCTAGATGGTAGTGTAGTGTATATAAATTTTCCGTGAGAGTCAGTCTAATTGGAGGCATCGTTAAGTAAGGACAAATTAACTGCCTTGGCTGTATGTTCTTGTATATTATTAAAGTGTGCTGTATAAAGTGTGTGTGTATATTAAATGGCTATTTAAACTGTTGTTGTACATTTTAAATAAAATAAAGAATCGTTACAACATTTAAACTACTAAACTGCTTTTATTTGCAATCAAATTACCGGTTTATTTAAAAGGAAATAAACCACAGCTTTTAAAAGGTAAAAACGTAACAATATATTAAGTGATTTTTAGACATATTGATGTACTTATATGAATTTTAATATAACATATCACTAAAATTGGTCGCATGTATAGCACAATCCTGATCCCGAAAAATAATTTGATATGTTTTTAGAAGTTTCAAGAACACATTAACATACTTTTAACCCACTGTAACTCCGCCGAATTATTTGTGATAATTTTAAAGATTATTTACTCAAATTTAATAGATGGGGTTAGAAGGCAAAATCTACAGAAATTGATAATACTCCATGCAATTTTTTCCTCAGAATAGTAGTTTAACGCATATTAATATCTAAAATATGTCGTATTTATGTAATTTCAGCACACAATGGTTTGGTTCGTTGTACCAAATTTTATAAAAAACAGTAAATAATTGATCATACCTTTCATGTAGATTCCGCTGCCTAAAAATTACTTAAAAGCGCATAACTCCCACATTAATGTTAGCATGAATACAAAATTGTATATATTTAAGTTTCACAATAATAGGTCCATAATAGACCATGGTTCCCATATAGTCCCCATTCCCGAAAATCATTTAAACTTGCATCTCACATAAATATCAATATCGAAATAGTATTTAACACAACTAAGGCTTGTACATAATTGACCATGGCTCCCATATAATACACATTGGCGAAGAATACTTAATCGTGCATAAATCTCACATAAACGCCAATATCGAAATAAAATTTTACATACATAATTTTCATATATGCATAAATGATTGTAATAAATTTCATAAGAATCGTCGCACAACTGACCATAAATCCCATATAAGGTGAGCGAGAAACTATCGAGTAAGTTGCTTTACTACGAATATTGATTTGTTATTAAATTTTCGATAATTTCTCAAACTTATTCGTTTTGAAAATTACTCGTTTTTGCGAACATTAACTAATTACTTATCTCAGGTCAAACGGCTATTTTATTTATTTCAATTTTGTATGTACTGCTTAAATACATTTTAAATAGTTTTGTTATTCAATGAAATTGTTGTTTAGATTTTTTTCATCCGATGAAAAAAATCAAAAATTATTATTTTATTATTTAAAATGTACTACAATAACAGTTTAAATAGTCACTATGTGATCTAATACACACACACACACTTAAATTACACACTTTTTACATCACACTTTAATAATGTACAAGAATATACGGCCAAGGCAGTTAATTTGTCTTTTTTTTATTTAATTAATTTATATACACTGCATTACCTTCTAGATGCTTCACGAAAGCTCTATTTCTCTCTACAATGTTCTTAATGGACAAACTAGTATATTCGAATTCTAGAGCTTTCGATGTTAATGTTAGCAGCTTCAACATACTTACAAACAATGATGAAGGCTTTTCATTCAATATTGTATGTTTACAGCTATGTTAATAATTTCTACAGAAGTATTATTTAATTTAAAACCAGCCGTTAAAACCGTTATATTTGAATGCAAGTATAATTTCCTAACTATATATATATATATATATATATATATATATATATATATATATATATATATATATATATATGTAAATGACTTTAAATTAATGATTCTTATAACGAAAATTTTATTATTTTTATATTATTTTTTATTTATTATTTAATTTTTGTAATATCTCATCTCTGTGTATTGGAGAAAACCTCAAAAAGGAAACAAAGGTCCCACACAATGCACCAAGAGTGCTATGCATGGACATGGTGCTAGAAATTGTATTCGTAGTGTGTTCTGCGCTGGAAATCATGATTATGCAGTCTGTTCTCTTAACAAAGGTAATACTGGTAGTAATATAATTTACAAGTGTTACAACTGCATAAAAAAGAACCTTAAGAACGTTAACCATAGAGCTGATGACCCAAAGTTTCCAAGTCGTCAAGAATATTTAGAAATCCGACATCGACTAACATCTAGATTTTAGGCAACCAGCAGAAGAACTAGTGTTTCATACTTTAACAAAGACGATCATGAACTGAAAATACAAGAACCCCAAAATAATGCACGTAATTCCCACGCTCATGGTAATTTGTATTCTGAGGTAAAAGCAAAACTACGAAAGGAATAATATCGATGAAATTTCAAATGAAAGACTTATGGAAACATTTTTTGATGCTGTCGATGCTTTGCAAAGATGTCAGAATAAGTACGGCAAGCTAATTGTATTCACAATTTCATGTTATACAGTGCAATGCCAAAGACAACTGAGTCAGCAGCTGCTCAGCTGGAATATTTTCCTTTTAAATGAGACTTTTCCGAAACAAATTTCAACTTGGTGGCTATAAAATTTTTAGAGAAGATCGATCAACGCAATAAAAGCAAATATTAAGCATATAGCTCATATGTTGCAAGAATGTCATTACTCAAAAAACGTAAATTTTATTAACTGACAAAGTCTGATGTACGAGTCTTTTATATTTCATGTATGATCGCAATAAAAGAATTTTATCCTAATTACATAATCTATTGTGTATTACTTGCAACAACGTATTATTTTATTCGTGCATTGGCTATTAGGGAAGGGATTAAATTTTACCATAATATTATTTTCATTCAAAATTTTTAAAAAATGTATATCAATTTAAAAGCTAAAAATGCGTCTCCTGAAAAAATAAATTTTTTGAGTTATGACTGAAAATCAAAACAAGTTCTGCAGAGAGCATTTAAATACAAGTTATGATTAATAGAAGACAAGTTATATTTACTTCAACACTCCCAATTTTCGAATGATTTTTTTATCTTCGGTGATCTGAATGCATAACATACACATTGGAATTGTGTGTCAACTAATTCTGCCATATATTATCCAAATGATTACACTCGCTTTGGACAAAATATCAACCCTTTGCATCCGTCTACAGTAGACATTCTTTTAACAAACTCATGTCTCTTTTTTCAAACCGTGATACACATCCAAATGTTTTACAGTTGGACCATGTACCAACAACTTATGCTATTTCTGGTCATATTCAAGATATAACATTCAGTTCCTTTGTGTTATCGTGCAGATTGATAGGCAATCAGAAATGAAATTAGGAGTCAGAATATTGACCAACCTGTTTCTAATTCAGATAACCTAGATTTTTATTTTAATAAATTAATATCTATAATTAAAGAGACTTTTAAGAAAATACCTGTCGGACGTACAAAGTCTTGATATAAAAATCAATTAAAATGTATTTTGAAGCTATTAAATAAACTTATTGATTTCCACCTTAACAAAGACCGAAATAAATTCTAATCAAAATTTATTTAAAGTTTGCTTTCGGGCTCTAAAAAATTTTGGAAAGTAAAAAAAGTCCTTAAAACAACCATAAGTTTTAAAATCTAGCTCAGAAATGAAAATTTAATAGCAGTCGTATTTGTTAACCCACACACCACCTTCACCTATGGACACAGCTGTCTCAAGATTCATTCATGACCTTAACGATACAATTCTTGACAGATCTAAAGTGGAGATTACTAATTCAGCTGAAGTTAAATCGCTTATACTTCTATTGAAAAATAATAAAGGCCCTCGTTTAAATGGCATTAATATGCTCGACTTCTTTTTTGAAACTTTAAGTAAACTTTTCAAATTTTTGTTTAATAAAAGGATATTTGCCAACGATTTTTAAGGAGGCAAAAGTTATCCTAATTCCTAAGCCAGTAAAGCATCCTAAATTACCGTCTAGCTATGCACCAATTAGCATTCTAAGCCTATTGGATAAAGTATTTGAAAAAAAAAAACAAATAAGGGAATTTTAGACCTTTATAATCAAAATAATATTATTAACCCTCAACAGTTTAGATTTCACAAAGAGCACTCTGCAGTACATCGACTAAAGAGTCGTTAATTTCATTGCAAAAAAAAACCAAAGACCACTGGAGTTATCTTTCTTGATATCGAAAAAGCATTCGATTCAATATGGCATGATGACCTAGTTTTTAAAATTAACACCTTTAATTATCCAACGTATCTGCAGAAGATAATAAAGAGTTTTTTAGAACAACGCTTATTTGTTGTATCCATCAATAACGTGCTATCTAGTGATACACAAATACCTTTCAGATCTGCCGCAAGGGTCGGTATTATCACCTACTCTTTATTCAAAATATAGTTCTAATATTATTGTTCACAGGAATCATTTGCTGTGGTAAGGAATATTTGCTGTGGTAAGGTGTCTAACGCAATAATCAAAAAAATATAAGATAGTTTAAAGTTTACCCATAAATACTTTGATAAATGGAAGGTTAATGTTAATGTTAGTAAAACACAATCTATTATATTTCCACATAATAATTCGCAGAAAAACTGCGACTTATCTACTGCTAGAAGCTTTAACCATATATAATACATTTGCAAGGGAACTGACTCTGTCTTTGAATGAAAAATGCAAATCGTCTACATATGAACTAACAAGAAATTTGCAAAATAATCACCAAGACTCTTTTGTACTTAAAGATTAATATTTGGTTGTTGTTTTTAAAATTTCTTATAACGCATAAAGTAGGTATAAGATTTTTTAGACAACTTTTCCTTAATGCTGTAGTAGTATCTTTATTTAACTATTTGGATGTGTTGTTGTAATACTTTTAAGTAAATCCTCATAAATGTATAAACACAACAAGACCAGATTCCTTCACATAGCCCGCATTGTTAAATTAAACAAAAACCTAGACAGCAACGGAAAAAAACAACAACGAAATTCATATAAATTTTAAAAAATATGGTTATTTTTTGTAAGAAAATAAAAGCAAAATCCGCAGAGAATTTAAATTAATAATAAATTTAATTTTTTAACCGAGCCGCAATTTTCATACAAATTTGTAATGAAATTTTCGGAAAAAGAATAAAATATATATATATATATATATATATATATATATATAATTTGTTCTCTCAAAAGGATAATGCTATTAACGCCATCTAAACCAGGGGCTTTATTATTTTTCAATAAGAGTACAAACGATTTAACTTCATCTAAATTGGTAAGCTCTACGTTAGATCTGTCAAGAAGTGTATCGTCAAGATCATGAATGAATCTTGAGACGGCCGAGTCCATAGGTGAATAATTATTTAAAGTAATGGTGTGTGAATCACCAAATAGGTCTGCTATTGAATTAGCTTTTTCATTGCCACTTTTTAAAACTTCACCGTTTACATAAAGATCAGTAAAAGACATTTTGTTTCCTTTCAGTGCTTTTTTTACTTTCCAAAACTTTTTAGAGCCCGAGGGCAAATTCGAAATAAATTTTGACCAGGATTCATTGCGGTCTTTATTAAGGTGAAAATCAATAAGTTTATTTAATAGCTTCAAAATGCTTTTCAATTGATTTTTATAATTAAAATCGCTACATCTTTCTCTGACTAATTAACATTTTACTAATTTCAGAGATTTCTCGTTGCCACGGAATTTTATAACCGACAGGTATTTTATTAAGCGCTTCTTTAACTATAGATATTAATTTGTTAAAATAAAAATCTAGATTACCTGAATTAGTAACGGGTTGGTCAATGTTCTGACACCTAATTTCATTTTCTGATTGCTGACCAGTCTGCTCGATAATACAAGGGAACTGAATATGTCATGTTTTGAACCTGTCCAGAAATAACACAAGATATAGGTACATGGTCTGACTGTAAAACATTTGGATGTGTCTCAAGGTTTGAAAAATGGAGGCACGAGTTAGATAAAAGAATGTCTACTGTGGATGGTTGAATGGGGTTGATATTTTGTCCAAAGCGAGTGTGTCCATTTGGGTAATAAATGTAGTAGCTGGATTGAAGACAGTGGCTGTAGAGATCATTACTAGCCGAATTATTTGACATACAATTCCAATGTGTATGTTGGGCATTCAGATCACCGAAAATAAAATAGTCTTTTGAAAATGAAGTTAATTTATCCAAATCAGCTTTAAAATTGGTAGTATGAACTGGATTATACGCAGAAGTAAATATAACTGACCTTCTATTAATCATAACTTGTATTGAAATACTTTCAGCAGTACTTGTTTTTATTTTTGGTAACAACGTATGCTTAATGTTACCTTTAATTGCAATTAGAACTCCTCCGCCATGAGTAGAACGATCCTCTCTATAAATTTTATAACCACCAAGTTGAAATTTGTGGTACGGTTTCAAAAAAGTCTCATTTAAAAGGAGAATATCGATTTTCCTTTTGTGTAAAAAGTATTCCAGCTGGACAGCTGCTGACTCGGTTGTTATGCCTTGAGCATTCCAATGCATAACATGAACATTGTGTCTACCGGTTGGATTATATGGCATGTTTAAGCATCATACCCAAAACTCGTAGCTTGTCGTACTTATTTTAACATCTTTGCAAAGCATCGACAGCATCAAAAAATATTTCCAGAAGTCTTTCATTGGAAATGTTATCATTACTATTATTGTCGTAGCTCTTGCCTTTAGCTACCTCAGAATACAACTTACCAAAATCGCGGGAATTACGAGTATTATTATGGTGTTCTTGCCTTGGCAATTGAGGAAAATCATGATCGTCTTCTTTAAAATATGATACGTTAGTTCTTCTGCTGGTCGCCCTAGATTTAGATGTTACTCGATGACGGATTTCTAAATATTCTTGACGACTTGGGCACTTTGGGTCATCAGCTCTATAGTTAACCTTTTTTAAGTTCTTCTTTATGCAGTTGTAGCACTTATAAATTATACTTCCATCACTATTACCTTTATTGAGTGAACAAACTGCATACTCATGGTTTCCGGCGCAGGCTGAACACACTACGATACGGTAACAAATTTTTAGCACCATGTCCATACATAGCGCACTTGGAGCATTGTGTGGGACCTTTATTGCCCTTTAGAGGTTTTCTCCAATATACAGATATATTACAAAAGTATCTTATTTTCATAACCTCTCTTTTTGAAACATGTTGACGATCAAACTCAATGAGATAGAGGGCGTCATCTACACTGGATCTTTTTGTTGCTAGTTCCTTAATGCTTACTGGGTTTATGTTGAGCGAGCTTACAAATTCTTCGCCAATTATCTTTGTGTCCAGTTGTGGCAGGCCAAATAAAACCAATTTAAAAGTTTTTGCATCCCTCAATTCATACGTATAATACTGGAATTTTTTGCCTTTGAGAACACTCAAAGCTTCGTTGTACAGCGATAACGAGTTTGATACAATTTTTGTACCAATAGACATCCGTTTGTAGGTATATTTTTCCCCAATTAATCCGATCACAGTTAAAAAACTGTGGGTAGAGTCCACAATTATTGGTGGAATCTTTTCTTTGATAGCAACTGCTTCTTCTTCTTCGTCTTCAGACAGAAGCTGAAACCTGTTGGCACTAGTGCTGGGACCGTCTGTAGTTTTTGGCACCTTGAATTTAGGGCTATTGCCCCAATGCCTTCTTCTTTTTTGAGCAAACATTGCCAAACAAAAGAAAGTTAAAGTAAATTTAAGTAGTTTTTTTTACACTTTTAATTTAAAAATTCAATTAATTTTTCAAGCAAGAATTAACACGATATTTTTATCTTGAGGCAGAGATGCCAGATCATAAATTACAATTTTGTTATTCAATTATTTAGATTTTAATTGTTGTAATACTTTTAAGTAAATTCTCATAACAATGTAATTATTTTATAAAGGTTTCAATAAAGTCAATATAACTATTGAAAAAAAAGTTGTGGCAATTGATATTGGTTTCGCAAAAATATAATCAGGCACAGTTAAACCGGTTCACATAGTTGATCTTGAAAATTATGAGACGCTTATAAATAATATTTACTCAACTATAACATAGTGTCTACATTAGACAATTTTTTTAAGGTCGAACGTGAGTAATGAGATGCACGCATCTATCCCTTCCTTATCCACGAAAATTGGCAAATTAGAAACCATTTAGAATACCTTAAGCTTATCGATCTCTGAATTTCATTGGTTCCGCGGAGAAACGGGTCGCTGGTATCCAGGCCATGACGATTTTGAAATAATAGAATAAAAGATTAATAATTCCTTAGAAAATAATAATAGGCAAGTAATAATCAATAGAATGACTTTAGAAAAGAGAAACGAAATATCAATGAAAACTAAAGAAATTCTGAAATCTGGTAGATCCATGGATCCGACGGATTCATTGGTAAACAAATTGAAATATAAATTAGAAATTATTAAAGAAGTTATTGACCTACAATATGTCATTCATTGGGCAAACCTAATAAATACTAAAAATATTACTTACATAAACCTTGAAGAATCTTTTGAATTTAGTAAAATAAAAATAGTCACCAGCCATAGTTCCCTACTTTACATTGTAAGCATTCCCACCATGAGAAAAGAAATCTGTAATAATTTGATAACACCTGTGAAACGGAATCGTATTAGTATTAAGACTGAATTTAATAATGTTCGGAGATGTAACGAAAAAATGTATAGTATTAAAAAAGAATGTAAAACTTACAATAAACTAATGCTATGCAGGAACAAAGAAATCGAAAATATCAATAATTTAAAATGACTATCTAATTTAATACAGAGCAAACCTTCAAATTGCACTATGGTAAAAAATTACCATATACCTAAGGTACAAGAAATAGTACCTGGTGCTCTATTTTTGAATCAATTCAATGGGACGATTTCGATTAGTAACGAACCTTATAATTTAAATGGTAACCGTGAATGGTAAAACTTTCAGTCCAACAGAAGTTATCTTTTCTAATCTACAACCAAGAGTGGAAGTCTCTTATATTGAGGACACTCTTACTCTAGAATTCTACGTTAATAGCACGAATGAAATAACACTCTTAAATCTTCAAAGTAAGTTTACGACTAATTGATATTTATTACCATGAGTTTCATTGTATTTGTCATGTACCACTTAAGTAATAAAAACAAATTCAAAGTATGCCAACCTCTTGAAAATAATCCTCAAATCATCGTTTTACCATTCCAAAATATTTTACAAGGAAACAATGAACTAAGACGCTATTCAGTGCCAAAAATTACTCAAATTCCCTACTTTTGATTCATCGATCGAGATGATCGTTTTGAAGGGGGAGGAATTAACCTGAAAAACATTTCTTTATTTTATTACCATGCGCTGACGGGTTTAACGAACCATTGAATTGTTGAACTCTAAAAAATTATTTAAACATTTATTTAACATTGCGTAAATAGTAAAGTGGGATTGTAACATGATACTTTCTTTTTATCGATTTCTTTGTACTTTCATTTTATTAATTTTTGTATTAATTGCTTTGGTATTTTTTTCTTATAAATTTGTAGTTGTAAGCGTTTATTGCAAAATTTTTGTTTTAAGTATACTTTTGAAAATAAATTCAAGGCAGCGATACGATGATTTTTTGTTCAGTAATAGGGCCTTTACCCCAGGTCTACAACTGAGATTAACGCTGATATAATATGTGAAATAACGCAAGCAGAATATAGTAACCATTTTGTTTATAACATGTTAAATCTTAAATAAGGGGTACACATATTCTAATAAATCATATAAAATATCATTATTTTCAACCAGTCACAAAGTAAACAAGTACTTTTTATTTAAAAACTTCGCACTTTTTTAACACAGTTTTAACAAAAATATTTTTTTATGTAAAACAATCATTAAAAAAAAGCAATTTTACAAAAAACATTGTTTTCTTAGTAATTTCCAAAATATACAAGTACACACACATACAAACTTCCGTGTGTGCATTATTTTGACAGTTCATCTTATAAGATTTTTGTGTAGAGAAATCTTATCACAACAGTCTCATAATACATCTTACAATACTAATATTTGAATCTACACGTGAAATAATTCTCTCAGAGAGCGAATTTGACACTCTCTGACAGAAAAATCATACATATGTTACGTCTAGACGGGCTGTTACTCTCCAAAAGGTGTCAGATAATTCGTTACATTTACTTACCCGAACTCATAAAATTTTGTATTGTGAAACGCGTTTGGTTAACTTCGGTGAGTTAGCTTAAAGCTAAGTTAAACACTCACTCGTTAACTCAAATGTTAAAACAATCATGTTTAAACATCAAGCCTCACACTCAATATTTTTACTAACACAAACAAAGAAATTATTACATGTGCGTAGAAGGCAACAACAAAACAGTGAGAAAACAAGAAATTAACACGAATACGTATACGCCATAATGAAAACTTTAAAATTTGAACAGAAAATTTTAACATGATGTTTTAACATCATATCTCTAATGAAGACTACCTATAAATTATTAGAAGAAAATTTTAAATATATTTATTTTTAAAGTAATTTTCATGAATATAAATTTTGAATTTCGCAATTAATCGATTGAAAATAGTTAGACTTTTTTATTCATTATCTATATACCTTACTTTGTAAATTTTGTAAATATTTGTCTAAAATACTTTACAACTTTATGTTAAATAAAAACGCTGCAAGTATTATTTTGACATCCACATATTCCGAGATTCTCTCTGAAAATTATTGTAAATCGTTAAAAACAAAATAAAAAATAATGAACAATTAATTTTGAGTAAACAATTTGCATCTAATCTGAAAAATGTTTTCCACTTTTCTTAATTCACGATATTTGACAGCTGTTTCATCAAACAGAAAACGTCAAATAAATGTCCATAATCAAAAATTAACTCTGTATTGTGTTTCAAAAATTGCAGGAAAACAAGATTAAATATTTCTAACAAAATTTTTACCTAATCTGAACTTAGCTTAACATAACTATTTTGTTACGTCAAGTCTATAACGTAGTGTCGATATTAAAAAAAATGTTATCAAAGCAAACGTCAAAATCAGTGCCAATGTATATAAGGAAACCTTAGTTAAATAGCTGATTATTATTTTTGGTTGTTGCAGCTGTCAAACTGCATATATAAAAAAACTCATAAATTCGCCTTATTGTTTCTTTTGTGCAACTGTTGCCACCTTCTATAAATTGGCGTTAATTTTGACGTTTTTCTTGATAAAAAATTATCTAATATAGACACTACGTAATAGACAAATTTTTATCAAGCCAAACGCCAAAATTTTGTCAGGAAAAAAATTTGTCTAATGTAGATTGAATTTTTATTATTGCAAGACGAAGTTGTTTAGTTCGAGTGCTGACAACTTTGTCTTGACGTTGCTTGATAATTACTTTTTACATAGATTATTACGACATACTTCTTCCCTGTAACTGATAAGGATAAAAATTTGTCTGTAACACGGACAAGAATTTGACACGTGTCTTGATAAAAAAATTGCTTGTCTAGACTTACCTAGTGTCCACATTAGGCAAATTTTTATCAAAACAAACGTCAAAATCAGTGAGAATATATACAAGGTAACCTTAGTTAAACAGCCGATTATTATTTTGCTTATTACAGTTGTCAAACTGCATATATAAAAAGACAATAATGAATAGGCCATATTGTGGTTTTTGTGCAACTGTTGCTACCTTCCACAAATTCGCGTTAAGTTTGACGTTTGTCTTGATAAAAAAATCTCTAATGTAGACACTATGTTAGCTTTAAGTATTAACGCGTATTTAGCTGTTTGCTGTCATAAAAACTTGTTGCTGCCGTTATATTTACGTTTGGTGGCTGACCATCGTTGTACGAACAACGACGTTCGAATAATAACAAAACTAACAAGTTTGTTCCACAGTATTCAAATGCGGGTGCACAAAAAATGTGTTCAATGTGCGAACAAATCTATATGTAGTGAGGATCGTAAGTTAATGAGTTACTGACTACTCAAAACTTTCACAACTTCAATTATTTTGCCACACAATAGTAATGCGAGTAAACATCTCAAATTTTAATAACAGTAATCGAGTGGAATTCACATTAGTTTATGGGCCTGATTCAGTATGACAATCAAATTGTTTGAAAATAAAATTTGTATGAAAACTACTCAAAAAACATTTGAAAAATTGAGTAATTTTCATACAAATTTTATTTTCAAACAATTTGATTGTCGTACTGAATCAGGCCATATTTGAATTTATTTTTATTATATTAAAAATATAATGTTTGCTTTAGCTGAATAACAATTAATAAAAACATAATGGAAGAGAAAAGTAAGAACTTCTATTAAAACATAACTAATTCGTTAATAATTATCTATTTTATTAGAGTATTTAAAACGAAAAGAGAAGGCATTTATTGATGGAAAACACGAACAATTGGCGGTGGCTTGTAACAGTTTGGGCGATTTCTATAACCAGCAAGGTCGTTATCAAAATGCTGTGAAGGAGTATCAAGAGGAGGCAAATATATACGCCAGGATTGGTAAGAAACTGGAAACGGCCAAAGCACACCGAATGGTGGGTGAAATGTACATGTTACTTTGTGAGTTTGATAATGGGAAGGAACATATTAATGATTATTTAAGTAGGTTTAGCGTCTATTATTTACAAGCACAAAATAATTGTTTTACAACAAAATTTATTTTTCAAAGAAATTGCCAAGAAACTGCAAAATAAGGTGGAAGAACAGCGGGCATATACAACATTGGGCAGGGCCCATCTATTGCATGGTCAAGCTCTCGCTGATAGTTCAGCCTCTGATGCCATGACCCAATTAAAACACGCTGAAAAAGCATTTCTCAAAAGTCTTTTGCTAACAAAAGAGTACGTAAATATTTGATTATGCAAAAACAATACCTTTTTTAAAATATTTGCATTACATTTCTCATTGCTATTTTATGTTTATAGATTAACAGGTCAAATTTCAAAATTGGAACAGCTTGATATGCAAGCGCGTTGTTACCTTAATATTGGAGTTGTTAAAGAGCATATGGAAGAATTTGAAGAGGCTATTGCTTACATTGGAAAAGCCATAAAAATAAGCAAGACCCACGATATATTTGAATTAACACATATGTGCTATGTTTCTATGAGTTTAATGTATCACAGTAAAAGGTATGATGCAACAATGGCTCTGCGATACTGCAACATGGCACTGGATGTGGCTAAACGTTTTAGTCAGAAAGTGAAAAAGATTTGCGAAACTCTTATAATTAAATCGGAAATTCTCATAAAAGCTGGAGACTTTGCGAGTGCCAAACAAATGTTGACAAAGGCTTACAAAAAGAATACATCAGATGAAAATGATCGGACTACCATTGAGAAGTCCTTAAGAATTGGTATTGAATTAATTTCCTAAAATGATTTACTATTTTTTAATGCACATACACCTTCCGAAAAAAGTATTAGTACAGTATATAAAATAAGATAAACTGTCACTACATACAAACTTTTTTTGCTAGAAATGTGAGTTTTAGATATTCGATACGTCCGTGTATAAGTTTCTCAATCACCATTATGCTTTTGTGGTAATGTGAAACATTTGTAAGAAAACAGCAAAATTTAAATTGCTTCCTAATATTTTAAGGAAAAAAGTATTGGAAGTAAAAATGCATTAAAATTTTGAGATTGGTTCGTCTATGCGTCAAAATTTAAGTCATGTACTACAGCTAAAATATTTTCTTAGATTTTGAGTCTTTGTATCTAAATTTCATGAAACATTCATTCCAAAAATATCACGAAATGTGCCAAAAATTAAAGACTCAATATAGAATGATTTTAAAGGGCTATTAATATCAAAATCGGTTATAAATTAATTAAAAATGTAAAGCGTTTCTACGAAAGGCTTTCAAATAAAACTTAAACGAACAGCATAATATCAACAAATAATTCTTTTTATAAGTTCAGATCCTAAAAAATAATATAATCCCAAGATCTGAACGGAAATCTCTGAAAATAGCTGGGTATAGATCAGGAGTTTTATTTGTTTATTTATTCATCACATCTCCACCCAGAGACCAATATCGGTCCATTGTGAGTCTCTTGAATTACACTAAATAGAATAGAAGAAGAAAAGAGAGTAACAAGAAGATAATGAGGGTAAAAGAATAAATTCAAAAGTTATCAGGAATATACCCCTAGCTCCCCCTTAGCCAGCCTATTTCCATGACGAAGCATATGACGTCTCCAAGCTCCCTGTTCCGGACGTTACGTATCCGTCAAGAAATTGACTGCCCAACCATTTGATCCTATGATGCTGCAATCGTGGACATCTTTCGTTGCGCCTTGCCTTGCCAATTCATCGGCTAATTCATTGCCAGATATATTGCAATGACCAGGTACCCAGCAGAGTCTCACCACGTAATGTTCCATTTTTTTTTACCAGATGTGTCTCCAAGGCCTTCAGAGAAGCCTCACTGTCCACATAGAGAGTAAACTCAGAACACCTCGCAACATTCAATCTGATCACTTCCGCGGCCTTTAAGATGCCGAGAATCTCAGCCTGAAAAACGCTACATTAATCAAGAAGTCTAAATGAGCCTTTTATATCCGTGCCCATAATGTAGACTCCCACACCAGTACCAATGTCCATCTTTGATCCGTATGTAAATACTGCATAACCTTCGTACAGTCTCAGTGCCGGACCATACCTCCTTATCAGGTATCACCACAACAGGATTTACCCCAAAGTCCAATTCAGTGACCATGTAATCTTATGCCATGTAATATTATGTGGAGCTTAGATTAACCTCACCGTAACTGGCCTCGTACACGACCCGGGAGCGACCCGTTCTTGATGAACCTAATATTCCAAATTCCTTAAGTCTCAACAGACTCCTTGCCGCTATGCCCTTACAAACTAATCGATTTATAAGAAATGAAGTATGACGTCCAGAACCGCTTGTAGTGTACTTCTCACGTCACTTGTAATGTCGATTGAAGCACACCTCTGTGCCTTCGGCAAAAGGTTACTATTACTCTGCCGTTCCAATGCCTACCACCAAACAGAATAACCATATGTAAGAATTGATCTCATTACCTAGGCGTAGATCCAATTCACAACCCTCGGTTTGAGTCCAGTTCTTACCTATAGAGTTCTTACAGGTGTAGTAGGCATTAAGGGTACGTTTGAGTTTCTCCCGAACATTCCTCTTCCAAGTCAGCTTACTATCAAGAAATACTCCAAGATATTTCGTTAAGTCCGATAGTCTTAGTTCCGTTCCACCCAGTACCGGTAATCTAAAATTCTCGACCTTGTACTTTCTAGTAAACAGAACAAGCTGATAGGTCTATAATCCTTGGGTTTCGAGTGACATGTATTACCACCCTTAAGTATGAAGATAACCGTTACCTCACTTCACCCTCTTGGTATGTGTCTATGTATCAAGTAAAAATATCCACTAGTAATAGACGAAATGCTGAAGGTGCATTTTGTAACATAGCCGGAAAGATACCATCCGGGCCAGGTGTTTGATAAGGCTCGAATGCATTAACCGCCCATGTTACTTTCTCAACCGTGATCAGGTCTCTCACTACCGTTTCAACCCCGATGGCTTTGTAAAGAAATGCCCTCCTGATCCTTCTATCAATGGGTCCTTAAAACCTGGAAAATGGGTTTCTCGTCTAATGTCCTTTTTGTACTTATTAAAACTCACCCTATAGGCGTCCCGGACTCCATCTTTACTAGTTCTATGGGCCCTGTTATACAGCCTGCCTACAGTGGTCCTTTGACCACCAGACCGATTGTTTTCTCTCCAGACTGTCCCTCGATGTAAACTCGGAGTTTCGGTCAGTTTTGACTAAAGACTATTCGATGTAATGAAATAAAAAATCGACTCACCTCTCTTATTGATATCCTTGCTACCCCATTAACTGTGGTGTGCATTGGTATCACAACCGAACAATAGACATACTCCATTCTGCCTTGAGTACTCGGCTAAGGCCAACACCCTGTCATCCGTCGCCTCATATGGCATGTACACGGAGGAAAAAACCAGCTTACTACCTTCTTCCGCCTAACCTTGAACGACCGGTCATCATAACTGAAATAATGAATAAGAATCAACTTACCTTATATCCTATCCTTTAGCCCTAAGACCACAGACCTGGTTGTTGTTTAGCCAAGGCTCCTAGATTAGGGCCACGTCCACATTGGTCTCACTGAGGTTGTTAATTCGGTAGAGGCCGCGTCAACATGATGCAGATTTATCTGCACCATCCGCAACCTCTTTGGCTTTGTCATTTTTCTAGTACCGAAATTTGACATAGCCAAGCCCGAACGTAACAAACCCCCCACAATCAGTCCAATTTCCTCAGAGATTCCCGATCTACTGCGAATCGGAAATCTTTTCCCTGGCTTTCTTTACAAGTCAATGAGGAGACAAGCTTCCATTGACTCATATTGATCCCCATATTCTGACGCACCAATATTCCCAGTATGACTTAATGGGTGGTGAAATCCACACCGTGACTATTGGTCGCAACGGCAATTCCGACGCTGGTATAACCTCCAGTTGTGCATCCGGATAAAGGCTGCTACACCTGCTAATCGCGGCCTTTAGAAACTCAAAGATTCCTTTGTTACCGCAACCAACTGTTTTGAAGAATGTTGAATCTTTTGCCTTTTTGGACGTTGAAGGTTGATCATCACCAGATATTGTCCGCTTTACTACTCCCTTATGAGAGCTTTTAAGCGAGCTACTTGGTGCTTCACCAACCTTCTTCGCCGAAGGTGTCTGCTGGTCATCCCCAGACCTTACTCTTTATGACTGCCTTTAAAAGAGTCATGTGGTACATCACCAGCTTTTCTGGACGTAGAGGGTATCTCATTTCCAGGCTGAGCTCCATTAATGGATCTTGTTTGAGAATCCTTAAAGACGTCCGCAAGAGTTTGAGCTACCGTCTCTACTCCTTTCCTAATTCGAAGTACCTCACTACCAGACCTAGCTGGCTTTTCCGTTACTTTGTGGAAACACACAAGACCGCAGAATGGCTTGTGAGCACCTCCTTGCTTGCGAGCAGCGACTTGTGGTTCCAAAGTACTGGTAGGCACGGACCCTTTGCCCTTCCGAGCAATTACCGGAACTTCGTCTACCTCCACTTTAAAACCTTCGGGATAAAACATTCCCAAGATATTACCGATGGAGCCGGTAATTCCTGTGAACATGCCTATCTCGTCCGTCTATCTTAGCCAACTTATTACGTGCGGCTATGGAGGCCTTAATGTCGTTTTTAGCTTTTTAAAGCTTCGTTCGGGTGTCGGTCGTGGCACTTTCATCCGATGGATGCCCTACCGCTGCCTGCCGAACAAATGTCTGATGCCCCCGTCAAACTATCATGCTCCTTACCGAGTGTCGCCGCAGTGGTTGAAGCTCCATGCCCTTTGCTCTAATCAAGAGCAGAGATGACTGTTATCTCATGCTCTTCATCAGACTCAAGAGTCAGGTCATCCAACCTCTCCGTCTCACTGGTTCCGACAAGATCCTTCGACGAGTCAGTTGGGTCATTATCCTGTCCCAACTCCTCCCAAATCCTCCGACCATCAACGGTTGCGATGATATTGAGTCCTGTGTCAAGACGCTAACGGACGCTTTTGATACTGCGACTTCTGTTGCATGCAGGCCCACAATCTGCAGGGGTAGGAGTAAACCACATTGGTGAAACTCTGAGATAGGCGAGACTCGTAAAGAATGTCGCCGTCTATTTAATGAGGCCAAGAGACTAGGAGACTGGTCTACCTACAAGTCCTCAGTTAACAAGTTTAAAATGCGAAACGTAAATCCTGGAGGGCTTTCTGTAGCGGCGTAGAAAGCCACTCTGAGACCAGTCGATTTCGCAAGATTCTGGCATCATCACCTGCTGTTCCAAGTTTCATCCAGAAACCATGTGGCAGTTGGACAATGAGCGGTCAAGAGTCCTTGGATGTCTTAATGGGCGCTCACTTTCCTGGCAGTTTCCCTTTAACGGGACACTGCAATATCTTCAGAGGTCAGCAATGATGTTCCTATACCCATAAGGGATAATGAACTGAGATGGACTCTGAAGAGCTTTGCCCCTTTTAAATTTCCGGGCCTTTATGGCATTTACCTGCTGACCTGCAGTATAATGCGGATTTAATAATCCCCTGGCTAACTCGGATTTACTCAGCATTCTTGTCGTCTGCGTATATCCCTGAGTCATGGACTAGATATATAGTAGTCTTTATCCCTAAAGGGGTTAAAACTTCAAACACAAGACCGAATGTTTTCAAACCTATCAGTCTGTCGTCCTTCCTCTTGAAGACAGTGGAAAGGTTAATCGACCTACACCTCAGCATGTCTATATGAAGGACAAATCTGTTGAGGTTGTAGGGTATATTGAAAAAGTTCTCAAGTTTAAGGAGTTTACATTAGTGGCCTTCCTTGATATAGAAGAGGCCTTTAATAATGTGACTCCGGAGGCAATAAAATTGTCCCTGCAAAGACTTAACATTCATCAGTCGATCATTAGCCTCATATGGAGACTTTTAACCAGTAGGGTTATAATATTCAGTATAGGTGTGTCTACCATCTGCAGGGTAGCAAACAGGGGTACTCCGCAAGGAGGAGTTTTATATCCACTCCCCTGGAATATCACCGTTAACTCATTGCTCAAGGAACTTGATTCACTGAAGTTTAAAACTGTTGCTTATGCGGACGATGTTGCGGTGACTGGGAAATATCTGGATACTATGTCTCACCGCCTGCAAACTGCTATGGGTCTAATTAGTACATGGAGTACAGTCAGTGGCCTTAGCGTGAATCCAGGAAAAACGGAACTTGTCCTACTTTCCAGAAGATACAAGATTCCATCTTTCCCATTACCACGCCTAGACGGTGTTGAATTAGAGGTGTCGGATAGTGCGAAGTACCTAGAGATTATACTGGACTCCAAACTATCCTGGCTCCAAAATAAACGGGCAAGAGGTGGGTATTGCCCTTTATATGTGCAGGAAAGCCATCGGTAAATCCTGGGGAATAAATTCCAGTAATAAGAAATAGCTCTTCGACACGGTGATTAAGCCCATACTTATGTATGGAGCGATAGCATGGTGGAAGGCTATGGAGAAATCCACCTACATCGGAATCTTTGATAGGATTCTGCGTAGTTCAGCGCTACTCATAACAGGAGCTCTTCGTACAACTCCATCGAAAGCTACCGGTGGATCTTATGGCCATTATGACGGCGACAAGGCTCTAGACTATTCTGGGATTCCTTAATAACATTTCTATCGAATATTGTATCCCCACACCTTTTCTTGACAGAGACTTCTCAGTATCAAAATCAACTACCCCAGAATTAAGGGCTGGTTCAGTTGAGGTTTATACTGATGGAAGCAAATCTGCTGATGGGGTTGGGGGGGGGGGTGTCTATATTCTCGCTTATAGGAAAACATTTCCTTTAAACTGCCAGAACACTGCAACATTCTTCAAGCAGAGCTCTCGGCCATAATGAGGGCGGCGAACTGGTTAATGTACTATAGGGTATTCGGAGCGGATATCCAAATCTTTACAGACAGTCAGGCCGCGATGAAAGCGCTCTCGGGTGTCTTTTCGACATCCAGATTGGTACATGAATTCCGGACATCTCTGAACAAGATGGCGAGACATTCTAACCTGGAGCTTGTCTGGAATAGGGGTCATTAAAGAACCCCGGGAAATTTTATTGCGGATACACTAGCCAAGGATGGATCCCTTCTTCGAAGTGAAGATACGGACCTATTGGTTAGAGTACCGCTTTCGGCCTGCAGATCAATGATTCTGAAGGACTTATCGAGGATTGCACAGGATAGGTGGACAAATCAGTTCACATGTTCAAAATCGAGGCAATTATGGCCCCATTATGATGAATGTCGATCTAACTTCATCATGGGACTATCGAGGCATCGGTTGAGAACTCTGGTAGCCGTGGTTACAGGGCACTGGATTGCTGGTGCGCATGCTAGGAGACTAGGGCTCCCTTTTAACGACTTTTGAAGAAGTTGTCGGGATGAGGAAGAAGAGGAGACGGTGGAACATCTCTTATGCCACTGTCCCACTCCGTTTATGCATGTATTGTCAGATCTATCTCATATCGATGTCAAATGGATCAGCTTTTACATACATGCGTCGGGTTGGTTCGCTTCGAACGTTGGAATGGACATGTGAGGTAGAAATACATGATCCGTCAGGGTTTCACAACGGGACCAAATTGGACCCAAGTGTGCTGCCTCTGGACAGCTGCCCTAATAACCTCACCTAACCTAACCTGGGTCAGTATTTGTCCGTGCTGAATGAGAAGGTCTTTATTCAGTCTCATCAAGTCCGATATGTCGTCCGAATCCCTTTTCAAAACGTCGTCCTTCTCTTTCCCTGCCTCGTCCTTATTCCTTTCACCTGAGTCAACTTCCGTACCTTCCTCTACCCTAACTAAATTCCTGTCGTCCACTCTTTTCTTGTCCTTTTTTTCCCCCTTAACCTAATTATCGCTTTCAATTTACTTTCAATTTTGGTCCCACGAGTAAGCACGTAATAAATAGAACGTCTCGCGCAGTGACGGCGTACGCGGACTAGACTGTGATACAACTGATACTTGATATCAGCATTAGAGGGGAGCTGTTCTCGATTAGTTTCTTTTCGCACTAACTAATCATTCAGATCCTCGGCACTGCTACATACCACCTTGGTCTTAAAAGTGCATATTACCTGTTTATTTGGTCCACGGGAAACGTATAAAGACCATACTCAGTGCAAGAGAATATATTCGTGTTGACAGGATCACCAACTAGAATATATCAATTGCACCGCATCCAGTCCAATAACCTATACGTTTCCAAGGCCTGGCGTGATACAAAGGATGCATTCATGATGGCTAAGGGAGAGGGCTCCAGCACCGTACATGAATACATCCAATGACTCACGCCCAGTCCCCCCTATCTGCCGCCTGGGGACGCGTCCGATGGGAGTAAACAAATAAAGACTCCGCACGAAAAAATAAACTTCAACTTATTTAAAAATAATGTAAAATATAAAAATTGTACAGTTTGAAAAAACTAAATATCAATTCAATTTGCTTGTAGTAATATAATGAAAAGACTAATTCATAACACAATTTTCACAATGTTTAACAACATCAAAAAATGGAAGTAAGAATCCTATAACTCTACCTAATAACTCAGACCCAATCAAAGGAAAACATCCAATCTAATAGTTTATACCCATCATGAGTGTATCAAAAATAACCTGTAAAATACAATATATCATAGAGAAATACGCAACTGCATGCAAATCCCTCACCAATTCAAAATCAATGCCATATTAAGTTTATTAAGTTTTAATAAGTAAATTCCCATACGAAAAACTGTAAAATGTATAAAAATCAATGTTCTTGAAATACACTCAGTACTTATGAAAGAGATTTGTACATTTATTGGGATAAAACTACAACTTTTTTTAGTATTCCAACTTTTTTTATAAAGGTTCTGTTTTGTTAATTATTCTTTATATCATTGAAATGATGCTGTTCGTTTATAGCGAGTTTTATTGAAAACACTGTCTTTCGTCGAAATCCTTTACATTTTGAAAATTTTAAAATGCTTTTAAGGGTATAGAGACATCTTTTATCAACTGTATTAATTTCTGACCGATTTTGATATTAATATTTCTTTAAAATAATTTTATATTGAGAGGTTGTATTTTTTCGCATCTTTCGTGATATTTTTGGGATAAGTTTAATGAAATTTGGGTACAAAGACTCAAAATCGAAGAAATATTGTAGCTTTAGTATATGATTTCAATTTGGTCCATACCAACTAATCTCAAAATATGAGTGCATTTTTACTTTTCTGTGCCAATACTTTTTCCTTCCTTTTAATTTAAAATTTGCATTTGTTGCAAATGTTTCGCATTATTGCGAAAGTTTAATGGCCATTAATAAATTTATACATGGATGTATTACACACCTAAAACTCACATTTCTAACTAAAATGGTTTAACAGTAGTGACCGATTTTATATCAATTTATATAGTGAGACAATACATTTCTTGGCCTGTATATATATTTATACTTAATTTTCAGTTGTAAAAATTTGTCAAATTTTGGATGAGCTCATTACAACGAGCTCTGTCGATTATGCCAAACGAAAAATCCTCTATGAAAAACTTGGTGACGGTTGTTGTCACTTGGGTAACTACACAAAAGCTTTAGAATACTATCGAAAAATGTTGGAATGTGCCCAAATGAATAAGGAACCACCAAAGTCAATGATTCCAATTTACGTGAGCTTATATCAAACTTACAAGGATAACAAACAATATGATCAAGCTCTTGAGTATCTGTGGAAAGAATATGAATTAAATAAAGACGTTCCAAACGAGGCATTTTCAACTTTATGCAGTATTGCTGAAATTTGCGAATTACAAATGCAGTCATTTTGGACAATACAAGATATTTACCAAAAAGCTAAAGATCATGCGGCCAAATCGGGTGATGCGAGATACAAATTAGAAAAGATTGTGTATGCTAGATTAAGAAAATTACAAGTTAAGCATAATATGAATATTTTGGCGGAGGAGTTGGCTCAGGAAGCAAACAATAAAGGTAAGACATTATTTCTATGGAAAAAATATTATTTTTTTATAATGAATTTTACCAAGGGAACCGATAATTTAAAAATGCGATATTTTCTTCTTCATATACATATACATATACATATACATATACATATACATATACATATACATATACATATACATATACATATACATATACATATACATATACATATACATATACATATACATATACATATACATATACATATACATATACATATACATATACATATACATATACATATACATATACATATACATATACATATACATATACATATACATATACATATACATATACATATACATATACATATACATATACATATACATATACATATACATATACATATACATATACATATACATATACATATACATAACTAACATTAACGTTCATAAAATAAATATTATTGGCTATTATTGGGTTATAACTTATTTTGGACATCAAAATATCATAGTACCTTATGGCCAAAATTCCCCTGATATTAAAAACCAATATCGAATAAAATGTAAAAATCTGACAATATTTGTCGCACATATTTCGTGCCTAATTGGTAGGAAATCATTTTACATTTTAATTTACATCATAAAATGGCGAGGAATTTAATTCAAGAAAGGTATATTAAAGTTTTTTTTTTATTATTGCTGTCTTTATTTATAAATAAATAATTAAAAAAAAAATCAATTAATTACATTGTTATGAGGATTGTCTTAAAAGTATTACAACAAATAACATCTAAATAATTAATTAAGGAAACTACTAAATCTCAGTATTAAGGAAAAGTTGTCAAAAAACTTTGTATATACTTAAACGTTATAAGGAATTTTAAAAACAACCATCAATTATTACTCTTTAAGTAAAAAAAGAGTATTAGTAATTGTTTAGCAAATTTCTTGTTATTTTATATGTAGACGTTCTGCTTTTTTCATTAAATGACAGAGTCAGTTCCCTTGCAAATGAATTGAAGATTTTATGGTTAAGGTTTCTATACAGAAGGTCAGTAGAATATCTGGGGTGTAGGTTATAAATTATTTTCAGATTTTTATTTTGTATTATCTGTAATTTTCTTGTGTAAGTAACAGCTTTATTAAACCGGACTTGGCATCCGTAGGTCATTTTGTAAATAAAGATTTTGTTTTTTAAATTAAGTTTAGATCTTCTGTTGGGTAAGGAGTAAAGTGCTCGGCGGCTTTGATTGCTTTTAAACTGTCGTTAGCGTAAAATTCTACTTCTTGATTCTTGCGAACAGTAAAATGGGAAATATATATTGAATAAAGCGTAGTTGATAATACCGATCCTTGTGGTAGACCCGCAGGGATTTGTCTATCACTAGTTTAGCGTGTTATCTAGAGATACAACAAATGAGCATTGTTCTAAAAAACTTTATTATCTATTGCAAGTACGTTGGATAATTGAAGGTGTTAATTTTAAAAACTAGGTCATCATTTTCGATGTCAAGAAAGATAACTCCAGTGCTCTTACGATTTCTTTGGTTTTTTTTTTTCAATGAACTTAACGAATCTTTTTAGTTGATGTACTGTAGACTGCTCCTTGCGGAATCCAAACTGTTGAGGTTAATAACATTATTTTAGTTGGAAGTCTAAAAGGCTGAAAGGCTTTGGATGTTGATTGGTCTATATCCAGCAAAAACTTTTTGGTTTTCGGTAATGGCAACTACATATTAAAGCAGTTTCTTGGTAATAAGGTG
The DNA here is from genome assembly GCA_932274085.1 of Protocalliphora azurea. Classification (NCBI taxonomy): domain Eukaryota; kingdom Metazoa; phylum Arthropoda; class Insecta; order Diptera; family Calliphoridae; genus Protocalliphora; species Protocalliphora azurea. Next base: position 63,088,578 of record OW026522.1, read on the forward strand.
TTATTATTATTTGCCTACTCTGTGGTACATAAATAATAGTATATAACATAATAGCACAGAAATATTGAAATCACGTGGATGAGTTAGCTAGAGCACTGGATTAACAACCAGAAGTTTGTTGGTCCAATCCCATTCTGATGTTGTTAGTTTTGTATAACAAAATATCTAAAAACATATATTTATACTAAGAAGGTAGGTAGGTAGGTAGGGAAGGGTTGCCCAGCACTCATAAGAGTGCTTGTGCATCCACTCGGAGACCTAAAGGTCCATTGTGAGTCCCTTCATAAAGAATATAGAAAGAAACTAGAAAGAAACTACAGATGAGATATAGAAAAGAGCAGGAAGGAAAATGATAGAGAAAAAAGCTGAGACCAAGAAAAGTATAGAAGAGAATAGAAAGAATCAGAAAAGGAAAAGTACTACTGCCCCAGGTCGCTCGCTCTAAGCCAACGACCCCCTCTTAGCCAGCCTATTCCCATGACGAATCCTATTAGTCTATCGAGCTCTATTGTCGATATACTGTCCAATTCGTCAAGGAATCGACTGCCTAACCATTTCTGCCTACTTAGTTGTAGACATGGACAGTGACACATGATATGTTCCACCGTCTCTAGCTCCTCATTATCTTCGCACATTCTGCAAAGACCGGAGGAACCTCTATCTCAATACCCTATCATTCCCCCTATGGGACAATGACCTGTCAGAATACCTATCATAGTCTTCAGGTTTTCCCTTTTCATGCCCAAAAGTAGATTTGTATCTGCTCTATCAAGTTTGGGCCATAGGACCCTTGATAATCTGCAGTCCGTTCTACTTTCCCATGCATGATTGGCTCTATCCCGAATCCACTCCCTAATTAACCTGAAGTAAAAGCCTAGAGATGGTCTCACACCGCTTTCACTTACAGTCCTATCCAAAGCTGAGCCGTTCCTAGCTAATTCGTCAGCTACCTCATTGCCATTTATCTCGCAATGACCCGGTACCCAGCAGAGTCTGATATGGTAATCTCTCATCAATCTCCTAAGAGCCTTCTTACAGTCGCTAACTAGCCTAGACTTGACAAAATGTCCTTTCAAGGCCTTCAGCGCCGCCTGGCTATCTACATACAGAGTTACCTCAGTATTTACTTCTATGTTCCCTGCAATCAATTCTGTGGCCCTAAGAATACCCAAAATTTCCGCCTGGAACACGCTACAACTATCCGGTAGTCTATACGTCTTCCTGATGTTTCCCTCAACTAGATACACACCTGCACCAGTGCCTGTATCCATTTTGGATCCATCAGTGAATACCGATACACCACCGAATAGTTTCTCCCTATCTGACCATTGGTTCCTACTCGGAATAATTAGTATAGGATTTTCCCCGAAATCGACCTCCGTGCACATATAGTCCGTGGATCCAGAGCACGGGAATGTCCAGGGAATGTCCACCGAAATTAACCTCGTTTAAAAGTTTGGAATGTCCTATTCTGATTGATCCTGTAAGTCCTAGTTCACTAAGTCTAAGCAGGCTCCTTGCAGCCATTCCCATCACGAATGGGTAGGAGATGCAGAATGACGTCAAGTGCCGCCTTAGGTGTGCTTCTTACGGCACCTGTTATGCCAATCGAAGCACATCTCTGGGCTTTAGACAGAAGATTCCTACGACTTCCTATTCTCATTACCTCCCACCATACCAGACATCCATACATCAGAATTGGCCTCACCACCGAAGTGTAAATCCAATTTACTACCATCGGTTTGAGTCCCCAACTCTTACCTATGGAGTTCCTGCATGTGTAGTAGGCGTAGTAGACCTCTCTTAAGCCTCTCCTGAGTGTTCCTCTTCCAAGATAATGTACTATCAAGGAACACACCAAGATATTTTGCCTCTTTTGCCAGTCTTAGTTCAGTCCCCCTTAGTACCGGTAGCCTAAACTGCTCAATCCTGTACCTTCTGGTGAAAAGAACTAGCTATGTTTTCCCCGGGTTGACCCCTAAACCCTTACTAGTGGCCCATGAGGACAGTTCGTTAAGTTCATACTGCATGACGTCGCTGATCGTGGAAAGAAATTTACCTGTGATCAGTATAACCACGTCATCAGCATAGGCAACGATTTTCCGCCCTCTTGCGTCAAATTGTCTTAAAATGACATTGACGGCTAAGAGCCATAGCAAGGGCGAGCGAACTCCTCCTTGCGGAGTTCCTCTAGTCACTATCTTCCTTATGCATGCATCTCCCAAGTTCGAATTAATTATTCGGCTATTCAGCATCAAAATAATCCATTCGATTAGGAAGTTTTGAATGAATAATGATTCTAGTGATTCTCTAATTGCCTCAATCTTAATGTTATTGAAAGCTCCTTCTATATCAAGGAACGCTGCCAATGTATACTCCCTATACTGCAGGCCGCGTTCAATGTAACTCACCACGTCATGTAGCGCGCTCTCAACAGATTTACCCTTTAGATAAGCGTGTTGAGCCCCACTGATGATATGGTTGTCAATTGTCGTCCTAAGATAAAGATCGATCAATCTCTCTAATGTCTTCAAAAGAAAAGACGATAGGCTGATCGGTCTAAAATCTTTAGGTTTCGAGTGGCTAGCCTTACCCGCCTTAGGTATGAAAATTACCTTAACCTCTCTCCACCTCCTTGGAATATATCTCCTAATCAGACATACACTAAAAAGCTCAGTGAGAAGTGTTAGTGCCGTGTCACTGATGTTCTGCAGCATGGCTGGAAAAACACCATCTGGACCAGGTGACTTGTAAGGTCCAAAGGTGTTCACCGCCCAAGCTACCTTATCCATCGAGACTATGTCACCGACTACTTCACTAAGTTCCCTATCAGATACACATTCTGAGAATCCCAAGTTTCGTCCTGCCTGTGCATCTGCCTCTAAGTTCCTACAGCCCTGAAAATTAGTTTCCATAAGTATACTCAGAGACTCAGAGCAAGACTCCGTCCATGAGTTATTCGCACGCTGAATATATCCAGGAGCACTAGGATCCTTGGATAAGATTCGCCTGAATCTGGATAACTCATTAACAGAGTCGATGGACTCACAGTAGTTCCTCCATGAGTCCCATTTTGCCCTCTTAATGTCTGCCTTATACCTATTAAAACTTTCCCTGTAGCTGTTCCAATCCTCACACTTGCGTGTCAGTTTCGCCCTATTGAACAACTTCCTGACGGTTGACCTTTGGTTCCTAAGTTCCTTGGTCCACCATTTAGGCTGTTCCCTCTTTCCCGGAAATATTACCGGACAAGTTAGTTCATAACTTTTCCTAACTTTCCCCGTGAAGTCCTCCACTAAACTCTCAACTCCCTCTGATGACAACTGCCATCCCGGAGCGGCGTTTAGTTCCGTATCCATAATGGCCTTAAAGGAGTTCCAGTCGGTTCTCCTGGAGTTCCTATATGGTTCTCTCTTCGGCCTCGCGAAATTTAAACTAAAAGATATCCTGTTATGATCCGAAAAGGAACATTCACTGTCTACCCTCCAGTTCGTAATGTATTCACCTCTAAAGTTCGTCAGTGTTATATCTATAACTGCCTCTCTATCTTTAGTTCTGAATGTTACCCAAGTTACAGATAAAAAGATTGTTAGTAGTTATAAAATTGAAAACTGACTCACCTCTTTCGTTGATATCAGCACTGCCCCACTGGCAATGATGTGCATTAGCATCGCAAGAGAGTACCAAATATACGCCTCTTCTCTTTGCATACTCCGTTAGTTTGCACACCATATCACCCGGTGGGTTGGCCACATCGTAGGGCATATAAACGGAGGCGAGTTTCCTCTCGTCTCTATCCTCTCTTTTCACGACCGTTAGGTCTCCATTGCTAAAAGAATGAAAGTTTATAAAATTTAACTCATTCCTAGCTATTATACACGTTCTTACCTTATCATCAGTGGATGGTACAAAAAGTGTATATCCTTTGACACTTAATCCACATACTCTGGTGTTGTTGATTCAGGGCTCTTGGATTAAGGCCACATCCACTTTGGAGTCGATAAGGTTCATCGCTAGTTCGATAGAGGCTGCTTCACAGTGATGCAAATTAATGTGCACCACTTGCAGCCTTGTTGGCACTGTCAGATTTCGGATACCGGAACCTGATAGTGCCCAGACCGAAATTAGCGATTCCCCCCATAGACTCCAATTTCCTAAGAGACTCCTGGTCTATAGCAAACCTGAAGTCCCTTCCGAGGTTCTCTTTACAAGTCAGAGAAGCTAACAACTTCCACGGACTAGTATCCAGATCCTCGTTCTGGTTGACCAGTAATGTCAGTATAGTTTCCACAGGTTTTATGGGTGGTGGAATCCACACTGTCACTACTGGTCTCAGGGGCAACTCAGATGCGAGTATCACATCCAGTTTCGCCTCTGGACAAAGGCTGCCACACTTGGCAATCGTGGTCTTGAGAAAGTCAAGTGATTTCTCATTACCACGATTAACAGTTTTGACACCCTTTGACCAGTCCGCGCTTTTGAAGGACACTTCATCCGGCCTTCCTTTCATTAAGGCGATCTCGTTGATGAGCCTATCTTCAATCAACCTCCATAGATCCGTGCTAATCCTCCCATCTGGGTCAGCACGGTCTATGACAGCCGCCTGGAGATATGCCGGCTTCATCGACTCCTTCGCCTTTTTCGAGGTAGAAGGCTTGTCGTCACCAGATCTAACTCTCTTAGTGACTATCTTTTGGGGGCCCTTAAGAGATCCAGACGGTGTGTGACTCGCCTTTTTGGCGGTAGGGACTGGTTGGTCATCGCCAGACCTTAAGAGAGTCAGATGGCTTATGACCAGCCCCACTTCCAGCATTCTTTATCATCTTCTTTTGAAGACCTTTAAGAGAGCTGGGAGTGTTGTTTACCGCACCTGTCTTGCTGGTAGAGGGTTGGTCGTCTCCAGACCTTGCTCCTTTGGTGATTGATTCACCAGAGTTGCCGTATGGTTTACGATCAGTCCCCTTTTTGGCAATGATAGCCAGCTCCCAGTTTCAACCGATCGTTCCGAAGATGTGATCGGTTTATTTGGTCGGCTGCTATCATTGTCTTTATCCTTGGACTTCAGTGCGACGTCTGACACGTTTCCTATACTCTCCCGAGCATTTTCCGGAGCGGTGTCAAATATCGCATTCAGTCCCTCGGGATAAGACATTCCCAAGATAGCGGAGGTCGAGCCATAGATTTTTTCAAATCTAATCACACTCTTCCTATGCCTCTTGATAAGGTATTTATCCCTACCACTAACTGACGACAGATCCCTCTTGGCCATCTTATTAAGAAAGATCAAGGAGGCTCTGACGCCATTCTTCGCTTTTTCTTGTTTTGTTCGGCTGTCGACGACGGCAGTTACACCTGGTTTCACCGCGTCTAATTTTGAACTAATTTTGAACCCACCTGTCCATCATCCCGTGCGGATGACACCTCGGATGCTGCAGAACTCCGTTCCTGAACGTGAACTGAAATCATTGTTATTTCATGTTCCTCATCAGAATCAAGAGTAAGAGCCTCCTACTTCTCCGTAGTGCCCGTCCCCCCGAGAGAGTCTCCAGGTGAGCCCAAGAGGTCGTCCGTTTCGGCCAGTTCACTCAATAATTGTTCCTCCTGAGCAATTATGTCCTCGTGAATTCTTAAAAGGTCAGAGTCACTGTCTGAAACTCCTACTGAAACTGCCCTATTCCTCTTCTCCACATCCTTTGTTTTAAAATATTCTTTACTACTTATCTTGGTCCCACGAAAATGCACGTACTAAGTGGACCATCTCGCGCAGTGACGGCGTGTGCGGACTAGGCTTTAAAATTACAACCAACCCGTGCCATGGGCGTTGGAGGGGAGCTGTTAGCGATTAGTTTCTTTAAGCACTAACTAACCATACAGATCCTCAGCACTGCTACCTCTCACCTTGATCTTAAAAGTGCACATAATTTATTTGGTCAGTGAGAACTTCTATGAGTTTCTAGGTTTAGATGTAATGCGTAGAACCCGACTATAGTCAGTACATGGAGATCTGTAACCAATGGTAAGTGATCTCCAGTTTATTGACTACAATCGAATCAGAAACCTTACATCCGAACCCCCCTATCCGCCACCTGGGCACACGTCCGATGGGAGTAAATAAGTAAAGACTCCACACGGAAATATACCAAAACAATACTAACTGTAAAAAATGTTCATCGCGATTGGTGCGTGATTTTTTTAAACGATCGCTCCATGATTTACAAGACCTTCCTATGGTATTTTGAATATTTGCAAAAATTGCGGAAAGATAACTCTATTATTGGTTGTAGAAATTCATAATATTGACGACATAAATTTAAATTGGTTAAGAATTTTTCATAATAAGGTGTGCGAATAAAATTGAACACATATTATTGTTTATAACTTTGTCTGTTGATAACTTATTTTTCTTTTTGTGATCAATATATCTTTGAAAAATACTCCAGATTTTATAATGATACTAATTTTAAAAATATTTTTGTACTTGCTTCACAATGGAGAGTCAAAAGGGAACACATAATTTTTTTTTTTTAGTTTTTAAAACTCATCCAAAGTGGCTAGACGTGTCAAATGTTCTGAACGCTATGTGCGGAAAGTTAAATCCAATATTGGACTTAAAACATTTAAAGTACAAAAAGTACCAGATAGGATTGCAAAGAAGAATGCTGAAGCTAATAAGAGAGCAAAGCTTCCAAATTTTTTTTTTAAGTTTAAATTTTGTGTAATGGATGTTGAACTCTCACAGCTGATTTCTAACAGCTTAGTGGACAGTACCGTACCAAAAACCAATCAAAATTTCCCAAAATATTTCTTGATTGGCAAGCTATATGCAGCTGTGGTGAAAGAATTGTATCGTGTGTAACATCGGGCATAATATCTTCATATATTTATATCAAGAAGCGTCTACAAAGAAGACTGCTTCCATTTATAAGAAGACATAGAGTCTTAAAAATACCAACTCTCCAAACTGCCCAGAACTATTGATACTATTGATATTGGGCTCTTGTCAAAAGGGAATTAAGGAAGATTAATGCTACACTCAATGCAAAGACAAATTTTAAATACAAGTGGACAGCTGGTTCCAAAAAAGGTACGCAAAGTACAATCAAATTACTAATGGAGGATGTTTCAAAGAAATTAAAAAAATCATATCTAATCATTAATTTATCCTGTATTATTACACGTAATAAATCTGTAAAAAACCGTAACATATATTGTTTCGTTCATTATTGTAACTTACTCCAGTCAACTTTTATATCAGTATTTGTGTGTTATGTTTTATTCGAATATCAAAATATAACGATTATTCTTGATTTTTGCTCTAGATATAAAAATTGTTCTTCGATTTTTATTTTTAATTTAAAAATTACGGTTATTTTTAATTTTGTTCTTAAGAATTTAATTTAAGGTCGTTTAAAATCAATTATAAGTGAAAAATTATTTTTGCGCTTTCTTAATTAGTGTAATTTCATGAACGAAAATGAAAAATAGTGGTTATTTTTTAATCAATAAATAAACATGGAAAAAGTATCGTTATATTTCAAGTAAATGTAATTTTATTAATTGATGTTGTTGTAAAAATCAAAAAGCAAAAGTATTTTTTAAAGCGAGTTCAAAAAAAGAAATAAATAAATAGTATCTCTCTTGGATCATATTGAATTTTTGTCAAAAATGTTCTCATGATCGTTATTTTCGGTCCTTGAAATAAACAAATTCGTATTGCCGAAGGATCGTTACTAATTTAATTAAAATAAAATAGGTTCAAATATTTTATCTTAAAATCAAAATAATTGGTATGAAAAATTACTACAATTAGTAAATATATCGCAACTTTCTTAAAATCGTATGAGTAAACTGCCAATAGAAAATCTTTGTATATTTTATACCCTTTACCAGAGTTGTAATTTCTATAATATTTACCTACTATGCACCTACATGTACATTACAGTGTCGCGTTGAAAAAAGTGTAGAAAGACACTTCAAACTATTTTTAAAAATTGGTTTTAGTTCCTCACCAGCGCACAGTTTCACGTTTTTCAGTTTTAGAACGACAAAAATCCGCTTTTGGAGATACTGGACTGAAATGTTATACACTCCGTTGCAGAACTATAAACATTTTTGCGTATTTCTGGAGATATACAAGTCGTAGAATGATTTAAATTGGCAAAATAAAAAAGCAATTAAAGTAATTTTTTTTTTTTTAATTTTACTATTTATTTTATGGTGAAAGATACTGTGCAGTGTTTCATAACTATAAAACTTAAAAATTTTTAAAATGGAAAAACAAAATATAAAATAAATATATAGTATAATTACTAGTAAGGAAACTTACTTTCTTTTTTACAACTACAACAAGTCTATATTCTTCACATACATGTGCTGAGTGAACTCAACGCACTTGTGAGAGATGTAAACAAAACAAAAAATTACTAAAATTATCCTTCCCAATAACATTTTTTCACACACACATAATATTTAATTATATTTTTAAACACTCTTATCACATTTTAGTTTCCGAAACGTATTTAAATTTTACAGACAAAAAAAATAATATTTTTAATATTTTATTTTTGGTTGTACAATTCAATATTTTTCTAAACATGTAAACTAATTCATAAGCAAGACAAAGTAAAATACACAAAATCGATTACAAATCCGAGTACACGGAGAATTTTTTGTAGGGATTAGGTATTTTTATGTTTTGTTCCTTCCGTTTCAATTTTGAAGTTTTTAGTTAAGTTTCTTTTGTTGGAAATAAAACTTTCTAAAATATACTTCTTTATCAACACGAATATATCTAGTCTACATTGAAAAATATTTTGTAAAATAAGTTTCATTCGTTTTTATAATTTTCACTTGACACATTCGCTCTGGTTAAATAAAATTTTATATAAAATATTGAATACAAAATATTTTATTCGGAATACTACGGATTATTTCCAACATCTTTATAGTTATGAACCACTTTTCACAACTTCTTTCACCTTAAAATTCTTAGTAAAATTCAAAGTAGAAAAAAAAATTGGCAGGATCTAACCACGCCTATCTTAACGTACTATTTGCATAACATTTTTTTAAAATTAATTTGTAAAAATTCGTATATACTAATCGTATTTTTAAATTGGAACTCGAGGGAACTTTTTAGTTCTAGTCCATTAAAAATAGAATTTTCAAAAAATATATATTTTTATATTAGGATTTCTTTTAAATAAATAAAAAAAAAAATATTCAGTGTTGAATTTTTACCTAAAATGTATAGTAAAATAACTTGAATACATTTATTATTACCAGGGAAAACAAGCCATCGACAAACTATTTATCCATTTCAGAACAAATAAACCATTTTGGAATTGATTTGTAAGTGCATATTTTTGCATATTTTACCCTCAACAGCATATTTATAGCACATTTTGTTATTTTTGGAGCATATTTAACCTTTTTGGAGCATATTTTGATGAAATTTTTTATCCTCAATGGATGTTTTTCAAATATTTATGATTTGTAAAATATAAAAAATAAGAGATCCAAAAATATTTAGGGGAAACTGGGGTATTATGGCGTAAGGGGCAGTGATGACAAATTAAATTTATTCGGGTGTTTTTAATTTTTTTTTTTTTTTTTGCAAAAAAGACTATTGGGTTTTGTTTGACATTAAATTATATTTCATCCATGAAATCTCTGCTTTTATTGCTTTTCGAACGTAAGCAAACAAAATATATTAAAAAGTTTTTTTAACTGCCGATGTTTCTGAGGAAGATATCCAAAATATTTTTTTTCATTGGTGAATACAAAATTGAATACTTTATTTTGCACACATTTCAACTGCAAAAGAGTTTTGTTACAAAAACATAATGATTTGTCAGATCTCTACTTGACGAAAAAATGTTTAAATTGTGGTATTGTGGTAAAAATAAATTGGAAAATTTGGAATTTTTTTGCAATTTTGCTCAAAAAATAGTAAATAATTGGTTTAAAAACCAATGGTATGAAAATATGTAAGAAAATCTAATAAAATAGATTAAAAATGTGATGCTTAGTAAAAGCAATATAACATATGGAAATTGAAAATAAGTTGATAAACTGCACAGCGATAAGACTAAAAATTCATAGAACCAACATGTACCATCTGGATTTAAAAATCGCGGAAATAGTTGATGCTGTAGAAATACATATTTGGTATAAAATAACTCATCTGAGTGGTCTGCGCACTTAACGTGTGCAAAATTATATACATTTATTATACTTATAAATTAGATTATTTCAAATACGAGAAATAACTGTCTATTTTTAAAAATGTCTTATTATTTTTTATTAGTTTTATCAGTTGTTATATTCGTGTAATCTCCTAAATACAAAAATCATTTAAGCATACACTAAATATCTAAATATCTCAAAATTTTTAATTTTTAATACTATCCACTATAATTCAACATTTCTATACAATATATTTGATTTTGAAAAACGCCGAAAAACAATACCAAAAGATGAATTAATCCTATTGTTTTTATGCAAAAAGTTAAACAATAATCTATTATATATAACAGTTTCATTGGAGGGTTCAAAGGATTATTGGTTGGTGTTTTATTAAGGTAAGATTAAGATTAAGTTTACCCCAATATCCCATAGTACTTAAAGTTAATTTTGATGAATACTGCCTAAGTTCGTTAAAAATCGATGAGAAGCTGGACTTGTAGCAATAAATCTTTATGATTTAGACAGGCTATTTTATATTTTTTAAGAAATCTTTGAAACATGATATAAATGACGTATTAGCTTTTAAACTTGCACGAATAGCATCTGTTAATTTATTACAATTTATTTTTTAATGAACGCTATATTTATAAAATTAGATATGAATCTTTTTGATAATTTCTGAACTAATACTAATGTTCAGAATTAGATGGGTAAGCTAATGGAATATCAAGAAGGTTTTTGCATGATATAATATAAAAATGGGGAATTAAATTAAAATAAGGTTTTTCGACACAGTTGATAGATAAATTTTAGTTTTCCTTATTGTGTAAAACTTAAACATTAATAAAACACTTTGCATATTTAATGCACATAAAACAATTTTATTAGAGCATATTTGTGGTTTCCCAAAAAAATCATATCAATATCTGCAGTATTTAGGTTAGGTTAGGTCAATAAGGGCGTCGTCTTCACGCCCCTATCCAGAGACCATTCGGTCCATTGTGATCCCTTTATAAAAACCAAAGAAAGGCTAAGAGAAAAAGAGAGACCTTAGTAAGATAAGGCAATAGAATAAAAAGAATAATAAAAGAAAAATGTGTAATCTAAGACCCATCAATCAAAAACGAGTGCCCCTAAGCCAGTTTATCCCCATTACGAACCCTATAAGGTTACTAAGTACTTTGCCCGTAACCTCCTTTAGTTCGAGCAGCATGTGACTTCCAAACCACTTCAGTCTACTACGCTGAAACCTTATGCAGGGACAGAGTATATGTTCTAATGTATCTAGCTCCTCCACCTCATCGCACGTCCTGCAAAAGTCTGACGAGCCAATGACCCACTTACTAGTCATGTTCCCTATTGCGAAATGACCTGTAATCATATCCACAATGACCCTTAGATTCCCACCATTCATTCGCAGAATATGTACCAAATCTGATAGTTTAAGACTAGGCCATAACGCTCTAGATACCTTGCAGTCCGTTCTATTCCTCCAAGCATGATTCGTTCATCCTTAAGTCCATTCTCTTATGGCCATGAAATATGACCCAATTAGAATACTAGCCAATACCTCTACAAAAGACCTGGCCAGCTCTGAGCCTTTGCGAGCTAGCTCATCGGTTATTTCATTGCCGAGAATGTCACAGTGACCAGGAATCTAACAGAGTCTTATCCTGTAGGCATCCATTAGCCTCCACGGAACTTCTCCGCTCCAGTCCAGAGGTCCCTACTAGGGATTTCTATAACGGGAGTAGCCGCGAAGTCATTTATAGTTCTGACATAATCCGTTTGAGCGACCAAGGATAATTTCCGACCATCAAATTCTACTTCGTTAAATAAGCTAGCATGCCCCGCTGTGAAGTTACCTATTAATCCCAATTCCTAAAGCGTAAATAAGCCCCATAGAGCCATTCCTCTCACGAACTCCTCAATTGGAAGAAGGTGGAGAATGGTGTCCAGTGCTGCCTGAGGTGTACTTCTCACGGCACCTGTAATGCCAATTGAAGCACATCTCTTAACTTTAGAAAAGATTCCTATAAGTTCCCTTTGTTAATGACTCCCTCCAGACCGAACATCCATAAGTGAGGATAGGTCTCACAACCGATGTGTATATCTAATATTCAACTATCGGTTTGAGACCCCAGTTCTTCCTTATAGAGTTCCTGCATGCATAGTAGGCATTAAGTCTCTTCCTGGCCTTTTCCTGAGTATATCTCTTCCAAGACAATTTGCTGTCCAAGTAAATACTCACGTACTTGGCCTCCCTTGACAATCTATCTCATTCAATACTTTTAGACTAAATGCCTCAACCTTTTATCTCCTGGTAAACAAAACTAGTTCAGTATTTTCAGGGTTAACCCCCAATTCATTACAGCTAACCCAAAGGAAAAGTTCTTGCAACCCTGATGTCATGACCTTGCTGATCGTGGTAGAAATTTACGCTAGACCAACATTACACGTTGTCAGCGTAGGCTACGAACTTCCTTCCCATGGCATCGAATTGTCTCAATATGACATTCACTGCCAAGAGCCACAATAATGGAGAGAGAGCCCCCCTTGCGGTGTGCCCCTTGTCACGAGCTTCCTTATGCTAGTGTCTCCCAAGTTCGAGTTGATAACCCTACTGCTTACCATCAGGGTAATCCACTCAATTAGAAATTCACTAATACCTAACGAAGCGAGTGATTCACTAAACGCCTCTATCCTAATGTTGTTAAAGGCTCTTCTATATCGAGAAACGCTGCCAAGGTGTATTCCTTATGCAGCAGACCCCGTTCAATGTAATTCACCACATCATGCAGAGCACTCTCAACAGACTTACCATTAAGATAGGCGTGTTGAGCGTCGCTGATGATCTGCGTTCCCATACTCCTCCATAGATACAAATTGATCAGTCTTTTTGTTGTCTTAAGTAGAAAAGACGATAGGCAGATCGGTCTGTAGTCCTTGGGCTTTGTTTACCGCCCATCTTACTTTGTCTCCAGTGATTATCTCCTTTATCGCATCGAATTCACCCTCTTATGATCCGGACTGTAGGTTACTGACATTACCTGCCCTCCCATCAGATCCTATATCCTTACAGTATCCCTCAAATCCCTATTAACTAACTCACCGAAGGGCTTCCAATCGGTCCTTCTGAAGCTCATATAGGGCTATCCTTTTGGTTTCTCAAAGTCAAGACTTAATGATATCATGCTATGGTTCGAAAAGGAATAATCCAAAGCCACCATCCAGTCCTCAACAAATTCACCTCCTTGGTTAGCTCGGTGGATCGGCCGCCTCGTATGGCATGTACACGGATGCCAGTATAAGCCTACTGCCTCCAGTGGCTTCCCATTGGACAGCTGTAAGGTCCCCGGTGATAAAAGAATGAAGATTAATGTTCAAATCATTCCTAGCCAATATACATACCTTCTCCAATGTGGACGGTATGAACAAGTTATACCCCGTGACTCTTAAACCACAACCCTGGTGTTGTTAATCCAGAGTTTCTGGATAAGAGCCATGTCCACTTTGGAGTCAATGAGGAGCTTTGTCAATTCGGTTGAGGCTGCTTCACTGAGATAGCCTCTTTGGGTTTATCAGATTTACAATATTTAGACCTGATCACCCCAAACCCAAAATTGACAACTCCCCCAGTGACACCCGGTTTATTGGGAGACTCCAGATAGTTTTTACACCCCTCATCCAGGATACCTCGTCCGTCCTTCCTCTTACGAAGGCGATCTCTTCAATGAGCTTGTGCTTGTGCATCTGCATCAACCTTGTCAATGACAGCAGCTTGAATACAGTTCTGCAACACTGATTCCTTCGCCTTTATCGATGGTGATGGCTGTTCGCTTCCTGACCCAGCTCTTTTAATAACCCCCTTGTGGGGCCCTTAACAGAGCTGGAAGGTGTGCGAACAGTCTTCTTGGCGATCGAAGTTTGCTGGTCATCCCCTGACCTGGCTCTTTTAATGACCCCTTTTGGGAACCCTTAAAAGAGTCGTGTGGGTTTTGACCAGCAGCGCACGATGAAGAAGACCGCATGCCAGAGGTTTTAGCAACCCCACTAGTGGCGTCCTTGTGGTTTCCATTAATAGAGCCGGCCGATCTCTGATCTACTGCCTTCTTGCTCGTCGATGGCTGATCATCTCCTAGCACCCCTGACAATCTTTTGCGAATTGTCAGATTTGCTGGATGGAACAGCCTTACCACCGGTAGTTTTTGGCTTGCTAATCTTTACCTGGTGGTCCAAGAGGGTTGAAGTTTTGGCTTGTTCGCTACTACTTAGTAACCTTATTGCTCCGGCACTGTTGACTTTCCTCCTGTGCTCTCATGAGACACCTCTGGAGTGCTGTCCGCATTCTCACACAATCCTTCATAAGACATTCCCAGAGAGTCACAAGCAGGCCCGTAGATCCGTTCGAATCTTTTACAAACTACTTATCCTTGCCTGCAAGTGGCAAAGAGCCTCTCTTAGCTACCTTGCGCCACTCCGAGCTTTCTCCTCTTTGACTCTAAGCGAACTTCTATGTGGCACTGGTCCCAGCGAAGGCATCCCTCGAGATGTATAGAATCTCGTCCGTCTCTGATAGCAGGCCCAACAACTGACTTTCCTAGAATGTCTCGTTGGACCGCTATCATCACTATATCGTCGTCCGTATCTGTCCTGTCGCCCTGCGACAACCAATCCCCCGTATCCGCCACCTGGGGACACGTCCGATAGGAGTAAATACAGCAGAAGACTCCACACGGATCTGCAGTATTTACTGAGATATATGCAGTTAAAGTTAACATAAAAAAATTTTAAATAAAAATTAAGTTTTTTGAAAGTATCAACTTTGAAAATACATAATATGCGCTATAGACACTGTCGCTGGCGGCGACAGTCGTTCGTAAGGGGTGAACTTAACAACACACATCCAAAAGTAACAAGACACAATTTCCTTAAACAGTCGGTGCGTGCGTGCGTGCGTTTATTTCTAATTAAAAGCAAAACATTATTAAAAATAAATATAATTATAAACATACTACTTACCGCAGTGCTTTTCCTTTACGAACTGATTTAAATAATTTTATGAGTTTGTTGTGTACCACTAAACTTGTTATTTGTATAACACATTTCAAATAACGGTACCAACTTAACGAAAGAAAGCACTGCAGTAAGATCAATGTAAAAAGGAACAACAACATCACATAAGATTCATAAACAAACAAGTACATAAGACAATTTAAGTAAAAATTAAGGTGGCTCACAAAACAAAATAAATTCATAATAAAATAATATGTACATTTAGGCAAATAATAATAAATTTAAATAAATAAATAAAATGTATAAATAAGTAAATCATCCTCAATATGAGCCATTAGGCGACATCCCCACCCCCGTGGATCGGCAACGATTCACTACTCCAAATCCAAGACTGCAAGTTTGGAAACGGGACGTTTTACTATTCCTGTACTAGTGCGCACATCAGCACTACGGATGACACCATCTCTACCCTTGAACACCTCTTCAATTCGGCCTCGCCTCCAATCTCTACGGGACACGGCTGGATCACAAATTAGAACCAAATCACCAACGGCTATGGGCTTCGTTCGCTGACACCATTTGGAACGTCTGGTCAGTGTGGGCAAATACTCTTTAATCCAGCGACTCCAAAAATGATCCCGTAACTGACGGGAAATGCGCCACTGCTTTTTTAGAGCAACTGGACAATCTGCTGATTCTCCGGCAGGAGTCTGTGTCGTATTAGGGCAGCCTAGCAGAAAATGATTAGGCGTTAGTGGTTCCTCATCCTCATGGCTTACCGGCAAGTGGGTTAATGGACGAGAATTCACAATATTTTCCGCTTCAATGAGGAAACTTTGCAGAGTGTGTTCTCGAGGGCAAGTTTCTTTCAATGTTGATTGTAACACACGCTTAACACACTGAACCATTCGTTCCCATATGCCACCTTCTGCAGGATTATGGGGACAATTAAACTGCCACTCTATACCTTTCGATGAAAGCTCGTCCTGAATACGAGCCACATCAAAAACTTCACTGAATCTTTTGGCAACTTGATCAGCACCAACAAAATTTTTGCCATTGTCGCTCCTAAGTCTTATAGGCAGGCCACGTCGATTTATAAAATTGCGTATAGCAAGAATACACGCATCTGTGGACAAATCAAAGGCGACTTCCAAATGTATGGCTCTTATGGTGAGGCAAGTAAATAGAGCTATCCAGCGTTTCTCATGGCGACGACCAATAGTAATCGTAATTGGGCCAAAATAGTCAACACCAGTGTAGGAAAAGGGCCGAATATAAGGCGTCAATCTGTCCTTTGGCAAAGAACCCATAAGTGGTGGCACCGGCAATGTACGACGAAATCTACAAATAAAACAGTTAGAAATACATTTACGTAAAATTCTTCTAAGGCGTGGAATCCAAAATGATCTGCGAATTTCACATATCGTGGATTCAAAATTTTGATGCTTCATTTTTTCGTGCACATGGGCCACAAACAACTCGGTAATAGGATGAAATGACGGCAATATAATCGGTCGTCTAATATCCAATGGTAACCAACTAGCTGCGTCTACACGACCATAAACTCGTAGTAATGAATTTTCATCCATATATGGAGACAAGGAATACAATTCACTACTTTTCGGCAGACAACCTTCTTTTTTAATTATTTCCATTTCAGCACCAAAGTTATCAAGTTGGGCCTGACGACAAAGGAGCAACTCAGCAGATTTTAGCTCGGCAGCAGTTAAACCATTTTCTTTTTCTAGGCTGGATTTCTTTTGACATCGTTTAATAAAACGTATTATCCATGCAAACGTACGTTTTAATTTTAAATATGACGAAAATCTATCAAATTCAATAACACTAGGGTCCATTGCCAACAATGCAAATTTTGGCCGAAGTTCTTCATCATCTGGACCATTTGTAGCTGTATTAATCTTTTCAGGCCACTCATCTTCACTACCATACAGAAATTCTGGACTTCTGAACCACCGGCAATCATCAGAAAAATCTACCTGGCTCTTCATTCTGGTAGTTTCATCAGCAACATTAACATTAGTTGGCAGCCACCTCCAATCTGTTGGACTAGTAGACTCAAGAATTTCAGTGATTCTATGGGCAACAAAGGGCTTGTATCTACGGCTTTCAGAACTAATCCAATTAATCACGGTTGTAGAATCACTCCAGCAAATTGATCTTGACACTTTTATAGAATGCTCTTTCAAAATTGTAGCCATCAACCGAGTTCCTAAAACAGCTGCTTGTAGCTCGAGCCGAGGAATACTCATCATTTTCAAAGTGGCACATCTAGTTTTTGCAGCTATAAAGGAAACTCCAATTTTTCCATCAGCATTTATGTACCTCCAGTAAGACACAGCACCAAAGGCGTCTTCACTAGCATCGACAAAAACATGTAGTTCCAGGCGATAAGGAACACCATTTTCAAAATAATATCGTGGCACTTTAAAATTCACAACATTTTGTAGATCTTGGCGCCAATTATTCCACACATTGCTTATTTCACCAGGCAATACTTCATCCCATCGAATATCGTGCCTCCATACCTCACGCATCAACAACTTTGCCGTTATCATAAAGTGGCTCAAGAAACCCAGTGGATCAAAAATGGACATAACCACACTTAAAAGCTCACGCTTTGTTGGAGACCTTACTCCTTCTATGACATCAACTGGTACATTGTGGAACTTCAAATTGAACTTCAAAGTATCGTCATTTGGTTGCCAATACATACCGAGAACCTTTTCTGACTGTAGCTCATTTACATCGCTTGAGAAATTCACTGGCCTCTCAAATGTGCCTTTAAGAGCCACAATTACTTCGGCAGAATTGGACGAAAAATTACGTAGCTCAAAACCAGCTGATTTATGTATGCCACGTACCTGCTGAGCAATTTCAATGGCCCTTGTTGGCGTTGGGAAACTATCAACAAAATCATCAACGTAATGGTGATCCACAATAGATTTCACGGCACGAGGAAATCGATCACGAAAACTAAGGGCATTTGTATCTTTGACATATTGGGCTAAGCAAGGTGAACAAGCAGCACCAAATGTCATTACAAGCATTTCGTAGGAATCAGGTGGTTTTCTTTCATCTTCGCGCCAAAGGAATCTTTGAGAACATCTATCTTCAGATGCCACAAGCACCTGGTGAAACATTTCTTTGATGTCTCCACATACTGCTACTGCACCAACACGAAAATTAAATAAAACTGATGGCAGCGGCTTATATTGTTTAGGGCCTTTAAACAGTTTGGAATTCAGCGAGACACCTTCTACGGTTGCGGCAGCATCAAACACTAAACGAACTTTTCCAGGCTTATTCGGATTGACAACTCCAAAATGCGGAAGATACCAGGTCCTAGGGCAAACATCTGAGGCTTCATTAGGCAATAATTTACGAATATACCTTTTGGACAAATAATCTTTCATAATAGACTTATACGCTACACCAAAATCAGGATTTCTTTTCATCTTACGCTCAATACCAACAAGTCTATTTAGAGCCATGGTGTAACTGTCAGGCAGCACAACATCATCAGAACGCCACAAGAGCCGAGTTTGGAATCTCCCATCTACCATCACTACAGTTTCTTTCATTATTTGACGAGCACGTAAGTCATCCTTCGATTCTATGACCGGCAATACCTTCACACCAAAATTTTCCGTCTCAAAATAATTTGCCACCAAGTCATAGAGCTTCTGTTCTGGCTGAACCGACAATAAACACAAATGAGAATTGGGTGACTTACCCATCATTTTACCAAATACGACCCATCCTAATGGGGTGTTAGCAGCGTAAGGACCATTTTCTTCCAACGACACAATTTCATCGGGAAGACCAAGATGGCAATGATCTAAACCAATAAGTATTTTAGGCGCCACACAATCATATGAGCCTACAGGAATACTATGTTTCTTTAACAAATCCGCATTAAAACTTTGACTCGGCAAATTCAAATTTGTTACTTCATACACGTGTCTCAGAGCATACTTTCTGTTCTTATTTACACCACTTATGTGCAAATCAACAATAACTGCTGGTTCTTGTGCCGACTTACCACCATACCAGCTCAAATTCAATCGACTCTGTTGTCCATGCAACCCCAACTCTCTCACCAGAGAACTATCCATCATCGTGACTGATGACCCTTCATCTAAAAGCGCATACGTTTTCACGGAACAATTTGGCCCATACAGCATTATTGGCAACACTCTGAACAACAAATTACTATTTCCACAAACACTTGAGACACAACTTAACACTGGTTCGGCGTTTGATGAATCTCCATTCTGCTCAACAATTCTAAATTTCTCTTGTACACTAGGCTTGGTATCGTGTAATAATTTGTTATGTCTTCTCTCACAATTTTCAATTTGGCACTTTTTGCCGCGACGACAATCTTTACTTGAGTGCCCACCACCAAGACATGAAAAACATAACCTCAACCTTTTTACTTCAATCCATCTATTTGGCACGCTCAAATCCAAAAATTTCTTACATTCATATATTCTATGTGGCCCAACACAAATATAACATTTTATCTGTTTCTCTCTACTATCTGTAGCATGTAGTACCACCTTTCTTTTCCCATCACTGTTAGGACGACTTCCACTTGAGCCAGTAACTTGAACACTTCTTACCAAATTTGCAACACGTTGTAGCCAATTGCTAAAATCCAAAACAGTAGGCCACCGACTTAATGCTGAAGAAAACTGGGCCCAATCCAATTTCTTACTCATAGGCAACTTCTGTACTAGTTCCTCCATCAGAGTTGGATTTGACAAATGTTGCTGGCCATCGGCTGTTTCCAAAAACGCTGCTAAATTTCTCACCTTTATAGAGAACGGCACTAACTTTTCAATAGCAGACTCTGCAATGGGCTGAACTTCTTTAATTCGCTGTAGCTGGCATCGTATTAGCAAATCCGGGCGCCCATACTGGAACTTAAGTTGCTCAATAACTGTTGGTACATTATTAGGATGGATGAGCAACGACTTCACACACTCTCGTGCCTCACCCTTCAAAGCCTTTTGGAGCCTCAAGCAATTTTCAAAATTATTGTAATTGTAAGCTGCAGTTGACTGTCCAAAGGCTGCTGAAAACATGGGCCAATCTTCAGGGGAGCCATCAAATTCTGGTAAATCGTAAATTTTTCTAGGCATTGACATTAAACTACCATTTTGAGACAAATGAAAATTAGTCGGCAATGTATTTGTCAAAGGCGGTTGATTTGCGCCAAAATCCAAAAAATTGTTATTCGCGCTGTAACTAACGCTTGAAAATGGCGTACGACGTTCAGCGCAGTCGGCTTGGGCAGAGGCAGCATTGTCGGCGTCGACGTCACTGGTCGCCATTACTAGCGGCGCCATGTTAGATGGTTGTGGCATGGCGGCTGATGAACTCGGCGTCGAATTATTTAGAGCAATGGACAAAGCTCTCTGGGCATTCATCAATTGGGCTTGGAGAACGTTAATTTGGCTTTGAAGGCCTTCCAAATTAATTCCAGCTTTCGATTGAGGCAATGACGGCTCTGTAGTAGAGCTTCTATTATTTTCCAAAAATATTTCTTGGTTAGGTTGTTTACCGATGGCCAATGCATTTGTAGTGACACAGGTTATTCCGGCAGCGGTGGAACTAGGTGGCACTCCGGCAACAGAAGGAGCTATTTGAGTCGAACATATTGTATGTGTACTTACGGTTTGTGTGGCAGAGGGAGTCACTGGTCTCGGCAAGGTTGTTCCGGTAGCAGAGGAACTGGCAGGCAATAAAGAAATTCCAGCGGCAGAGGGAGTTGTTTGTTGAGACGCAATTTTTGTTCCGGCAGATGAGGAACCATTAGCACTTTGGCCCATTGTTGACTGCAAACGAGGACTTTTTCGTACCGGCGATCGTTGCATTATGAACCACAAATATAAAAATGTTCCCGCAGAGCACACAAATTTTCATAAAAATGTCCACTTAATTATTTATTGTTCCGGCAGGCAAGGAACGGCATTAAAATTTGCAAAATCCTAAAAAATATTTTCCGGCGGGCAATCGGTCGCAAAATGTATAAAAAATATTTAATTTGTTACGGCACGCAAGAAATCACATAAAAATTCACATAAACATTTATTTTGTTCCGGCAGGCAAGGAACCACTTAATCACTTGGCGAAAATGTTAACTTCTGATCCGGCAGGCAATGGACCACTTTATCCCCAAATGATCGATACATTCGCTCCAAAAATTGCGAAATAAAAATTTGTCGCTGGCGGCGACAGTCGTTCGTAAGGGGCGAACTTAACAACACACATCCAAAAGTAACAAGACACAATTTCCTTAAACAGTCGGTGCGTGCGTGCGTGCGTTTATTTCTAATTAAAAGCAAAACATTATTAAAAATAAATATAATTATAAACATACTACTTACCGCAGTGCTTTTCCCTTACGAACTGATTTAAATAATTTTATGAGTTTGTTGTGTACCACTAAACTTGTTATTTGTATAACACATTTCAAATAACGGTACCAACTTAACGAAAGAAAGCACTGCAGTAAGATCAATGTAAAAAGGAACAACAACATCACATAAGATTCATAAACAAACAAGTACATAAGACAATTTAAGTAAAAATTAAGGTGGCTCACAAAACAAAATAAATTCATAATAAAATAATATGTACATTTAGGCAAATAATAATAAATTTAAATAAATAAATAAAATGTATAAATAAGTAAATCATCCTCAATATGAGCCATTAGGCGACAGACACTTTCCAATATTCTAAGTGTTTTTTCCATAATATTTGATATGCTTACCAGTAAATACAAACAAAATTACTTCAATTACTAAGCTTTTATTTTCGTATTTTTGTCGTTCTAATTTGGCTAATGTGACACTGTACAGCAATTGAAAATCAATGGTCTAGTACATTATGTCAAAAAAAGTTTTTAATTTTCTCTCGATATGGGTTTCAAAATATCCAAATTTTGAGCTTGTTATGAAAAAATGTTAGCCTTTTTATGTTTTATAATGTTCCCATAAATTTTTTTAGTTTTGAAATTATTTGTATTTTATCCCAAAGCAATACATAGAAAATGCGGTGCCATTTAAAAGGTATTTGGAAGCCGAGTCCATTGGTTTATAAAACATATCCAAAGGTGACCTCAGTATTTATATATACCACAAAATATCCTATTTTTCATTTTTTCACAATATTGTTTGTTATTTTTCATGGGTTGCATTTTGTATGTTTCATTGGAAAAAAAAATACAAAAATTAAAATAAAACAAATAAAAAAACCTTTTTTAAGAAAAGTTCAGCTCACGAACTCTCATCGGTACACCCGAAATATTTTGGAAAATATCATAAAACACACCAATTTTAACCTTCAAGGGAGTTAAAAGGACCAATTTTTCGAATATACAGTATCGAGCACCAAAAATGTAACTATTCTAGCGTAGCATTGATTAGGACTGTAATGTTATTAAATTAGACAATTTTGTTGTGATTTTATTCTTTGTGGTCTTGACTATTTTATGTTATTTTGTTCTAAATTGTTATACGTAGGAATAGTTATTGTAAATTTTGTTAAAACGTTTGTTAATTAATGCAAGCAAAAAAATGCGACTCAAAAAAATCGACAGAAGTTTTTAAATTTTGATTGAAAAATGCTGGAAGCTATAATTTGATTTTATTACCATCAAGTACTACTAATATATATTAATTTAAGGTCATTTTAACTACAAAGGATATTCATGATATTAAAAAAACTCTCTTTCTCCATTCTTTTTAAGAATTTAGGAAATTGGTACTGAAATAATATTGATGTGTAGTTCTAATATGAGAATTCTTAAAAATTTTCTTAGATACACAATATTGAAACGATCATGCATGAAAAAATTTGTGTCATGGAACAGTAGATATTTGATATTACTCGAATGAACACATGTGGCCATTTAAAGTTACTACGGCCACCAATCGTTGATTTAATTTAATTAATATGGTAACGGGAAACATACCACATATTACTTACTAAAATCAAACTAGCAACTTTACTTTTGTAGGCAGGTCATTTATTATTTTAACGAGTACTGTTTAATGGAAATGAGATCCTATTACGATAACTTGAATTAATTTGACTAAATATTTCGAATTTAGATTGCATAGATAGACATATTTCCTTAAATATTAATTCCAATGGTAGAAAAGTGCAACAGTCTAATAACCACGAAGGATGAAATTTTAATTATTTGAAATAGGAAGAGTGTCAAAATAGGTATAATTCTTAATTGTCTTTCCTTATGTAAGAATTTGTTCCAAAACCAAAATCAAGGAATATTTAAACATTATTAAACTTGCATTTTAAGAAATCCAGCAAATGTTCAAAATCCCAGCTTTTGAGAATTCGGTGTCTTCATTACAGGAGCTCGAGTTCTCCTGTCTAAATATATATATATATATATATATATATATATATATATATATATATATATATATATATATATATGTATGTATATATGTGTTTCAGTTTTGCAATTTTTTGTTGGTACAATATATTTACGTATTAATTATTGGCTTATTACTTTTACTTTTTTGTTTACACAATAGTTTTGCTTAAAATACGACATTCCTTATTAAACGATAAATACAAACTGTGTTGCTTTCTTTTTCTTTTAAATTTTTGTTTTACTATATTTCCCGTTAGAAAACAATGAATGAGTACGCTGAATGTAACATAAGCTAACGAACTATTTCCTTGATTCAAAGTACTTGTTCCTTGAGTAAAGCTTCTTCTTTCTTAAATCAAAGTATTAGTTTGAATTAACGCACAAATTTAACGACCAACACAACACTTTTACCCCAAACACAAAATGTTAATTAAAAACATCTTTTGACAAATACCTGGACACAAAAAAGTAGCCCATAATGCACTTGGAAAACAATTATTATGAAGTAAATAGCAAGAGTAGGAAATCGCAATTTATTTTTTGCGACAGTGCACAGTGGGGCAGAATCGAAATTTTTTTAAATAAATCTGTAACTTCAAATCGGCTGGTTGGATTTACATAAAGTAAGCTAGACTGTGTCTATATTTCGAAGTACTTACGATTACTAAAGTGTTGATTATGTGTAGCTTACATAGTATTCGCATTTACTTTAAAATAGACAGACAAAGTAAGCTAGTACCTTACACAGGGTATGACCGCCTAAAAATGCACGGAAATCGATACACTTGGTTTACGATAAAGTATGTACGTTCTACTTTTTTTTATAAAATACTTGTGTATCGTGAAGCATCTATTTATACTTTTTTTCTAATATATATCAATTCTAATTTTATGCACTAACATGTTAGTTAAAATAGAAATAGAAAAATCGATTTCAAATCCGAGTACTCGGAGAATTTTTTGTAGGGATTGGGTCTTTTTGTATTTTGTTCTTTCCGTTTTAAAAATTTTGAAATTTTCACTTAAGTGTCTTTATAGTTATGAAACACTTTTCATAACATCTTTCACCTTAAAATTCATAGTAACATTCAAAGTAGAAAACAAATTTTACAGAAAAATTTTAATTTTAGTTGCTTTTCATATTGCCAATTTTCATTGTTCTACGACTTGTATATCTCCAGAAATCCACAAAAATATGATGTATTTATAATTCTGTAACGGTGTGTATTCTCTTAGCAAACAAGGCCGCAAGCACTCCCACTAAAACTGACACTCGCCTTCTGGAAAAAAATTTTGAATTTCAGATACATTTTATTTAATATTGAGTTAAATCTTAAGAAATTGCTAATATGAGGTACCGCAAATTTTTTTCTAATATTTTAATAGATCGCAAAAAGTTACAGCCAATATTCTCAAATATAATTTTATCGTATTTTTAAATTGGAACTCGATGGAACTTTTCAGTTCTAGTCCATTAAAAAAAGAGTTTTCAAAAAATATATCTTTTATATTAGGATCTCTTTTAAATAAGAAAAAAATAATAATAATAATACAAAAAAGAAAGATAATAAAAAAAAGGTTTGTTGAATTTTTACCAAAAATTTATAATAAAATAATTTGGATACATTTATTATTACCAGGGTAAACACAAATATGCAATTTCATGTTTTTTCCTGTACATTGCACAGTGGGGCAGAATCGAAATTTTTTGGAAATAAATATGTAACTTCTGATATAGGCATAGCAGAGGAGTGTACAATGTTATGTTTGGAAGTGGGGCACAACAATCCCCTCAGGGGCGGAGCTATGGGGCTCAAAGTTAGCTGCCTCTGACATAAACAATTTTTAATCGCTTGCAAAATTTTTGTTTCTCGTCCGATTTCAAATATTTTTATATATTGTTATAGGCGCTGATAAGACCTATATTTGCGTTTGAATTTTTAAGCATATAATTTTGCATGTTCTTGGTCCAGTTTTTTCATATATATCCTAGTACTTCCGACCGATTTTATTAGTTTTTTTTAACTAGTTAAAGAACAAAATTATCTATTGAATAAAAAAAAATTGAAGTGGATATCTTTACCGAGTCCAAAAATAAACGATTTTGAATTTGAGAATTGCAAAAAAGACGACTTTTTGTGTTTTTTTAGCCGAAAAAGTATCTACACTCTTTTTTATCCAAAATAAAATTTTCTTTAGCAAAATATAATAATTTTGCACTTTTCTGAAAGGTAATTTCACAGAGATGACTCTAAGATAAAAAACTAGCCCAATAACTCAATTGGTCATGATACATACCCTCCCGAATTCAACCCATTTTATATGACTTTAGACCATATTTTCTCAAATCCGAATCGACAAGCGGAATATATTTTAAGAATCTTCAATATCTACGGGACTTCGGAAAAATGTGGATTCTATAGCGAAAAATGTAAAAAATTCCATTTTTGGGAATTTTGATTAGTTTATTTGGGAATTCGGGAAAACCCTACCCCTAATTGAAATTTGGGTAACGCGCTTTTATTTATATTATATTTCCTGCAAATTTCATTAAGATATCTTTATAAACAAATATGTTATTACAATTAAAAAATTTTTATTTTCTCCAAAAACACCAAATTGGGCCTTTTGTTTGGTTTATTTCTAAATAGCGAAAGAAATTTTAAAAATATGTATTCCAAATTAAGCTTGTCCTTTAGCATATATAATTTCCGATCTTTTGCAAAAAGATTCAAGTCAATATCATGTCTCATTTCAGAAATATACGCCTTTAAACTTTTATATTTCCAATTTATTGTATATATGACTATATTTATACAAACTTGCAACATTTGCCTTTAGCTTTGCGTCAATAATTATTTAGAAAATTATGAATATTTCTGTATACTTTTAATAATATATATATACAAAATATTTTTATAAAAATAATTAATAAATATTTTTTATTTTTAATAGGGTTGCCACATTTCCCAAATTTAAGTAAATCTTTATCCTTTCCTAAGCATTCATATATTTCTATTAATGAATTTAAAATAACAAAACAAACAAAAAATGTCTATTTTAACTTAATCAGTATTATTATTTTTGGTATTTATCATCTTCCTTAATAAATATTCTATTTATTAATACGACTTTTTATTACTTATTTACATTAAATTTATATAGACAATTTTTATAATATTTTAAACTTATACTATTTATTTTCTATAAAATAATCTGTCCTTCAAGTCTTCAGTATTTTGAGTTGATAAAGGCTCATAATAAATTCAAAGTTTTCTAATTGATGATAGTACAGGATCTGATGATAACAATAGGCTATTAAAAATATCCTCGTTTTGTGACTTTCTGGAGCATTTCCTTGAGCTAAATAATTGAACGTGCTTACAATCTCTGTTTCTTGCTTCTTGAGCCTCTTCTGTAAGCTCTCAAAGTGGAAAAATATTTCGTTCAATTATAATTTCGCTATGGCACAAATTTCTTTCCATGGATATAGAGAAACAAGTAGTTTAGATATTTCTGTTGCATATTGTCCAAATCGAGCAGAGTTAATTTTGTGCTTATTATTAATTGCCATTAATAGTATGTTACTCCTTTCAAGTAACTCTTTATTAATTCCAGTTATTTTTGATGTACCTTCGAAATTTCCGAAAAACCTTCTTGCTGTGTTTCCATCATTTGTACTACCACCAGTTGGCAGAGGTCTGTCGATGTTTAATCCCGTCGCTTCTCTGAATTCATCCTGGATTCTACTTTTCTCAGATATTTTAAATCCTCGTTGTTTCTGGTAGGTTTTGTTAAATTTTCTGGCACACTTCTATACTTTAAATCATATGCTATGTGCAGAAAATGCTCCATGAACCGTATTTTGGCGTTAAGTGGAGATATTCCGAAAGACAGAAATTCTTCATTAATACTTCTTGCTTTACCAATATCGGAAAATTGTGATTTCGTCTTATCATATAGTGAGAATTTCCAAAAAGAAGATGTTTCCGTAATGGCATTACTAACCTTTCCATCAATCATTATTAAACTAAGTTGAAAGGATATATCGAATGTGTATTGGTTTATGGTTATTGAAATAGGTCTGCAAAAATCTTTTGATCCTGGAGTGCTCTTAAGCCATATATCTTCAAATGAGTTTTTATACTTTGATGAAGATTGCTTTAAGGAATATGATCGCATTCTTAATAGCACCAAAGATGCTATAAATACACTTTTATAATCCGCCATTTTCTTACTTCCACTAGCATGCTTTTCACATCCCTACTTACAGATTAATACAACGTCGCTGTTATTTACTTTTTCCAACTGATCTGCAGAAAAATCTGCAACTATCAAGGTAGCTGTATTCTCAAGCAAAGAATATAGCTCTACACATGCTTCCTTTTCGGTAACCGAAGTAGATGGTAAAATAGTTTGCTTTTTTTCTTGAATATCCTTGTATGATGGTAGAATTGAGTGTCCCTTTTCAAGTAAAGCTTTTCTTAAAATTTGATATTTGTTTCGGCTGAGGTCCAGTTGAAGCATTAAAGCAATTGCTTCTTCCTCTGTAAAATTGGATTGTGATGTTGGAGTAGGTACACTTTCGGCAATCCGTTTAAGACGTTTTGGTGATGCAGTTGGCAGTATTTCAGCAATATTAATTTCACTCTTAGGTTGCTTCTCCTTTTTTAACATTTCTTTGAATGTATCAGAAGCTTCTTCATTCGAAATTATAGAAAGCTTATAGGCCAGTCTTTTCTTCTAAGATCTTGTACTTAAATCATCATATGTCTTGCAGGATGCTCCAGTTGATATTTTGCACGCCGATATTTCTATACCAGTATCCATCCAATCGGAATGTTTAATTTTTAATCTGTTAGTACGCTGATTCGACGACTTCATTTCAACGTCATACAACTTTAAAAAGCTCTCTATCTGAGATTTACCAATGACTTCGACTTTTGCAAGATATATAGTTTTTATGAATTCAACTATAGCTTCTAAACGATTAAGATCATTTTTAGATAAACTCCACAGAACACAACACAATTGTTCATGTTTCAATGTAATCACCATGGTAATCAACTTCGTTATGATGCTGATAAGGATTAGCTGCGCATTTATATATATCTATTAGATATATCGCACAGGTATATATATTTACAGGTATTCTGTGAATTTTCGTTAGGTAAAATATCTGAAAGAGTCAATTTGGAAGAGTACCTATACCGAATTCATTGATATTATATGTTGCTGTTAGGTATCACCGGAAAGGATATTACCTGTGCATTGTCGCTAGCTCATAAAAATATAGATTTTGAACCATCAGTAATAGATAAATGCTGCAGCTAGGTATCACCGGAAAGTATACTTGCACATTGCCACTAGATCATAAATACTGTCAGCGTCAAAAGAAAGTATACACAATGATTCATTTATTTTTATATGGTTTTTTATTTGTTTGAAATAAGATTTAATTAAAACTTTTATATATTTTTAATTCAATATTTATTTTAATTTACATCAGAGAAAAAAATAACAGTAAATACATATAAACATAAATATAAAATAAGAAAAAGTAAATATTATTCATATTCATTGCGTCAAAAAAAAGTATAAATTAAAAAAATCACTATAATAAATAAAGTTTATTTAAAGTCTAATATTGTGTTTGTTTTCCTTTAGCCTTAATTACCGTCTGGAGTCGTTTTGGCATTGATTTTACCAGGTTTGCAGTGACTTCTGTTGGAATTTTTTCCCACTCTTCAAGAAGGATGGCTTTAAGGGAGTTTTTGTTACTTATTGTCGATCAAGATATTCCCACAAATGCTCTATGGGGTTAAGGTCCGGTGACTGTGGGGGTTGATCCAATTGTCCGGGAGTGTTATTTAGCAACCATTCTTTTACAACTTTAGCTGTGTGTTTTGGATCATTGTCTTGTTGGAATGTCCAAATTGGATCCAAACATAATTTCTCAACACTGAGTTGTAAATTCTGTTGTAATTTGTTCAAATAATCTGTTTTATTCCCACTCCACTTGCTTCCATACACCCCCACACCATCACCGAACCTCCACCATGCTTCACTGTACTTATTATATTTTGCTCATAAAACTGTGTATTTTTACTTCTTCATATTTTAGTCGGTTTTTTCTTTCCAAAAACTTCGAATTTGCTTTCATCAGTAAAAATAATGTTATTCCAAAATGAATTATCATGATTTTTATACTTATGAGCAAATTCATGCCGTCGCTTTTGGTTGGTTTTCGATATGAGAGGTTTTCGTCTCGGAACTCTACCATGAAGACCATTTGCATGTAAGACTCGGCGAATTGTACTGGCACTTACGGAGACTCCTGATTGTTTGGATATTTCCTCTGATATTTTTACAGCACTTTCTGTAGGATTTTTCTTTACACTTCTAACAACTGACCGAATTTGGACCTCATTAAGTTTTCTAGGTCTTCCAGATTTGGACAGATTATTCAAGGTTTTAAATTTCTTAAACTTATCAATCATTTTTTGTACAGTACCGTGACTTCTATTTATAATTGAAGAAATTTCCCGTAGAGATTTTCCTTCCTTGTGAAATTTGAGAACGAGCTCACGCGTTTCAAGAGATGTTTGCTTACCCATTTTTTAAAATTATCACTACGCGGGATCAATGCAATTTAATAAGATCTCGACTAGAAGATAACGACGACTAAATTACTTGTTGATTACTTATTACTCAACGCATAAAGAAATTACAAAAAATAACGGTAAATTTTGACTGTACGACATTTTTTAAAACAAAAAACTAAAGTGTATACTTTTTTTTGACGCAATGAATATGAGTAATATTTACTTTTTCTTATTTTTTATTTATGTTTATATGTATTTACTGTTATATTTTTCTCTGATGTAAATTAGAATTAATATTGAATTAAAAATATATAAAAGTTTTAGTAAAATCTTATTTCAAACAAATAAAAAAACATATAAAAATAAATGAATCATTGTGTATACTTTCTTTTGACGCTGACTGTATATAAATTTTTAACCATCAACAATACATAAATACATTTGTTAAATTTAGGTAAACACCATAAATGTAAACTAATAAAATACTTATTGATTAGGTTAAAATAGACATTTTTTGTTTGTTTTGTTATTTTAAATTCATTAATAGAAATAAATGAATGCTTAGAAAAGGATAAAGATTTACTTAAATGTGGGAAATGTGGGAACCCTATAAAAAATAAAAAAATATTTATTAATTATTTTTATAAAAATATTTTGGGTATAGATATTATTAAAAGTATACAGAAATATTCATAATTTTCTAAGTAATTATTGACGCAAAACTAAAGGCAAAAGTTGCAAGTTTGTAAAAATATAGTCATATATACAATAAATTGGAAATATAAAAGTTTAAAGGCGCATATTTCTGAAATGAGGCATGATATTGACTTGAATCTTTTTGCAAAAGATCGGATTATATATGCTAAAGGATAAGCTTAATTTGTAATACATATTTTTAAAATTTTGTTCGCTATTTAGAAATAAAGCAAACAAAAGGCCCAAAATCCCAAATTGATTTTTGGAGAAAATACAAATTTTTTAATTGTAATAACATATTTGTTTATATATATATCGTAATGAAATTTGCAGGAAGTATGGATCTTATTAATATAAATAAAAGCGCGTTAACCAAATTTCAATCAGGGGGAGGGTTTTCCTGAATTCCCAAATAAACTAATCAAAATTCCCAAAAATGGGATTTTTTACATTTTTGGCTATAGAATCCACATTTTTCCGAAATCCCGTAGATTTTGATTTAAAACTTTTAATATTTTAAAACATATTGAAGATTCTTAAAATATATTCCGCTTGTCGATTCGTGCTTTGGGATTTGAGAAAATATGGTCAAAATCAAAACTTTCATATAAAATGGGTCGAATGCGGGAGGGTATGTACCATGAGCAATTGAGTTATTGGGCTTGTTTTTTATCTTAGAGTCATCTCTGTGAAATTTCAGAAAAGTGCAAAATTATTATAATTTGCTAAAGAAAATTTTATTTTAGATAAAAAGGAGTCTATATACTTTTTCGGCTAAAAAAAACAAAAAGTCGTCTTTTTTGCAATTTTCAAATTAAAAATCGTTTATTTTTGGACTCGGTAAAGATATCCACTTCAATTTTTTTTTATTCAATAGATAATTTTGTTCTTTAACTAATAAAATCGGTCGGAAATAGTAGGATATATAATAAAAAAAACTGGACCAAGAACACGCAAAATTATGGTGCTTAAAAATTCAAACGCAAATAACTAGAAAACTATAAGAGATAAATAGGACATGTAAGCATGTCTTTTATAGGTCTTATCGGGGCCTATAACAATATATAAAATGTTTAAAAACTTTTGAAATCGGACTAGAAACAAAAATTTGGCAAGTGATTAAAAATTTTTTTGTCAGAGGTACCTAACTTTGAGCCCCCTTAGCTCCGCCCCTGAATGGTTTGTTGTGCCCCCCTTCCAAACTTCTTTTTGTGCTCCTGTTAAAGTTTTAGTTGATCAATTTTATTTCCTTGTAAGTATTACTATTCAACATATTTTTTTCTACATATTTTTTCGTTTATTCGAACACATTTACTTTGTAATAAGAAATACTCAAGATTAAATATTTTTCGTAGTTCCCACTCGTCATGTTGCATATTTTTTGTCTTGTATAATTTTTGGATATAATATATTTCGATGATGTTTGTTTTGAGAAGAAAAATATTCCAACAATATATATATATGGCGCCCGTTGATGTTAGTATATTTTTAGTATGTTTGCCCTCAAAAAATTTCTTTGCTGTCATATCATAAATGAATTTTTGGTGATTAAAAAAAAAATTACATACCTGAGATTACCAGCTTTGGAGGACCACCCACTACCTCTCTGAACCGTTAGGAATCTGTACGGTTCACAAGTTACAGAATTATTTCCAAAAAAGCGTTTTGGAACCACTATGCGTCAAAAGAAAAATCTCATGAAATGTGGTACAAATTAATTTCTGCTTATACAAAACTTATTTGAGATAAATATTATCATGGTATTAACATTTATGTGGGATTATATACATAAAAATGATTTTCTGAAATGGACCGTATAGAGAAGTTATGGTTGATTATAGACCGATCTTCGAATACAATAAATACATATTTTGTGACGCTTATATGAAACTTATTTGTGGCGAATTTTATAAATATATAATATTTAAGGAATTTATAAAAATTAAAAATCTATTTGCGGAAGAACATTTGTGTGAGGGCTAGGTGAAAAAGTGGACTGAACATAACCAATTTCAGTAGATTTCGTCCTTGTACCAAAATTATAATTCGTTCTGAATTTCAACAAGGTTTGTATGGAGAGGCAGCCAGACGTTCAGAAAGTCATCGTTAAATCAGCGCAGAAAGTCATTCTGAATCGAACGGTATATTTTAAGATGGGTGTCCGAACGTTTTTTCTGAGCGGCATATCAGAATATAGCCTTCTTGATAGCTTTTTTTTAATTTTTATTTAAAACTTTTATGATAGACAGATAGAGAAGGTTGATGTGATACTAGAAAGTACCACATCTCCTCCCAGAGACCGATACTGGTCCATTGTGATTCCCTTCGTTGAAATAGCTATGAAATATAGAGTATAGAATGCAGAAAATAGGAGAGTAGAAGTAGAAGATAAAAGAGTAGGAATGAGAACGAATCATATAGGGGGATTAGCAATGTTACCAATCCCCCTAGGGTTATACCCCTGATTCTCCCATAAGCAGTCGATTCCCATGACGAAGCCTATGACGTCTACAAGATCTGCGTCCCGAATGTCACTTAGCCCGCCGAGGAATTGGCTACTCAGCCATTTCATCCTACGATGCTGCAATCGTGGACAATGGCACACAATGTGCTCAATAGACTCGGTCTCGTCGACGTCTCCACACATTCTACAAAAATCGGAATTGCTAGCATCCCATCTAGACCTCATCTTCCCTATCAAACAGTAACCCGTTATGGCCCCTACCATGATTCTTAAGCTCTTCCTATTCAAGCCCAGGAGAGTGCTAGTACCTGCATTGTTTAGTACCGGCCATATCGCCCTCGACACTCTACAGTCCTCTCTACTCTCCCAAGCCGAATTGGTTCTGACCAAGATCCAATCATTGATCTTCCCATAGAAGAAACTTAGTGGTGGTTTCACATAGGTTTCCCTCTCCGAGACATTCTTTGCTGCGCCTTGCCTTGCCAGTTCATCAGCCAGTTCATTGCCTGAAATATTGCAGTAGCCAGGCACCCAGCAGAGTCTCACCATTTAGTCCTCCATCAGCTCTCTCAGTGTCTTCTTACAGGCAGCAACTAGCCTGGATTTCACCAAATGTGTCCCCAAGGCCTTCAGAGCCGCCTGACTGTCCACATAGAGAGTGACCTCGGTATCCCTCGCAATGTTTTGCCTGATTATTTCTGCGGCTTTCAGGATGCCGAAAATCGCAGCCTTAAAAACGCTGCACTCATCAGGGAGTCTAAAAGAGCCTTTCAAATCCGTGCCCATAATATAGACCCCCGCACCAGTACCTTCGTTCATTTTTGGTCCGTCCGTGAACACAGCACAACCTTCATATAGTCTCTCAGTGCCGGACCAGACCTCTCTATCAGGTATCACCACGACAGGATTTACCCCAAAGTCTGATTCAGCGGCCATGTAATCTGATGCCCCCATGGAGTACAGATTAGCCTAACCGTGGCTGACCTCGTATATGACCCTGGAGTGATCTGCTCTTGATGAATCTAATAATCCTAATTCCTTAAGTCTCAGCAGACTCCTTGCTGCCATACCCCTCACAAATTCTTCAATGGGTAGGAGATGAAGTATGACATCCAGAGCCGCCTGTAGTGTGCTTCTCATTGCACCTGTAATGCCAATCGAAGCACACCTCTGTGCCTTCGACAAAAGGTTCCTATTACTCTTGCGTTCCAGTGCCTGTCACCAGACAGAACAACCATAAGCAAGGATTGGTCTCACCACCGAAGTGTAAATCCAATATACAACTTTTGGTTTGAGCCCCCAACTTTTACCTATGGAGTTTCTACAGGTGTAGTAGGCATTGAGGCCACGCTTGAGTCTCTCCTGAACATTCCTCTTCCAGGTCAGTTTACTATCGAGGAATACCCCCAAATATTTCGCTGAGTCGGTTCAGTTCCACACAGTACCGGTAGTCTGAAATTCTCTACCTTGTACCTCCTAGTAAACAGAACCAACTCTGTCTTTTCCCGGTTCACTCCCAACCCATTATCAGCGGCCCACGAGGACAGCTCACCCAGCGCGGACTGCATGATCTCACTGATTGTGGGAAGAAATTTTCCCTTTACCAGTATGACCACATCATCAGCATATGCCACGATCTTCCGTCCTCTGCTGTCGAATTGACGCAAAATCACGTCGACAGCATACTCCACCCAAGCTCGAATTGACAATCCTGTTGCTTAGCATGAAGATTATCCATTCGATCAAGAAGTCATGTACCTTAAGATCCACCAGCGCCCGCTTGATAGCGTCAATCTTGATATTGTTGAACGCTCCCTCAATATCCAAGAACGCGGCCATTGTATGTTCCTTATACCGAAGTCCTTGTTCTATATAACCCACCACATCACTCAGCGCACTCTCCACAGATTTACCCTTCAGATAAGCATGTTGAGCACTACTCATGATGCTAGAGCTAACAGAAGATCTTAAATATAGGTCTATCAGTCTCTCTAAAGTCTTCAAAAGGAAAGACTATAGGCTGATAGGTCTATAATCCTTGGGTTTCGAGTGACAGGTCCTACCACCTTTAGGTATGAATAAGACCCTTACCTCTCTCCACCCCCTCGGTATATGTCTATGTACCAGACACCCTTTAAAGATCTCAACCAGTAGTAGACGAACCACCAACGGTGCATTCTGCAACATGGCCGGAAAAATACCATCCGGGCCAGGTGACTTATAAGGCTCGAATAAATTCACCGCCCATGTGATCTTCTCAACCGTAATCAGGTCTCTTACCACTGTTTCAATTATCCCACTGGTGGACTCTGTGAAGAAGTGCTCTTTACTTGATCCCTCCATCAATGGATCCCTACAACCCGGAAAATGGGTTTCCAAAAGCACATTAAGTGACTCAGAACTAGATTCCGTCCATGAACCATCTGATCTCTGGATACTCCCAGGAACACTAGGGTCCTTTGACAGTATCTTCCTGAATCTAGAAAGTTCATTGACAGAGTCAATGGCCTCGCTGTACTTAATCCACAAGGCTCTTTTAGCTCTCCTAATGTCCTTTTTGTACTTATTGAAACACACTCTATAGGTGCCCCAATCTTCGTCCTTACCAGTTCTATGGGCTCTGTTGTACAGCCTGCCAACTGTGGTCCGTTGAGCTCTCAACTCCTCTGACCACCAGACCGGCTGTTTCTTTTTACCCGGATAGCTCACTGGGCAGTTGAGCTCATAGCTTCTGTTAATAGACCCCGTTACCTTTTCTACCACTTCGTCAAGATTATCTCCATCGGAGTTCCAGTCAAACTAGACCCCAGATCCCGAACGAAAGCGTCCCAATCCGTCCTTCTAGGATTCCAAAAAGGTTTCCATTTAGAACACAGAAAGTTCAGATTAAAGATTATCCTGCCATGATCAGAGAAAGTGCACCCCATAGCCACCCTCCAATCCTCAACTAGGTCCTTAGAATTAGTCAATGTGATGTCTATTACCGAATTCCTACCCTTCGTCCTGAACGTAGGGGTATTACCCTTATTACAGATTAAAAGATCATTCGTAAGAATGAAATCAAATGTTGACTCGCCTCTCTTATTGGTATCCCTGCTACCCCATTGACTGTGGTGTGCATTAGCATCGCAACCGAGCAATAGACGTACTCCATTCCGTCTTGCGTACTCGGCTAAGGCCCACATCCTGTCATCTGGCGGTTCCAGCTCCTCATAGGGCATGTACACCGAGGCCAAGGCCAGTTTACTGCCTCTCCTTGAACGACCGTTAGATCACCATAACTGAAAGAATTTAGAAGAATTAACTGAAGTTCATTCTTCACTAGAATACAAGTCCTCACCTTGTCCTCAGCGGACGGCTTGAACAATTTGTATCCTTTGGCCCTTAAACCACAGACCTGGTTATTATTTATCCAAGGCTCCTGGATTAGGGCCACGTCCACATTGGTCTCACTGAGGTAGGTTATTAATTCGGTCGAGGCCGCTTCACAATGGTGCAGATTTATCTGCACCATCCGCAACCTCTTTCGCTTTGTCATTTTTCGTGTAGCGAAATTTTATATAGCCCAGCCCGAACGTAACAACCACCCCCCCCCCCCCCCCCAATGAGTCCAATTTCTTAATAAATTCCCGATCCACTGCGAATCGGAAGTCTTTTCCTTGGTTCTCTTTACAAGTCAATGAAGAGACAAGTTTCCATTGACTTGTATTGATCCCCCTATTCTGTCCTTCCAATATTCCCAGTATGACTTCCACCGGCTTAATGGGTGGTGGAATCCACACCGTGACTATTGGCCGCAGAGGCAATTCCGACGCTGGTATAACCTCCAATTGCGCATCTGGACAGAGGTTGCCACATCTGTCAATCGCGGCTTTCAGGAATTTAAAAGTTCCTTTGTTACCGCAACCAGCAGTCTTGACACCCCTTGTCCAGTCTGCACCCATGAAGGCTATTTCACCCAGCCTGTGCCTTGCCTGGAAGATTTCGTCCATAAGTCTGTCCTCAATCAGCCGCCACATTTCCGTTCTGATTCTCCCATCTGGATCAGCACGGTCAATGACTGCTGCTTGAAGAATGTCCGACTTTGACGAATCCTTCCCCTTTTTGAACGATGCACAGTGGGGTCAAATGCAAATTTTTTGGTAATAAATCTGAATCTCCTAAACTACTGGTCGGATCAAATTGAAATGTATGGAAGAGTTGTAGAGGAAGACCTAAGCTTTCATAAAAATCATCTTGTAGTCACCCTGTGATAACAAGAGATAAGCTACAGGGTGTCAAAGTTGACTACCTCGAGTATGTAAAAGTTAAAAAAAATCGTAACTTGTACAAATGAAGTCCGA
Source organism: Protocalliphora azurea (assembly GCA_932274085.1). Taxonomy (NCBI): domain Eukaryota; kingdom Metazoa; phylum Arthropoda; class Insecta; order Diptera; family Calliphoridae; genus Protocalliphora; species Protocalliphora azurea. The sequence goes on from OW026522.1 coordinate 63,126,330, forward strand.
TTTTAAAGATTTTTATATTTCTGGAAAGTGCTTGGCAAGATAAAGAAAAAATGAGCTTACTCATCTAAGTTATCTCTTGCAGTTAAAAAGATATTTACACTTGAATTTTGAATGTTTGATTTTTTGGCTCGACTTTCTTTCGTTTTTCGGGAATAAGTCCGGAGATATATGAGGTAAAAATTTTTTAAAAATATTCTGTAATTTGCTACATATTTCAAAATAATATGCTGAAAGAATTTTTGGATTATCTCAATTCGTCTAGACGTGAAAAATATTCAAAGTCAGCACTCTGAAATTGGCATGAAAAATGGCTATTTTTTTATAAAAATATAGTACAATTTATTCACTTTTTTCTCAAAGTTCCGTTAATAAAAAATTTTTTTCCTTATTAATTTCAAAATATAAGGCTTCATAAATGGTTAATAATGAAATTTTGAATTGATTTAAGTTTGCACCCTACATCCAGCATTGGCCGAAAATTGTCAATTTTAAAAAATAGTTTCATTTTTATCGATTAATAAAAAAATGTCACGCGAGCTTTTTTAAATTTGGTACCCATATTTTTTATAAAAATAGATTTAGAATGATTTAACACTAAACTGCTTCCCGCCCGGCCAAAAACGAATGCAGGAGTGGAGATTTTATGTTAAAAGTCAGTTTTTTTAACGACTATTTTTAAAAGCATATTAAAAGCATATTAGCATAATATCTTTAATATTATTTCTTATGTAATGTATAAAACACAAATCAAGCTTTCATTCCTAAAAAAATCAATAACATAGCTCCAACAACCTATTTTTGGTAATTTTTCAAAAATAAATTTTTTTTTAAAAAATAGCTGAAAATCCAAAAAAATTTAATTTTTTTAATACAACTTCACTAATTTTGCAAATACTTTAAAAATGTTAAAAGAATATAAAAATAGATTTATTTACCAATTCAACGATATATAAAATGTTTTATAGGTCATTTAATAATAGTAATATAATGGCCTCAAAACTACCAAGTCACGTCAAACGTTGCAAAATTCACTATTTTGTACCGTATTTCCATATGTGTGTATACGTAACACTCAACTGCATTGCTTATTTTTGTTACGAGATAATAATATTTATTAATGAATTTATTTAAAGTGTTCATAATTTTTTTCTACTGAAAAGGTTTTTAAAATTACCTAAGTACATAAATAAGTATATTTTCCTTCGTTTTTTATTATATTTTTTTAAGTTTTTAAATAATTTACCTAGCTACTTAATTAATGTATTATAACAAAAATGATTTTTTTACAATCGCATAGGTACATTTTTTGACGTACCTGTTTAACATTACAGGTCATAAAAATAAACTGAATGAAATTGGGGGTTTTGAGCAAAAATTGAAATTTTTTAATTAATTTTTGCCTGTCACCATTTACCTGATACGAATATTCTTTTTCTATATATAAGTATCCTTATAAATATGCAGATTTATTAGTGAATTTGCCATTATGGAGATTACATTAAAACACTTTTCTATTTGCAAAGTAATCTGGGATAATCTATCTGATATTAAAAATCGTCCAGAAAAAATAAGAAAACTCATTAATACAGTAGTATCTTTTGGTTTAACTCTTACTGCAGAAGACAGTTTAAAGTTCTAAAATTTTTATAAATCATACGAAAAAAGGATGCAAGCTTCAGATTGGTCAATACCAAAGTTCAAGAAGAAAAATGAAGAGTGGTTGGAGGGAGAAATACCAATTTTCATCGGAAAGCAGAAAAAGGGTCGACCAAAAAAAGTTACGATGAAGAACAAAGAGGACCAAACAGGAATTTATTATAAATTCACATACGAATACCGAAATAAAAGATACATTTAAAGCTTTAGTAACACGTACGCAACCAAAGGAAGTAGAAAAAGTTATAGATGTGTTACCAACAGCTTCTCCCAATCGATTACATCGGATAATCCAAAGTATAGTGACACCGAAATCAACATCGTCCTTTACCTCTGAAGATGCTTTAGCTCTAATATTAAATTTAGGATTATCAAGAAACCAATACGAGATTTTGAGGAAATCTGTTAGCGAAAAAGGATATGGTATCTTTCCCAGTAGCAAATCAGTGAGAAAAGCGAAAAGTAATATTTTACAGCCTATGGAATATCACCACTCCACGCAAGGATAAGATTTTTGGAGTTCTGCTTACATCTTGCATATGATATGAAGTACAGAAATATTCCCGGGCAGGAAAATGCTACAGTTAAAAACAATTTGGAACTTCACGAATTACGAAAAGAGGAGAAGAAAAGAATTCAATTAGAATTCAAAGAACAACTCGGATTAATAATTGATAAACCTCTACATGGCTATGGAAGCTCAAATGATGGAAATACAGCAAGACGTTTCTTTGAAAATCCGGAACTCACATCTTCAATCACAGGCATTGACTTAAATATTTTGAAGCGTTTTAAGATTATATTGGCAGCCATTAATAGCAAAAAACAAATTAATGCGGACAAATTTAAAATTTTTGCTTACGAAACTAAAGAACTACTTAACATTACATACCCCTGGATATCAATGACTCCAACAATTCACAAAGTATTGGCTCATGGTAAAGAAATAATAGAAAATAGTATTTTGCCATTGGGAGAGCTAACAGAGGAAGCATAGGAAGACCGAAATAAAGATGTTAAACATTTCCGACTCTTCAATACCCGAAAATGTTCGAAAATAGCGCAAAATATGGACTTAATGGAATATTTATTAATATCATCAGATCCAGTTATATATTCTATAAGAACACGATGGCTACCAAAAATCACTCTTGAAATAGAAAAAGAGGATTCCGAAGCTAAGGAAGTTAAAAATTTGCTAACGTTTGATGTTTCTGATTATTTTCAAGAAAATCTCTAATAATATCTTCGATAATATATTCTTAATAAAATAAATATACGGGATATATGTATAATAAGTATGTGAATATGTAGAACAAATTAAATAAACATTACTCAAATAAAGAATTTACTACTTTATAATAACAAATATATACCTACATCATACATTAGAAAACTAAAATGTTACGTATACACACATATGGAAATACGGAACAAAATAGTGAATTTTGCAACTTTTGACGTGACTTGGTAGTTTTGAGGCCATTATATTACTATTATTAAATGACCTATATCAACATTTTATACATCGTTGAATTGGTAAATAAGTCTATATTTATATTCTTTTAACATTTTTAAAGTATTTGCAAAATTAGTGAAGTTGTATTAAAAAAATTAAATTTTTTTGGATTTTCAGCTATTTTAAAAAAACTGTATTTTTGAAAAATTACCAAAAATAGGTGATTGGAGCTATTTTATTGATTTTTTTAGGAATTTGTGTTTTATACATTACATAAGAAATAATATTAAAAATATTATGCTAATATGCTTTTAAAAATAGTCGTTAAAAAAACTGACTTTTAACATAAAATCTCCACTCCTGCATTCGGTTTTGGCCGGGCGGGAAGCAGTTTAGTGTTAAATCATTCTAAATCTATTTCTATAAAAAATATGGGTACCAAGTTTAAAAAAGCTCGCGTGACATTTTTTTTATTAATCGATAAAAATGAAACTATTTTTTAAAATTGACAATTTTCGGCCAATGCTGGATGTAGGGTGCAAACTTAAATCAATTCAAAATTTCTTTATTAAGCATTTATGAAGCCTTATCTTTTGAAATTAATAAGGAAAAAAATTTTTTTATTAACGGAACTTTGAGAAAAAAGTGAATGAATTGTACTATATTTTTATAAAAAAATAGCCATTTTTCATGCCAATTTCAGAGTGCTGACTTTGAATATTTTTCACGTCTAGACGAATTGAGATAATCCAAAAATTCTTTCAGCATATTATTTTGAAATATGTAGCAAATTACAGAATATTTTTAAAAAATTTTTACCTCATATATCTCCGGACTTATTCCCGAAAAACGAAAGAAAGTCGAGCCAAAAAATCAAACATTCAAAATTCAAGTGTAAATATCTTTTTAACTGCAAGAGATAACTTAGATGAGTAAGCTCATTTTTTCTTTATCTTGCCAAGCACTTTCCAGAAATATAAAAATCTTTAAAATCGGACTTCATTTGTACAAGTTACGATTTTTTTTAACTTTTACATACTCGAGGTAGTCAACTTTGACACCCTGTAGCTTATCTCGTGTTATTACAGGGTGACTACAAGATGACTTTTATGAAAGCTTAGGTCCTCCTCTACAACTCTTCCATACATTTCAATTTGATCCGACCAGTAGTTTAGGAGATTCAGATTTATTACTAAAAAATTTGCGTTTGGCCCCACTGTGCGATGAAGGTTGTTCGTCACCAGATACTACCCGCTTCACTGCTTCCTTGTGAGAGTTTTTGAGCGGGCCACTTGGTGCCTTACCAACCTTCTTCGCAGATGGAATCTGCTGGTCATCCCCAGATCTCACTCTTTTTATGGTCCCCTTAGGAGGACCCTTTAAAGAGTCATGCGGTACATGACCTGCTTTCTTGGAGGTAGAGGATATATCATCTCCAGGCAGAGCTCCCCTAATGAACCTCATTTGAGATTCCTTAGCGGGACTCGCAAGAGTTTGGTTTACCCTCTCTACTCTGTTCTTAATGTGTTTTGTCCCACTACCAATCCTTGCTGACCTGTCATTTCCCTTGACAGAACTTACAGGACTGCTGGATGGCTTGTGAGCACCTCCATGATTGCCAGCGCCGACTTGTGGTTCTAAAGTGCTGGTAGACACGGACTCTTTACCCTTGCGAGCAATTTCCGGACCTTCCTCTACCTCCACTTTAAAACCATCGGGATAAGACATTCCCAAGATATCACCGATAGAGCCATAGGTCCGTTCAAACCTGTAGATGCTCTTTCGGTATTTCTTGCGAACATGCCTATCCCGCCCGTCTAACAGCGATGGCTCCTTCTTAGCCAACTTATTTAGTGCAGCTATGGAGGCCCTAATACCGTTTTTCGCTTTTTCATATCTCGTGCGACTGTCGGTTGCGGCCTGCTCATCCATTGGATTTGCTACCGCTTCCTGCCGAACAATAAGTTTGGCCATAGGCCTTGACATGCCTGATGCCCCCGTCGAGCTCACCTGCTTCATACCCAGTGATGACGCAGTGACTACAGTTCCGCTCTCCTTGCCCCTATCAAAAGCAGAGACAACTGTTGTCTCATGTTCTTCATCGGATCCAAGAGACAGGTCCTCCACCAGATCCTACAGGGTCCTCCGCCGAGTCCAGCAGGCTGTCCTCCTCCGTCAGTTGGGTCATTAGTTGTCCGTGTTGTATGAGGATGTTCTTATGCAGTCTTAGCAAGTCCATGTCATAGTCCTCATCCTCATTCTTCCCCCCTTTCCTAACGTCGTCATTGTTTTCCCCTACCTCGACCCTATCCCTAGCTCCTATGTCAGCGTCCGTCACTTCCACTTCCCTAACCCAATCTCCTTTGTCCATTGTCCCTTTGTCTTTTTCCTCCCTTAACCTATTTGTTTTTATATTTTTTGCTTCTTCAATTTTGTCGCACGAGTGAGCACGTAAAAAATAGACCATCTCGCGCAGTAACGGCGTACGCGGACTAGGCTGTAACACAACTGACCCTTGCCATCAGCATCAGAGGGGAGCTGTTCTCTATTAGTTTCTTTTAGCACTAACTAATCATTCAGATCCTCGGCACTGCTACCTACCACCATGATCTTAAAAGTGCATGATACCTATTTATTTGGTCCACGGAAAACGTATGGCACCAAGACCGTACCCAGTGCCAGAGATGTATTCATTTCGGCAGAATCACCAATTAGAATACATCAATGCATCGCATCCAGTTCAGCAAGCCTTCCGTTTCCAGGACTGGGTGTGATACAAAGGATGCATTAATGTCGGCAAAGGGAGAGGGCTCCAGCACCGTACATTAGTGCATCCAGTGTCTCCCGCCCAATCCCCCCTATCCGCCACCTGGGGACGCGTCCGATGGGAGTAAACAAGTAAAGACTCCACACGGAAACTTTTATGATTATCAAAAAAGGCGTTTTAATAAAAAATAAAACAAAAAGTCATTATAAAGTACAAAGTGTAGCACGAAAATCGTTCTCACCATTTGCCTAGCATTAACACAAAAAATAAAAAAAAATCGTTATGTAGGACAACATAACGATGATCACAGCAATTATAACTAAAACTATTATTATTTATTTAGACAAATTATAAATAACAAATATATAATTTTTATGTACAGTCACTATATGTGTAAACATTTCTTAACTAAAACTTTTATTCGTTGAAAGGCATCGATTTGAATTCTCTAGACGATGACAGTGACACTGAATCGGATGGAACAGCAGCCATTGAAAATAATATATCTGATTTAGGTGATGATGTTTGTTTAGATGATCTTACCGATTCGAATACAAGTGATTTAGATGAAACTGAAAAACCAAGACCATGTCGAATTACCCGTGGTACACGTTCGTTGAACATTAAGCGCAACAACAAGGGTGAAACCCAATTGCATCAGGCGTGCATTGCGGGAAATATTGAATTAGTGAGGCGACTTATTGACCAAGGTCATGTTGTGAATATTCGTGATCATGCGGGCTGGTTGCCTTTACACGAAGCCTGCAATCATGGATATCGTAATATTGTTGAAATATTATTAGATCGAGGAGGAGCGGTTGCCATTAATGACAAAGGTGGTACTAGTTGCGATGGTATAACGCCTTTGTACGATGCATGTTCAAATGGTTATCTTGATGTGGCTGAGTTGTTGTTAGAACGTGGGGCAGATGCCACAGTTAAGACGGATTTTGGCGAAACCTGTTTAAACGGTTTAGATAAATGGCGCAGTTCAGCGACTTTGACTGAAGGAGAGCAAGTTGAATATGAACAAATAAGAGCAAGATTAGAGGAAACATTATTAAAGGTTGGAATATGTTCATCTCATACTGGTGCTAAACCATTAATAAATTCAAACGTGGAATCTAAACAGAAATTCCGGAAACATGCTAAAGAAAATCGCCTGGTAATTGATGAATTGAGCAGCGAACAGGAGGAAGTAGATGAAGATGTAAACATACGACCATCTACTTCACGATTTAATCGATCAAAGGATAAAACAAAAAAATCGAGTGCCAGTGTTGAATATAAAAACGCTATCGAGCAATTGAAACATCCTCATCATCGTAAATCTCTTATGGAAAGTGATGATGATTCTTATTCGACTAGCGAAAGTGGTAAAAACAAACGTACTGCTTATCTTGATGCAGAAGAAATTGATGAAGACTCATGGCTTGTCGATGATTTAGGACCGGAGAGGAAAAAAAGACGTTATCAAGCGACTCCCACAAAAAATTCACGTCCATTGTTTTCTACTTCCAAGTCGCATTGCAAGTCTCCATCTAAAGATCATCACCATTCTCTCGATTCACTGACACCTGAAAATGATGCCTTCCAAATTTTACTAGATGCAGCAACTGGGACAACTTCACAACAAAAACAAGCAAAAAAACTGACTATATCGCGATCTTCAAGTATTAGTAGCAATGCTAGTTGTGCAACAATTTCACAGCGACAAAAACCCAAACATCAGTCATCCCTTTTGGAAAGTGGCTTTTGTCGATTTCGTAGCGAAAGTCCCCAGACTACTAATGAAGATTCAAATGAAACCTTGACCGCTGTCAATATGCGGACAACAGAACCAGATTCCACTACAACCTCAATACAACTTTTAATTTCTCCTGCCAAATCGTCACCTATTAAAGTACAGGCCACTCCGCTTTCGCTGTCAACAACGGTTTCCTTTAAAGTGAAAGTAGAGGATGAATTACTGTTGGTACCTATTGATAGGAAAAGACTTTCTGATATAAATATACGTTGGCTTGCAGAAGAAGCATCTAGAAGATATTATAAGTAAGTAACGGACTTTTTTATTATTATTTTGACCTATGTATTAGAGTATAGAAAAAACAGACTTTTTTAGAAAACCAGGTTTCGTTTTAACCGAAAAATCTCATTTTTGAAAAAAGAAATAGAATATAAAAAGAAAATACTATTTTTTGTATTTTTTTTAAACAAAAGCTTAAATTTCGTTTTAACCGAAAAATCTCATTTTTGAAAAAAAGAAATAGAATATAAAAAAGAAAATACTATTTTTTGTAATTTTTTTAAACAAAAGCTTAAATTTATAAGTGCATACAAGTAATAAATTTTGAAAATTAAAGTTTTTATTTACGCTACAACTTTAGAAAAATTATTAATAATTTTTTTTTAATTAGAAATTGTTCTTATTTGATTTATCGTATTGGTATTTGAAAACATGTCTTTCCAAACTAAAATGTATTTTGTGATTGAAATACTTATAAGTAAGCACGAAAAAACTAGTGCATAAAATTCTAGTTATAAAAATTATACCCATATAAAAATCTATTGTTGTTTTTTTATGAAAGAAGTTTCAAATTTTAAATAACTTCTTATTGGTTTTAATAAAAATTGTAAGCTTTTCTGCAAAAGTTTTTCTATGTATTCGGCAACTTTTTTGCTGTAATGTACTTCTAAGCTTTTAGTATCCTTTAAATATCAGTTGATTAAGGCTCAATACATTTTAACTAATCGGAGTTTGAGGCAATTTGGTTGATAGGTCTCATTTGGTACATATACAGCATTATGGTTAATAGTGATAAATATATTTTATTTTTATTTTTTAATGTATACATATACTTACAACAAACGTTATAAATAAATATTTAAGAGAATTATCCAAGTTAAATAAGCTATCTGTTATTTTTATAGCATTTAGCATGTTACATGAAACGTCTTATTTTTAGTCATTAAGTTTTTCTTTTTTGAACATTTTTTCTGTAAAATTAATTAAATAAAAAGTTAAATTAAATGCTTTTAAAAAACCGTTTTATAGCCTTTAACACTGGTTTTGAAAAAAAACACAAAATTGGAAAAAACCAAAACATACAGCGTTTGTAAAAAACTGGAAATCGGTTAACCGGTTTTCGTTTTTGGATACTCTACTATGTATGCATTTATGTTATAATCTCTTAAAAACTGATTTTCGATAGCGACATATTTGTTACACAGCCCTCGATTTCGATTTATTTATAATATTTGAATAAGGATTTTTAAATAACTCCAACAATTGGTTTCTATCATTTTTTTCCTATAACTAACTATACTTAATTTAATAGTTAGTTCTAAAATTCCTGTGATTTTTTAAATAATCAAAAGAAATTAGTGTTTTGTTAAAATAAAAGTAAATATAGATTTCTAAAATGAAACAAAAGTTCAGTAAACTTTACATTTTTGGAACTCTTTTTCTAAGTTTTATTTTTATTTTCGGAAATATTAAAACTAGTCTCCATAATACTTGTTTTTGATGAATTTGTAATAAAGTTGTTGTGTGTTGTGTACCAATCCTTTCTATATATAATAATGCACTTTTAATTTTGGTCTAATATAATGCATTTTAGTAAATCATTTGTAAGATATTTTTTAACACTGATGTAGTCTTTTATAGAAGCTGTTTTATAGTATTGCTATATAGTAAGAATAAAAAATTATCATAAAAAACGTACTAAACCTATGTTTTTTCGTCATTTATAGTTTGGTTGGTCTAAAACCGTTGTTACGTCTTAAAACTGCTGATGGCTTTGCTTATGAAGAAAACGATCCTGTTAATGTTGCCTTAGAACAAAACATGATTTTGGCAACAGTGCTAGAATGGCAAATCTCTCCGTTGGGACAACGTTATGAAGAAATGTGTATACAACTACATAAAGGTAACTTAACACACATAAAATCATATACTAAATTTTTATTTTTATTGATTATTTACTTTTAGCTATGAATAATGATGTACAAGATATTTTACAACGAGCACAAATTTCAAATTCTATATGTTTGGTCGACTTTTGGTTAACGCCAATTCAAACAGAACCTATTTTCAAAGCAATTTTACATCAAACAAATTTAAGAGTTTTAGATCTTAGTAACAATTTTATTCAAAACGATGGTTGTCGTCAATTGGCCAAGTCATTGCCGACGTTAAAGCAACTGAAAACATTAAACTTAAAAGGAAATTTTATAACCACAGATGGATTGGAGTCGTTACTCTTCTGTTCAGGCATTGATAAACTTTCCGACATGGAGGAATTAGTATTAAGTCAAAATCCTTTGGGTAACACATCATTACGTATGCTCGATCGGTTTTGTAATGGTCCATCGGGAAAATCTTTAAAAAAATTACATTTGTCACAGTGTAATTTAACACAAATATATGATTACGATTTAGGTTTCTATCAGCTAATAGACATCGATATAAGTTTTAATCAATTAAGTGACGATTCAATTCGTAAGCTTCTATCGAAATTAAACGCTTGTCGTTTGCAGAATCTCAACTTGAACTACATAAAATTGGATCAATCAGAAGATGATCGATTAAATTCATTTTTGGCTGACAAATTGTCAGAATTCTTTGAAAGCGGCACATGTGAGAAGTTTAGACGTATTGAATTAGTCGGTTGTCATTTAAACGATGTGAACATTTATAAGATTGTCCAATGTCTCAATAGAGCTAAAGATTTGGATCTTTTAAACATTTCTAACAATGTCCGTTTATCTAGTTCCTCCTTACATTTTATCTTTGATAAACTACCACATTTACGTAAATTAGTTGCCATGAACTGTTTAAATCTAATCGATGCTGATAAAGTTGATCGTCTTAACAAATTAAAACAGATTCCAAATTTTATGTCCATAACATTAGCCAACGGCAATTTATTAAGTTTAAACGAAATTCTATGTCAATTGTGGCAAATACACTGGGGTGATAGGGGTAAGATTAAGTCGTATGACAATAATTTCATTTTATATACAAATGATAAAGATTTAAGTGATATTTAATAAAATAATTAAAAGTTTTATATTATTAAACATACAACATCTACTAATAAAGTTTTTTTTTTTTTTATTTAAATAAGATATAAAAATCATTGAAAGTAATTTCTGGTTTGTTTCATTTCTTTCGTAAGGAGTAGCTTTTTGAATCTTTTGGAGAAATCTTAAGTGCGATTATTTATCAAGTGCTTGGGAGGAAACCCCCAGCTTAGTTAAAAGAGAGATTTATGTACGATTCCAAATTACCATGGTAGAACAAGACATTATTGTTTTACTATGCCTAATTACTAAATAAAAAGTAATGGTTATAAATTTTTAAAAAGTAGTGTTTAATAACAATGTTTTCAATAGGATTCATTTTTAAAAATAATACGAAAAGCGAGTTTAACTTAAAAATAATAAAACAAATATATTTAATATATGAATGGAAATAATCGAAACTAATGACTGATACAAAATAGGTGGATTGGGGAGAATTTATTGAGATGATTGTTTGGCAGCTTCAAACATGTTTCTAGAAATGATTAAACGTTGAATTTGAGATGTGCCTTCGTAGATTTGATAGATTTTGGCGTCGCGCATTAACTTTTCGACAGGGTATTCAGTGTTAAAACCATTACCTCCAAAGATTTGTACAGCATCAGAAGCAATTTTGTTGGCCACATCGGCAGTATGGCATTTGGCAATGGAAGCGTAATAACTGTTACGACGACCCTGATCTACTTCCCAAGCGGCCATACGATAAGCCAGACGACCGGTTTCAACACCGATGGCCATATCGGCAAGCATAAATTGTACGGCTTGGTGGTAGGCAATGGGTGTGCCGAAAGTTTTACGTTCTAGGGAGTATTTCAAAGCTTCGTGAAGGCAACGTTGGGCCAAACCAACAGCACCAGCAGCTACAGGAGCACGAGTCTTATCGAATGTACCCATGGCAATTTTAAAACCAGCGCCCTCACCAATAAGTACATTTTCTTTGGGAACACGAACATCTTCGAAGGTAATGCCACGAGTATCAGAAGCGCGTTGACCCATGTTAATTTCTTTGCGGCCGGGAGTCAATCCGGGGGTATCACGTTCTACAATGAAGCCCGTAAAAGCTTTACTTGCAGGAGCTTTGGGGTCAGGATTTGTGCGAGCTAAAACAAAGTACCAGTTGGCAACACCACCATTTGTAATCCACATTTTTTGACCATTAATAATCCATTCATCACCTTTCTTTTCGGCACGAGTCTTGACTCCAGCAACATCAGAACCAGCTCCAGGTTCAGTTACACAGTAAGCAGCAACTAATGGTTCTTTGATCAAGCGACCTAAATATTTTTTCTTTTGTTCGTGATTAGCAGCCAGAATAATGGGGGTTTGCTAAAATATAAAGCAATTTTTTAATTTTAAATTTATCTTTCAATTATTTAAGTTATTCATTCATACTTACACCTAATGAACTAGCTTCCATGGCGGTCATAATACCAGTACAACCGTAAGCCAATTCCTCGGCAATCAAACAAGTAGTAAAGTTATCCAGACCTAAACCACCATATTCCTGAGGAATGTGATTGTTCATAAGACCCAAAGACCAAGCTTTTTTAACAATATCCCAAGGATATTCGCCGGTCTTATCGTATTGACTAGCTACTGGAATAATTTCCTCACGAGCAAATTTACGAGCCATATCCTGCATTTGTTTTTGTTCTTCAGTCAAACCAAATGAAGGGCCATTGGCAGAGATATGTGATACAGCCACATATGAGCGGCTTCCCAATTGGCGTACCGAACGTGTAGCAATCTAAGGAGATTAAGTTTAATTTTAATTAATTTGTACATACATATCGATGACTTAATATAGAAAAGGCGCATCTCGAATTTTAAAATAAATTAAAATCTGTAAAACACGTTAAAAGAAACTCTAGACTATGTATTTTCAATGTTTGTTTAAGGATTTAAAGAAAAGACTGTCGAAAGAAGTTTTCAAAAATAGAGATGAATTATAGGGAAAGCATAAAAATATGGTATGAGCTTTCATTGGAAACTTGTTAAAAGTTGATGTCTAGTATGACCAGACGAATGCAGCAAGTTGTCCAAAATAAGGATGGATATACAGGATATTAGTCCTTGTTTCACATTACCTAAATATTTTTAATAAAAACTTAAACATCTTGCATCTCTGCCTCAAGATAAAAATTTTTGCTAGAAAAAAATTAATTAAATTTTTAGTTAATCAACTACTTAAGTTTTCTTTAACTTTCCTTTGTTTGGCAATGTTCGCTCAAAAAAGAAGAAAGCAATGGTGCAATAACCCTAAATTCAAGGTGCCAAAAACTTTAGACGGTCCCAGCATAAGTGCCAACATATTTCAGCTTCTGTCTGAAGACGAAGAAGCAGTTGCTTTCAAAAAAAGATTCCACCAATAATTGTGGAATCTACCAACAACTTTTCTACTGTGATAGGATTAATTGGGGATAAATATACTTATAAACGAATGTCTATTGATATGAAAACTATATCAAACTCGTTATCGCTGTATATAAAAAATTCCAGTATTATACGCATGAGTTAAAGGATGAAAAAACTTTTAAATTGGTTTTATTTGGCCTGCCAAAACTGGATACAAAGATAATCCATAAATAACGAAGAATTTTTTATCACGCTCAATATAAACGCGGTAAGCATTAAGGAACTATCAGCAAAAATGATCGAATTTGATCATCAACATGTTTCAAAAAGAAAGGTTATGAAAATAAGATATTTTTGTAATACATCCATGTATTGGAGAAAACCTATAAAGTTCAACAAAGGCCTTAAACAATGCTCCAAGTGTGCTACGTATGGACATGGTGCTAAAAACTGTAATCGTATGGTAGTGTGTTCAGCCTGTGCCGGAAATCACGATTATGCAGTTTGTTCACTCAACAAAGGTAATAATGATGGTAGTATAATTTATAAGTTTTACAAATGTATAAAGAAGAACTTATGAAACGTTAACCATAGAGTTGATGACAAAAAGAGCCCAAGTCGTTAAGAATACTTAGAAATTCGACATCAAGTGGCATCTAGATCCAAGGCTACCAACGGAAGATTTCTTTTTTATTTTAACCAAGATGATAATGATTTTCCTGATTTGCCAAGATAAGAACCTCGAAATAATGCATATAATTCCCGTGCTAATGGTATTTTGTATTCTGAGGTAGCGAAAAACAAAAGCTACGAAAGGAATAATAACGATGGTATTTCAAATGAAAGGCTTATACAAATATTTTTTGATGCTGTCGATGCTTTGCAAAGATGTCAGAATAATTACGACAAGCTGCGAGTTTTGGGTATGATGCTTCAACATGTCATATAATTCAACCGGTAGACACAATGTTCATGTTATGCATTGGAATTTCGAAGGCATAACAACTGAGTCAGTAGCTGCGCAGCTGTAATATGTTTTACACAAAAGAAAAATTGATATTCTCCTTTAAATGAGACTTTTTTGAAACCATAACACAAATTTCAACTTGCTGGTTATAAAGTTTATAGAGTGGATCGATTTACTCATGGTGGAGGAGTTCTAATTGCAATTAAAGGTAGTATTAAGCATACGCTGTTACCAAAATAGAAACAGGTGCTGCTGAAAGTATTTCATTACAAGTTATGATTAATAGAAGGCCAGTTATATTCACTTCAGCGTATAATCTAGTTCATACTAAAGCTGATTTGGATAAATAAACTTTATTCTCAAACGACTATTTTATTTTCGGTGATCTGAATGCCCAACATACGCATTAGAATTACATGTCAAAAAATTCGGCTGATAATGAGCTCTCAGTCACTGCCTCCAAACCAGCTATTACATTTATTATCCAAATGAGTATACTCGCTTTGGACAAAATATCAACCCTGTTCAACAGTCTACAGTAGACATACTTTTATCTAACTCGTGTCTCAATTTTTCAAACCTTGAGACACATTCAAATATTTTACAGTGGGATCATGTACCTATATCTTGCGTTATTTCGGGACAAGTTCAAAACATGACATATTCAGTTCAGGTCAGCAATCAAAAACGGGATGGAAAATACAATTAGGTGTCAGAACATTGATAAACCTGTTACTAATTCAGGTAATCTGGATTTTTATTTCAATAAATTAATATCTATAGTTAAAATACCTGTTGGTCATAAAAATTCTTGGCAACGAGAAATCTCTAATATTAGAAAAATTTTAATTTGTCAAAGAAATAAATACAAACGTAGTTTTCAAAGATGTAGGGATTTTAATTATAAAAATCAATTGAAAAGTATTTTGAAGCTATTAAATAAACTTATTGATTTTCACCTAAATAAAGACCGAAATGAATCCTGGTCAAAATGTATTTCAAATTTACCCTCAGGCTCTAAAAAATTTTGGAAAGTAAAAAAGCCCTTAAAGGAAACAAAATCCCTTTTACTGATCTTTATGTAAATGGTGAAGGTTTAAAAACTGGTACTGAATAGGGTAATTCAATAAAAGAAGTATTTGGTAATTCATACACCATTACTTTTAATAATTATTCATTATTATTATGGACACAGCTTTATCAAGATTCATTCATGATCTTAACATATACAATTCTTGACAGATCTTACAAATTTAGATGAAGCTAAGTCGTTTGTACATTTGTTGAAAAATAATAAAGGCCCCGGTTTATATGGCATTAAAAAGACTCCCAATTGCTTTTTTTGAAATTCTAAGTAAACTTTTCAACTCTTGTTTAATAGAAGGCTATCCCAATTCCTAAGCTAGTAAATGATCCTAAATTACCGTCGAGCTATAGACCAATCAGCATCCTAAGCCATTTGGATGTCCGTTTCGCCCGTCTTATGTCCTTCTTATACTTAGTGAAGCTTTCCCTATAGCTGTCCCAATCAGTCTGACTTCTCGTTAGCTTGACTCTATTAAACAGACTTCTAACTGTAGACCGTTGGACCCCCAGTTCCCTGGTCCACCATGTCGGCTGCCTCCGTTTGCCAGGATAAATCATCGGGCAACTGAGCTCAAAGCTACTCTTAATTACCTCCGTGAAATTATTCATGACTTCCTCGATACCCTCAGCTGAATTTCTCCAGCCCTCAGTATCCCTCAAATCCCTATCAAATAACTCACCGAAGGACTTCTAGTCCGCCCTTCTGGAGTTCCTATAAGGTCTTACCTTCGGTTTCACAAAGTCAAGACTGAAGGATATCATGCTATGGTCCGAAAAGGAATAATTCATAGCCACCCTCCAGTCCTTGCAAAATTCACCCCTTGCTTCGCTAGCATTATATGGAAGATAGTTTAAAATCTACCCATAAATAATTTGATAAATGGAAGATAAAAGTTAATGTTAGTAAAACGTTAGATAAAAAACTATCATCTAAACAACACATAGAGTATATTTGTGATAAAGTAATCAAATACGGCCGTGCACTTTACCCCTTACTCACCAGAAGATCTAAACTTAATTTAAAAAACAAGATCCTTATTTACAAAATGTGTATTCAACCCATTTTGACCTACAGGTACCAAGTCTGGTTTAATAAAGCTGCTAAAACTTACACAAAAAATTGCACATAATACAAAATAAAAATCTGCATAGAAACTTTAATCGTATAATGTTTAGTACATTTGCAAGGGAACTGACTCTATCATGAATGAAATAATATGAAATAATAAGAAATTTGCTAAACAATCACTAAGACCCTTTTTTACTTAAAGAGTAGTAACACTGTGCGACAAATGGTAGGGGTCAGTGATCGGGAAGGGTTAAAACTACCGGGGAAAGTTATATGGGTAAAAAAGAAGTTATACGTGTCCCGGCGTTTCGCTGGGTCACGTCTAGGAATCGAGATATATCGATTTGAAGTTAGTAACTATCATATAGGGGAAATTGTGACCTTTGGTGGTCTTTTTTTTGACATAACTCGAGAACCACCAGTCCGATTTTGCTGAAACAAATTTAAAAAAATTAGGAATTACAATTCCTTTAATCTGTTCATACAACGTTTCGCTACATAAGCAACAGTTTCGCAGTTATAAATAAATGTATGAAGAAAAAAATTTTTTTTTGCCTAAAAAATTGAATTTTTTTATTTTTAATTCATAAAAAATCCAAAACGGTAAAAAAAAGTGTCTTCACGTAAAGTCACATAACCTTTAAACAAAATGAGACATAGATCATGAAAATCGATGGACGCGTTTCGCTTTTATTCACAATTAAGTGAAGGTATCTCATTTTGACAAGAATATTGATTTTATGTTTCAATGAATTTGGATAATATTTATTATATATTATTTATTATAATTATTAACACGTAAAATTAAAAATTATTACAGGTAATTATTAGGTTATTACATAGATACATAGGTTATAAAAATCGATGAACGCAAAACTTATTTTCGTTTGTTTGCGCCCTTTACTTTCTTGCGTGGTGGTTCGCCCACTTGTCGTCTTCGATATCCGGTGACTTTGACATTAGGCTCCAAATTGTTACCTTCTTTCAAAAGCTGCTTCACGTTGAGAAAGGTTTAATTCTGCAACAATCTTGTCCATTCTTGTGATATTGGAATTATTTTGTTCGATGGGCCGGCTTCTGGTGTTGGTTTATAGGTGAAATCCGATTGATCCATTGTTTCAATAGAAAAAGAAGTTTCTCTGTCAGGACTTGGAAGCGGTGGAATTGGTATTTCATCCGAATGCGGTAGAGGTATTTGTGCACTTTTAACAGATATGTAAACTCTTCGTTTAAGGCCTTTACGATTTACTCCACATATTTTGTTTGCGCAAGCGTAACAGTTGGCGGAATTGTGCTCTCCTGGATCAGTCCAAATCATTGGTACACCAAAACGAAGTGAACTGCGTTTCCCTTGGATCCACATGTTAAGACCATTGTAGCACGTTTTACAAATTTTGTCTGGGACCCACGAAACGCCGCGAATTATTTCGCAATCAAAATAAAGTTTAAAAGCGCGCTCCACTTGCTCAGTGAGTAATGCAGCATTTGTTGAAAAAGCTCTTTTGCCACAAACGTAACAAAATAAATTGATATTTTCTGGACAATTTTCACTCATTTCGGTTTTATACTTTTATTACTTTTTCGTCACTTTAAAAAACCGTACTTTACGCGTTCGGAGACACTTGTTGAATGACAAAAATCGATCAGTGAACACCTATAAATACTAAGTAAGTTTCAATATTTTACTGAGAGGTACTTATGAATTCGCGCAACTTTTAAGGGTGGCTATAAACCTGATTCGTGTACGTTTTAAATTTTTCGAAACGTTCTAAAACATGACCACTCATAAATGTGGGTGCAATTTGTGTAAAAAAATCATGCAGGTAGCCAACGGAAAAACCCAAATAATTAAAAAAGTGCACTTTCCTTTTTTCCTTTTAATTGTCCACGCACATTTATGACCGTTTTTTAGTTTGTTACCGCTACCATAAAAATCAAATAACCTTTTGTTTATTACTTTTTTTTTAATTCTAACAATCATAAAAAAAAGTCATCAATGTTTTTTCCAAGGAATTTTGAGCATATCTCGAGCAAATTTTTGAAATTCATACCTTCACTTAATTGTGAATAAAAGCGAAACGCGTCCATCAATTTTCATGATCTATGTCTCATTTTGTTTAAAGGTTATGTGGCTTTACGTGAAAGTAATAGGACTTGACACTTTTTTTACCGTTTTGGATTTTTTATGAATTAAAAATAAAAAAATTCAATTTTTTAGGCAAAAAATATTTTTTTTTTTTTCATACATTTATTTATAACTGCGAAACTGTTGCGAAACGTTGTATGAACAGATTAAGGGAATTGTAATTCCTAATTTTTTTAAATTTGTTTCAGCAAAATCGGACTGGTGGCTCTCGAGTTATGTCAAAAAATAGACCACCAAAAGTCACAATTTCCCCTATATGATAGCTACTAACTTCAAATCGATATATCTCGATTCCTAGACGTGACCCAGCGAAACGCCGGGACACGTATAACTTCTTTTTTACCGATATAACATTTCCCGTTCATCCCATCCCGATTTTGACTGTCGCATAGTGTAATTGATGGTTGTTTTTAAAATTTCTTATAACGTTTAAGTATGAAAAGTTTTTTTTACAACTTTTCCTTAATACTGTAATATTAGTAGTTTCCTTAATTATTTAGATGTTAATTGTTGTAATACTTTTAAGTAAATACTCATAACAATGTAATTAATTAATTATTTTATAAAGGTTTCAATAAAGTCAATAACAAAAAAATTAATATTTTTTTTTTATGTAGTTATTTAATATTATTTATCTATTATTCTGCAATAGTATAACAGAGTTAAAGAATTTATCACTTAATAAAAACTACATGAAAATAATTATAATAATAATAAAAACCAATAAACTAATTTATAATACTTATATGTATATGTAAGAAAAGTAAAGAAAGAATATGTAAAGATTATAGGAAAAGAATCTTAAATGCAGATTGTCATAAAGTCATAAATCTATTATATATTATTATTTTGAAGATAAAGTAAAGTTTTCTTTTTAAAGGTATTACATAATTATTATGAGCATCAAATTAACATATGCAATATTATTTATGACTTGTTTTAGCTTTCTTTTTACTTTCTAAATTGATAAAAATAAGTTCATTATATAAAGCGAACTTAGATGCATCTATTATATTAGGCAGATATGTATCTATTATCAGTTCCTCTATATCGAAAGAAAAATTAGTTGAACACATTTGTCAATATGTTTAGATATTGTTACGTTTTTACATTTTAAAAACGGTGGGTTATTTCCTTTAAATAAATCGGTAAATTTGATTGCAAATAACAGCATTTTAGTGGTTTAAAAGTTATAACGACTCTTTATTTTATTTAAAAATGTACGACAATAACAGTTTAAATTATCACTTGTGTTCTAATATACACACACACTTAAATTACACACTTTATACAGCACACTTTAATAATGTACAAGATTATATAGCCAAGGCAGTTAATTTGTCTTTACTTAACGACGATTCCAACTAGACTCACCCAATGGTGTTCTAACGGCCAATTTATATATACTGTACTACCTACTAGATGCTTCTTGAAAGCTGTATTCTTTCTGCAATGTTCTTAACGGACAAACTAGAGCTTTCGATGTTAATGTTAGCAGCTTAAACATTTAGTGTTGCCATACTTACAAACAATGCACAGTGGGACAGAATCGAAATTTTTTGGAAATAAATCTGTAACTTCTGATCGGCTGGTTGGATTTTCATGAAATTTGGTATAGACGTAGCGGAGGAGTGTACAATGTTCAGTTTGGAAGGGGGGCACAATAAACCCCTCAGAGCGGAGCTAAAGGGGCTCAAAGTTTGGTACCTCTGACATAAAAAATTTTTAATCGCTTGCCAAATTTTTGTTTCTCGTCCGATTTCAAATATTTTTATATATTGTTGTAGGCCCTATAAAAAACATGCTAACATGACCTATTTATCTCTTATAGTTTTCAAGTTATTTGCGTTTGAATTTTTAAGCACCATAATTTTGTATGTTCTTGGTCCAGTTTTTTTTTTTCATATATATCCTAGTATTTCCGACCGATTAGTTTTTTTCCTATCTAGTTAAAGAACAAAATTATCTATTGAATAAAAAAATTTGAAGTCGATACATTTACCGAGTCCTGTAATAAACGATTTTGAATTTGAAAATTGCAAAAAAGACGACTTTTTGTGTTTTTTTAGCCGAAAAAGTATCTACACTCTTTTTTATCTAAAATAAAATTTTGTTTAGTAACGTATAACAATTTTACACTTTTCTGAAAGGTAACTTCATAGAGATGACTTTAAGATAAAAAACAAGCCCAATAACTCAATTGATCATGGTACACACCCTGCCGAATTCGACCCATTTTATATGAAAGTTTTGACTTTAGACCATTTTTTCTCAAATCCCAAAGCACGAATCGACAAGCGGAATATATTTTAAGAATCCTCAATATGTTGTTAAAAGTTTTAAATCAAAAATTTTTGGGAATTTTGATTAGTTTTTTTGGGAATTCAGGAAAACCCTACCCCTGATTGAAATTTGGTTAACGCGCTGTTATTTACATTAATAAGATCCACACTTCCTGCAAATTTCATTAAGATATCTTTATAAACAAATATGTTATTACAATTAAAAAATTTGTATTTTCTCCAAAAACCCCAAATTGGACCTTTTGTTTGGTTTATTTCTAAATAGCGAAAGAAATTTTAAAAATATGAATTCCAAATAAAGCTTTAGCATATATAATTTGCGATCTTTTGCAAAAAGATTCAAGTCAATATCATGCTTCATTTCAGAAATATGCGCCTTTAAACTTTATATTTCCAATTTATTGTATATATGACTACATTTTGCAACTTTTGCCTTTAGCTTTGCGTGAATAATTACTAGACAATTATGAATATTTCTTTATATTTTCAATAATATCTATACACAAAATATTTTTATAAAAATAATTAATAAAATTTTTTTTATTTTGAATAGCGTTGCCACATTTCTCAAATTTAAGTAATCCTTTATCCTTTTCTAATCATTCATATATTTCTATTAATGAATTTAAAATAACAAAACAAACAAAAAATTTCTACTTTAACTTAATCAATATTATTATTTTTGGTATTTATCATCTTGCTTAATAAATATTCTATTTCTAATACGATTTTTTATTACTTATTTACATTAAATTTATGTAGACAATTTTTCTAATATTTTAAACTTATACTACTTATTTTCTATAAAATAATCTGTTGTTTCTGTATACATATCTAAAATTGAGTTATTTGGCTTGTTTTTTATCTTAGAGTCATCTCTGTGAAGTTGCCTTTCAGAAAAGTGTAAGATTATTATATGTTGCTAAAGAAAATTTTATTTTAGATAAAAAAGAGTGTAGATACTTTTTCTGCTAAAAAAAAACACAAAAAGTCGTCTTTTTTGCAATTTTCAAATTCAAAATCGTTTATTTTTGGACTCGGTAAAGATATCGACTTCAATTTTTTTATTCAATAGATAATTTTGTTCTTTAACTAGATAGGAAAAAAACTAATAAAATCGGTCGGAAATACTAGGATATATATGAAAAAACTGGACCAAGAGCATACAAAATTATGGTGCTTAAAAATTCAAACGCAAATAACTTGAAAACTGTAAGAGATAAAGAGGACATATAGGTCTTATCAGGGCCTACAACAATATATAAAAATATTTGAAATCGGACGAGAAACAAAAATTTGGCAAGCGATTAAAAATTTTTTGTGTCAGGTACCTAACTTTGAGCCTCCTTAGCTCCGCCCCTGAGGGGTTTGTTGTGCCCCCCTTTCAAACTTAACATTGTACACTCCTCCGCTACGCCTATACCAAATTTCATAAAAATCCAACCAGCCGATCAGAAGTTACAGATTTATTTCCAAAAAATTTCGATTCTGCCCCACTGTGCAATGGTGAAAGCTTTTAATTCAATGTTGTATGTTTACAACTATGTTAATAATTTCTACAGATATGTTAACTGCAGTTAACATAAACAGAAACATTTAACTTTAAACCAGCCGTTAAAACCGTTATATTTGAATTCAAGTACAATTTCGTTACATATTCTAAAAGATTAAATTTTTTATATATGTTTCACCTGCAGATACGTTTGGATAGATCTATGTACAACGTATCTAAAATTATGTAGGGGGACATCATTCATATTTTTGCCAAATTTCGACTTCCTACGATGATTGGAACAAGATGCTACATAACAAATCTTAAAAAAAATCCCATCAATAATAATTTTATTTATTTTTATTTAGCTATCGTTTGGTGTATATGGGCAAAAACACAAAACTTAAAATTCGACTAAAAAATATATATTTTTTTCAAATAATTTTTTAAATAATAAAAAAAGTTGTGCAAATTAAAAAAAAAACTATATTTTGTTAATTTCAATATTATTTATTTAATACCAAAAAACTAAATATCATTAATGTTTGAAATGTTACAGAGTTTAAATCATGCAAACTCTTAAGTTTTACTTATATTTTTTTTTTCAAATATTTTTAATCACTTAAATGCGATTATTTATTTATTTATTTATTTCCCTATTTATTTATTTACTTATTTAATTAATTGTGTATTTAGTTACTGCTTAGATACTGCGTTAGCGGGCTTATGGGTCTTCTACATAGACCAGATATAAACTTGGTAACTTTGTTTATGTAGAAAAAAAAACAAATTGTACTGCCAAAATGAAAAAAAAAAACAAAATTAAACTACAACCCCTAAAAATTAGCAAACATGAGTACATACATATCCATTTCACCTCCTAATGATTCTAATTTCATGCCTTTAGTTTTATACTTAAATAAGGAACATCCAAGGAGGGGTATCGTATAACTTCGTAACCTTCTATGAGTTCCTAATTAAATAACACAGGTTACCAAAAAACTACCGAAGTAAAGATATTTTGGCGGAGATATACATACAATTTCTATATGTCATTATGTCGACGTTAACAACAATAATGTTTTTAAATATTTTAGTTATAAAAGTACTAAAAAGTAAAGTTTTTAACCCCTAAGTAATAGGATTTTCAAAAAGTACCAACACCGTGTTTCATATAATTGTGGTAAGAAAGTAATATGTTTTAAAATTTATTTATATGTTTTTTTAGAAGAACCGTGGGATACAAATAAAGTACTAAAGTACATTTTTTTACATTCTAAAGGTTCGAAGCTTCAAAAAGTACGAAATTATTTACTTCTATTATTGATTTTTAGTATTGAAGAATGTGACTTATTTTGTCCCTTGTTTGTAGGACTATCACCCACGTAGAATCATATATATTTAATTTCACATTTCTAGGTTAATTATTATAAAAAAATCAAAAAGTACCATTTGAAGAACAAAAAAAATATCGCAAAGTCCGTTTTTGTGGATTCTTGCTCACTTAGGCGATGGACCCATGCATCTCTAACTTCTAACTACCATTAGAGAATCGAAAAAGCCCCTTCATATAGGATGTCATTCGTTCAGGTCTGATTATATTTAATTTCATGTTTCTAGTGCAATATATATATAGATAATTCATATATAGATAATTCAGAAAATAACATTTGAAGTCCCATTAGTGAATTCTTACCCACATAGAGTTATAAATTCCATGAATATCATTAATACTTTACATATATTTTCTTTTAACAAACACATTTATTAATATCAATTAATTAATTAATATTATCTATCTTTTATTATACTTTATCAAATATTTTTAATCTTATTTTACTAGTTCTTAATATTATATTTACTCAATACATGCTAAATAGTAAATCATTAAAAATTATAAAGTTAAGTTTTAAGTTAATCGTGAAAATGTAAAGTTGAAATTAATTGTAAATAAATAAAAAATAAAAACACTTAATTTTAAATAATAAATAAAAACAAGTCAGAGCGCTATATTCGGCTGTGCCGAATCTTTTACAAATAATAAAATTTGCACCATAAACATTAAACATTTATTCTTTCAAAAATACTCTACATTTTTCCAAACTAAAAAAATGTAAACACAAAATTAAACTATCATAGCAAGCGTTGCTTCCTTAAAAAAAAAACTGATACGAAAAACGTCCAAATATACATAAAAAATGATTGTGTGTATGTATATACAATCAACAACTACTGCTTGCTTATACAAAAAACAACACTGAAAGTCATTGCAGTGCTTTTTATATATGTTTGTGTGTGTATATTTTTAATATTTTTTTCAGATTTTTGCCTATAACTCGGTTGTTTATACATCGATAATTTTAAAAAACGCAGAAATAATGGACCGAAAGTTTAGAAAAATATTTACGACATATTTGTACAAAAAAGAATTCTGAAGCTTATATAGAAGATTCACAAAGTTCAAAAATGCATTTTGACTGATATCTCAGTTACTAATGAACCGATTTTGTTCATTTCTTCCGCAAAGACATTTCAAAAAAAGTCGAAAACAAATACGTTTTTAGAGGCCTTTTCGGTTTTTTGGCGATATCTCGGCCATTAAAGAATCGATTTTGTTGATTTTCACTACTGTCATTCTAATGAAGATTCTCTATAATATGATGTATAAAACATATATATCCGATAACTGGAGCTTTTTAAAAAGTGATTTCAACAGGCAGACGGACGTCGTTATATCGACTACCCTATCAATAAGGACCCAGAAAATGTATACCTTTTAGGGTCTCAGATGAATATCGTAGAAATTACAAACGGAATAACAACATATACACCAACATATATACCTGTGGTGAAGGGTATAAAATGACTTAGTTTTAATAAAATTCTTATAGGATCATGCATCGTGAATTTCATGCTTCTAGGTTCAATATTATAGAAAATAAGAAAAGTACCTTTAGAATAACGAAAAAGTGAAGGAAAAGTACCAGTCCCGATTTTTGTGGATTCAATCAAAAATATACAAAAAAGTACTATTAGACTTCCACCTTTGGTACTATTAGAGGGTGCTTAATGGTTAGCACCACTTTCCTTGATTTTTATGCTGGTATATTTATTTATTGAAAAAAATTAGAAAAGTACCACTATAGGGAAAAAAGTACTAATTTCCATTTTTTGCCTTGAAACAGATCCGTTCAACATGTATTTTCAAAATGCTCCTTGTGTTTAAACTCGCATGTCACAGTTACAACTCAAACGATATAAATCTGCCTTAAATTACTAAAAAAATTATCTTTTACAAAAATTACCAAACTATAACTATAAATCAAATAACGTCCCGTTACCTTATTTTGTGAGACTAAATTAAAAAACCAACCCTATAAATTTTATTAAAATTGTTTCAGAAGGTTTGAAAAAAAAACGTAATTTCTCCTTTTTCCCCTTTTTGGTACTTTTTTTAATTGTAGTGGAGTCCCATAATAAAATATTTATGTATATATCAATAAATAGAACAAAAATGTTTTAAGAAAAAGGCATAGACTGGCAAAAAAGTACCAAAATACAGTTTTTACGCGTTTTCTCCCTAAAAGAGCTGAATTTCAAAAAAGTATCAGACACCTGTCCGATTAGTTTTTAAGCGAATAACGATAGCTATTAAACTAAACATTCGAATTTCCAAAAATCCCTACTTAGTGAATCTACTTGATGGGAGATCATATATATATATATATATATATATATATATATATATATATATATATATATATATATATATATATATATATATATTACTTTATTACAAGAGGTTTTTATCTCTTATATCATTTGGTCGTGCTTTCTTGACTAACTTGACATCCGAAAACATTCTGCTAGAATTTTTATTCTATGATGTTTTTAGGATGTTATTTGATGAACGTTCAGCATCTTTTTTAAGTTCTACACGATATAAGTGGATTTTATATTTTTAAAACTATTTTCGGACTAAACTATAGAAAAATAACCAGAAACCTTTTAGACCACTCACGAAAATGCATTTTTGTTCATAAATTCTAAAAACTTCGTAATTTTTTAGGAAGTCCTTGAATTTAGGATAAATCTTGACAAAACCTTGCTAGTGAGTCACATTTTGATAGATGTGCCAAAGCAAAATGCGTTTAGATAAAATTATATCGTTTTCCGCCAAAACTGATTTATTTTGACAGATTAAAAAATAATCATTAAAATAAACTAAAGCAAGTCCCCAGTGCTGAAATAAAATCTGAAAATTTTTGCTAAATTTTCAAAAAGTCTTTAAAATTTTTGCAAATAAATATTTTAATGGACCCCTCCGACCATGCGATGTTAACGCAAAAAAACTCAATTCAATGAATGGAGTCCTGAGAGTGTGTCCCTGATGAAAAACTGTATTTTTTTTAAATTTACGCTTATTTTTTCAAGATTTGGAGAGACCAAAAAACTATGTTATTCACGAGCGCACATTAAATGAAATACATCATACTAGAATTTAACACGCTACTGCTTTAGCAGACTATACCAGATATAATCTTGATAGCTTTATTTAGAAGAAACAAAATATAATACCAAAAGTGGAAAAAAACCGTAGAATTAAACTATGACTACCGTGGGAACAGTTATAATATTGGTGTCTACAGAAAATGAATAACAAACATCACAATCGCACCTTCTAATGATTCTAATTTCGTGCCTCCAGAACATCCAAAGAGTGGGATACCGTACTACTTCGTAAATAACAAAGGGTACTAAAAAAGTACGAAGTATATATCACTCAATTAAAAAATCATATTGTATAAAATTTGAAACTATTTTTTGGATTGAAAAAAAACTATTTAAATTTTGTTCTTACATTTTACAGTCGACACTGTTGCCACCCCCAAGACTACAAATTTCTAAAAATGTGGGGCGAGAGATATCTACAGTACAATTTCTATAGGACATTGTGTCAGCATTAACAATAAACTTTTTAAATATTTTAGTTAAAAAAGTACCAAAAAGTAAAATATTAGGATTTTCAAAAATTACTAAAGGCATGTTTGATATATTTCTGATAAAGAAAAAATGCTATTATAAATTTATTTCTATGTTTTTGGTTTAGAATATTCGTAGGGTACCAATAAAGTACCAGTTATTTTTGAAGGTTCAAAAACTACCAAATTATTTATATTATTATTTTTTAGTAGAATGTGCATAACAGAGCCACCTGCATAGAATCATATATCTTTAATTTCATGTTTCTAGGTTAATTATTACGAAAAACTCAAAGAGTAATATTAGAATAACGAAAAAGTACCACAAAATCCATATTAAGGATTCTTATTTACTTATGACTGTACATCTTCAATTTTATGTTTCTAGGTTTACTATAAAAGAAAGTTCACAAAGTACCCAAGTAGAACGAAAAAGTACCAAAAATCCTTCAGATAGGATATTACTCACTCATAACTGTTCATATTTAATGAACATTGAATGTAATAGGAAATTCAAAAAATATCATCAGAAGAACGAAAAAGTACCATAAAGTTCCCTTTGGATTCTCTTTTTCATCACTTTTGAATTATTATATTATAGAGTTCATATTTCTAGGTTTAATATTATAGAAAATTCGACCCCTTTTTGTTACTTTTTTCCCCCCACATATGAAACAAAAATTTTATTCCAATCAATTTCTAAATTGTAGTGGGATCACAATATTAAAATATGCTTATGTATATGTCAATAAATGAACAAAATGAAAAATGAACGATGTAAATTTTAGTTGTATGTTTTCTTGTTTAGAAGTTACGTACGGTGCCAAAAAAGTACCAAATAGTCAAAAAGAGACCAGGCACCTGTCAGCTTATTTTTCAAACGAATAACGATACGTATTAAATTTGTTGAGGTATTATGCACTTGTGCCGATGTTTGTAATGCATAGAAAAAGTTATCCAACACCCACCTTAAAGTATACCAATCGACTCAGAATCATGTCCGTCCGTCTGGCTGTTCGTGTAAACCTTGTGTCGCAATTTCAGAGACAATTCAATGAAATTTGGCACGTGGGACTTTTATGATACAAGGACGAAGCCTATTGAAATTGGTTGTGACCGGTCCATTATTTCACCTAGCCCCCATAAAAATGTCCCCCCGGAATAAAGTTTGAACACTCAAATGTGCCTTAAAAATAAGTATATTTTAATAAAATTCGGTGCAAAGAAGTTCTGTACAAGTATCAATCTTTGTACTAAATTTTATGAAGATCGGTACACAATTGACCATAGCTCATATATAAAAACTCCTCTTCCGAAAATCACTTTAATGTGCATAAATACCATACTAATGTTAGTATCAAGTTAATATTCGACACAAATAAGTTTTATGTAAGTAGAAACATTGCCAAATTTTATGAGAATCGGTCCACAATTTACCATAGCTCCCATATAAACCCACTTCCAGGAATAGCCCTAAAGAACATAAATTCATCTAGATGTTAGTATCAACGCATTATTTTGTATTTGTATATTTTATTTTATATTTATTAAAATTGCCCACAGGTGTAATATAAGTTCCCTTCCCGAATTTTTATGCTCGTACACAATGGTGTATGGTATCATATAGTCGGTCTTGACCGACTATATCATTCTCGTTTTATATCTAAATTAGTTTAGGAGATATAAGGCTACCGATTTTAGCCGTTTTCACCCCCTAAACATTCGAATTTCCAAAAAATCCCGACTTAGTGGATCTATTCGATGGGAGACATATACACAGCCCAAACGCCTGTAGCTACAAAGATGAACTTTGGACTATAGGTTTGTGAACTAGATTTGCTCTCATTTATTTATGTGATTTTAATGTATTTTGGTTATGATCGTACATGACATAGATCAATAAGACATTTATGTGAGAAAAAAACCTAATTCATACAACCACAAAACACATGTATATTTTGTTTTTGTTTTTTGAAAAAAAAAAATAGTAATATTTTTGAAAATTTAGTTCGTGTGTGAGTGGCACACATAAAATTCTAATTGTATTTTATGGTACGTAACGTTGCCAAATAAATTCAGTCCTTTAATGGAATAATTTAAACGATCATATAAATGTTAATTAATGTTAAATACATACATATACATATCGTCGGTGCGCTCTTTTTGTTCTCTTTTTTGTTTTTTTACTTTTTTAAGAACAAAAAAAAAATTAAAAAATATTAAAAGTTTCTTATACAAAGAATCCTACACTGCCTGCCATTTGAATAACGAATCACATTTTTTTAACTTTAATTAAGTATATCTCCTAAACTAAAGTTCAGAAAAAAATAATTTTTTGCGCAACCAAATTTCAAAGTGTTGGCTTTAGTTTCCTGAAGAAATAAAAAATATATATATTTTGTTATACTAAAATTATGCATTTATTTAAAGACATGTGGTACTTTTTCGTGTGTCACTTGAATAAGGAACCCCAGACATTTTCCATTGGATTGAGGTCTGGTGAATATGGGGGCCAATCCAAACGTTGAACACCTTGTTGATTAATCCATTGTTTTACTGCTCTGGCGGTATGAATCGGAGCGTCGTGTTGGTACGTCCAAGGTATGAGTAAAAAGAAATCATTAAATTTTGGAAATGCTTCCTCCAGAATGTTTTTGTAAGTCGTTGCAGTCATTTTGTTGGATACAAAAACCAATTCTATGGTACCATAATACGAAATGGCTGTGTCTGCGGCTCAAAAATAATTCCTCCTTATTTAGGTTATGGAAGTAATATTTATACCCGTCGGGACCATCAATAATAAACTTTTTTTCATCGGAAAATACAACTTTAAACCATTTATCGGACCATGTCATTGTATTTTTATCAAACTGTAGACGTTGTGATTTGCGTTTTTCATTAAGTGGTGGTTTTTTTGCAGTTTTCGTCGGACTATGTAAGGGCACGACTTTCAAATACGGTGCACTGTTCTTAGACTGGCACTGACTCCACTTTTTTCACGTATTTTTGATACCGACATGGCAGAATTTGATGCAATTCTAAGAATTTTTCGTCTTTCTTTTGGAGTTGTTGCCATTTTCTTCCGCCCTTTCATGTTTTTTCCGTATCTTTCCACGATATTTAAATAATTGTACACAACTGTCTTTCCTCTATTAATGTTTTTGGCTATTTGGACCGGATTCTGACCCTGAGATTTCAACATCAGAATTTTTTCCTTTTCAGTGTTATTAAAAGCCTTACTACGTCCCATTTTGAATAAAAACTATTAAAAAACTATCAAATTAAAAATTCTCTAGCCGTTTATATTGAAAGAAATTCCTGATTAATATTAAAATAATTCCTTATTCAAGTGACACAGGAAAAAGTACCACAGAAATACATGTCTTTAAATAAATGCATAATTTTAGTATAACAAAATATGTATATTTTTTATTTCTTCAGGAAACTAAAGCCAACACTTTGAAATTTGGTTGAGCAAAAAAAATATTTTTTTCTGAACTTTAGTTTAGGAGCACTTTTTTTTGGCTAAAAAAAAGTTACATAAAAATTCGAGTTATAGGTAGTTTAAGTTATGATGTAAGAATTCAATTTTCTCCTTCCTCCTTTAATGAAAATGAAAAGGCCTTTCGATTGATATATAAAATGTGTCAAATCATTAACCCATAGTGAGACAATATGATATTTTATTACATTTTATTTTAACATTTTTTTTACAAAAGTACCGTTATCTCAAAAATATATCGATATAACGGTACTCTCGTATACATCAAATCATTTCAAGCTTTCGTATGATCCCTATATTACCCATTAAATAACAAAAATATAGCACTTTAAAAATTAATATTCAGAGAAATTAATCGATTTTTACTTATAATATATTTGTTAATAGCATAATTTATGACTACATATGTAATATGGATATCATTAGAAAGGTCTTGAAAAAGCCTATAGTAGTATTTATAATAGGGATATAATTGGAAAGGTCTTTAAATCTCAAAAATAAAAAGAAAAAAATAAATGAATAAAAAAATACTTAGTAAATATTATTTAATTTACATTTTTATTTGAATTATAGATAAAAAAAAATAAAACATGTTTGCGACAAATCAAGGTTACCAGCACAGTTGGAATTAAAATATATTTTTTTAATGTTAATAAAGGTTTTTCTGTGTAGGACTAAAAAGCTTTTTCCTCTATGTATGTATGTATGTATGTATGTATGTCGAACATCGGCTTCGCTGAATAAACATTTACTATAAATATATATATATATATATATATATATATATATATATATATATATATATATATATATATGTATCAATGTCTATAAAATTTGCTTTGAAAACGAATACAAAGTGGATATATTAGTCTGCAAAAAATGTAGTACTGGTATGCATACATACATATGATTGAGTTTTTTATGTTAACGTTATAGTTGCCAGATAAATTTAGAGGAAAATCGTCAAATTTTGAGAAAAAAAAAATCGTCAAATAGTCAACATCAAAAATTTTGTTTCTTATATGTTAATGAAAATTTTTGTTTTTATGAAAAAAATTGTTTTATTTCTCATTAAATTTTAAATTAATAAAAATTACATTACTTTTATATCATGGGCCTATTATGGGTCAAGTATATGCGTAAAAATTATGAATATACAATTTTTTGGCCTTTTGTAAAGAGTTTATTGGCCATTTCATTTCATACATTATTGAATCGAATATAATATAATATTGGTTCCCTTAAATACTTTATATAAATAAATCTACCTGAGCAAATTTAGGAAGATTTTTTATTTTAATTGTTAATATTTATGTACCAACTAATTAACTTTTAGATAAATTTGTCATATTTGGGACAAAAATCATCAAATCGTCAACATGCCATTTTAGAACCAAAAATCGTCAAAATGACGATAAATCGTTAAATCTGGCAACAGTGGTTGACGTCAAGATTAGTCCATCTTTTACTCTTTCTGTTTTGTAATTGTTTAATTTCCAGTACGTATTAAATGTTTCAAGAGAACAATAATTAATTAGTCAATGTAATGCTATTGATATAAATTTACGTTTTTAGTGAGAACGATATACTTACTCTATTTAAAAATGTCATTTCAAATTATTAATAATACAATATATATATTTTTTGTTATTTATAAATGAAAATAAAAAATAACTAAACAAATTTAGTATGTCGCTAGTTTCACTTTACTTCTGCTCTCAACAGCTGCACAATAACTAATGACTTAACAAAATGCCCCAATATTATACTCTCATTTTCATATTCGATTGTGCGACTCTTATCACCAGTTTGCGGACATTGGACCTTCGTCGTTGTTTATTTGTTTACTTGTTGATTTATTTTTGTGTGTTATTTACATTACGTTTGCATCTTTACGTCATTGTTAATTTTACGTTTTTAAAGTGACCAGGTCATGTATACCAGAGACCAAAAATAATTGGTCCAATTACATTTTTGCGATTCTTTGGCAATATTTACCATTTTTATTTATTTATTTACTTATTTATTTATTATTATATTTTTTTTTTGTTATATCACTGTGAGAGTGATTTATGTGAGAAAGTTGTAACTCATTGAAATCCCTAACTCACTTAAAATAGTAAATATTTTCTATAATATTTACCCGATTGCAAGATTTAAGTATCAGTTGAAAGCTCATGAATAAGATTTTATAAACACAGAAATAATTTTCTTTAAAGGTTCATTTAAACTATTTTTTAATATTTTGTCATTTCTTCGGTATAACATAAATTTTTTCGAAAATTGTTTTCTTAATAGCCGGGCGGTAGGGTTTTTAACTCTGTAGTATGTCCAAAAGCGACTTCACTTGTCTTTTTACCCAATTTCTCAACAAAAAAGAATATTCTAAATAACAGAAAAAAAATTAAATTAACAGATTTTTTCTTTCAATCAATATAATTTTTCTTCAAATCAACTAAACAATTTTTGTTGATTTTTTTTCTTTTTTTTTTGTAAAATATGTTGATTGAATAAAATTTTATTAAAAAAAAAATAACGAAAAATTTATTAAATTAACGAAAATTTAGTTTAATTGGCATTAACTCTTCGTAAGTAAAACAACACACAATTTTATTCAATTTAATATCCTTAAAGAAGTTAAATTGAATAAATTATATGTTAATTTAATAATTTTTTTGTCAATTTTAAAATTAACTAAAATATTTCAGTTAATCTGAATAAAATTCTTCAACATGACTAAAAATATTTAAATTGGCTAAAGACACATAAGTTTAAAGAAATTTAATTTATTTTATTGAAGAATTGTCAATTTGAATAAATATCTCAAAATTGACGAAAGGCATGTAAAATTAAAGAAAATTTAGTGAATTTGAATAATATATTATATATTAAAAGTTATAAAACGTAAATGTTTATCAAAATTTCAAGACCGTTGGCGAAAATCACATAGAAACAAAAATCATTTTTGGAAATGGCTTAGTTCTAATGCAGTCGAACACGGTTATAACGAACTCGAAGGGACCTACAAACTTTCCCTTTAAAAATTTATCTTATTTATGATTTTTAAATATGTTCTAATAATTTAAATATATGAGGAAGAGTATTTGTTTGCATTCAATCAGACAAGTGGAAAATTGAGCTTAATTATATTTTTTGTACTAGTTCAATGTTTAAATTTATTATCGAGGTTTTGAAATTGACATTTTTAATCCTCTTATAATTTCATTTTTACTTTTAACTATTATAATAAATATGTCTGCGTTATGTTAAAAAATTCAATAACTATAAATATAATACACTTGCAATGTAGCATAGGGTAGTTTATAGGTATGGGTGAGTAGATTATTGCACTATTTTTAGAATTTTAAAATCGAGAGTTATATCAAAAAACCCGGATTTTCGGACTCACGGCTTTAAAATTTTTTGTCTCGAATACCAGTTATCCAATTTAAGTTAACGACGTTAGAAACAAAATATTTTACCCTTTTTAAAAAGTATATACATATTTTTATTCATAGCAAAACTGTGTAAGATATTAAGGACACAAAATCAATTTTTTATTATTATTTTTTGAACTTTTCAGCTATTTTTGACCCACACTTTATTAGAAAACATATTTTTTTTATTTTGTCTTAATACTATATTTTTTTAGGAGTAAAATGAGTCATCATTTGATATAATCGGATTAGAATTGTAGAACATATGATTTTTTCGAAGTTGTAAAACTCTATATTTATGATGCAAAATAATTATAATAATTAATAATCAATAATCGATAAAAATGAAACTCTTTTCTAAAGTTCACAATTTTTGATTAATGCTAGAAGTAGGATGCAAACCTAAATCAATTTAAAATTTCTTTATTAACCATTTATGAAGTCTTGTCTTTTGAAATATGTAAAGAAAAAAAAAAAAAAATATTAAAAATAAAAATTTGAGAAAAAAAGTGAAAGAATAGTACCATATTTATGTAAAAAATTTTTCATATTAATTTCTGAGAGGTGACTTTGAACATACACTGCCTGCCACTTGAATAAGGAATCACATTTTTTTAACTTTAATTAAGTATATCTCCTAAACTAAAGTTCAGAAAAAAATAATTTTTTGCGCAACCAAATTTCAAAGTGTTGACTTTAGTTTCCTGAAGAAATAAAAAATATACATATTTTGTTATACTAAAATTAGGCATTTATTTAAAGACATATATTTCTGTGGTACTATTTCGTGTGTCACTTGAATAAGGAATTCTTTTAATATTAATCAGGAAGGCTATGATTTGAATTTCTTTCAATATAAACGGCTAGAGAATTTTTAATTTGATAGTTTTAAAATAGTTTTTATTCAAAATGGGACGTGGTAAGGCTCTTAATAATTCTGAAAATGAAAAAATTCTGATTTTGAAATGAATTAGAAGCTTTACCGCTTCTAATTCACTATAGTTGCAACAATACCCGCCACCCAAATAATAATCCACAATTAGATTCAGGTGTTCGCCACACTTATAATGACATTATAATACAATCAACAACTGTACAATATTTTTTTAACAAAAAACCTCCAAAAAAAGATGTTCAAGTTATAAAGGAAAACGGAATAAATAATGCTAATAGAATAGAGCAGATTATGAAATAGATACACGGCTCTTAGATGCAGCAAATTCGAGAAAGAGATTGGATAAAAAAGAAAATCCATTCAAGAAAGCACAGGTGATGACCATTATATTGTTAAATTAAAAAATGGAAATATAAAAAAATATAAAACGCATTAAAAAAACAACAATTCTTATTCCAGAAATCAGAATACCCAAAATAATACTAACAATCTTGATATACCTCTTGGTAATGATGACAGCATCAACTCAGACGATACAAATTCAGGAGATAAGAGGTTACGTAATACTACAGTAAGGAACGATAAATTTATCTGATAAGTAAAGAAGAATAAGTAAAGTAAGAAATTCAATTAGCATACGAATTATTAGAAGAAGAATTTAAGGAAAACCCTTTTTTACAGACAACTATGAATAGAAGATACCTGAATAGCTGACGATGAAATTTAACATTAGACACAGACGCAGACTTTTTAATGCTTTGGGC
This sequence comes from Protocalliphora azurea, assembly GCA_932274085.1. Classification (NCBI taxonomy): domain Eukaryota; kingdom Metazoa; phylum Arthropoda; class Insecta; order Diptera; family Calliphoridae; genus Protocalliphora; species Protocalliphora azurea. The sequence goes on from OW026522.1 coordinate 63,162,295, forward strand.
AGTGGGATTAAATTTTATTTGGAACTCTTGACCATGAGGACAGACTCGAAATTCAGGGCAGATTGAAGATAATAGAAGATAACACATTAACGCAGAATGATATTAACAATATTTTGGCCCATGTAAATAACGAAACCCAATTTATTCAAAGCTTAAAGAACGCCACCAATGTACTACAAAATCAAATTGTTAGAAAAGTATTATCAGACAGGTTTTCATACAACGTAAAAAGTTATTACGAACATTTAAAAGACATTCAATTAGGACTAGATCTAAGTAAACAGGGTATTTTGAATCCAAAATTAATTGAACCAGATAAAAGTTCTGAATTAAAAACTACAATTTGAATATATTAAATCTTCTTTATTTCAACGGGAAGATGTTCTGTACTTTATAACCCGAATTCCAAATTCAATGAAAACTTATCCAATTTTGAAGTAATTCCCTTTTCTACGCTTGTAAGTCACACCGAGTTAAATTTTGTATGAAACAAAAGGTTCAAAAATTATATACTTAGAAAATAAGTGTATCAGAAATCTACTTAATAAAAATGAAACTAAATGTAAATTTATAATAAATAATAAAAAAGAAATAAGTCTTATTGAATCTAATTTTATTGTAACAAAAAACATTGACGAAATAATTATTAAACAAAGTTGTAACGATTTAGAACTAAAAATAAAAAATTATAATTTAATTTTCTTTTCAAATTGTAAAATTACTATTAGCGAGATTGTTTTTGAATCCTTCAATAACAATACACAGTGGGGCAGAATCGAAATTTTTTGGAAATAAATATGCAACTTCTAATCGGCTGGTTGGATTTTCATGAAATTTTGTATAGGCGTAGCAGAGGAGTGTGTAATGTTAAGTTTGGAAGGGGGGGGGGCACAACAAACCCCTCAGGGGCGGAGCTAAGTGGGCTCAAAGTTAGGTACTTCTGACATAAAAATTTTTTAATCGCTTGCCAAATTTTTGTTTCTCATCCGATTTCTAATATTTTTATATATTGTTGTACGCCCTGCTAAGACCTATAAAAAACATACATGTCCTATTTATCTCTTATAGTTTTCAAGTTATTTGCGTTTGAATTTTTAAGCACCATAATTTTGTATGCTCTTGGTCCAGTTTTTTCATATATATCCTAGTATTTCCGACCGATTTTATTAGTTTTTTTCCTATCTAGTTAAAGAACAAAATTATCTATTGAATAAAAAAATTTGAAGTCGATACCTGTACCGAGTCCTAAAATAAACGATTTGAATTTGAAAATTGCAAAAAAAACGACTTTTTGTGTTTTTTTAGCCGAAAAAGTATCTGCACACTTTTTTATCTAAAATAAAATTGTCTTTAGCAACATATAATAATTTTACACTTTTCTGAAAGGTAACTTCACAGAGATGACTTTAAGATAAAAACAAGCCCTATAACTCAATTGGTCATCGTACACACTCAAATCCCAAAGCACGAATCGACAAGCGGAATATATTTTAAGAATCTCGAATATGTTGTTAAAAGTTTTAAATCAAAATCTACGGGACTTCGGAAAAATGTGGATTCTATAGCCAAAAATATAAAAAAATCCCATTTTTGGGAATTTTCGTTAGTTTTTTGGGATTTCAGGAAAACCCTTTCCTGCAAATTTCATTAAGATATCTTTATAAACAAATATGTTATTACAATTAAAAAATTTGTATTTTCTCCAAAAACCCCCCATTGAACCTTTTGTTTGGTTTATTTCTAAATAGCGAAAGAAATTTTAAAAATATGTATTAAGCTTATCTTTTAGTGTATATAATTTCCGATCTTTTGCAAAAAGATTCAAGTCAATATCATTTCTCATTTCAGAAATATACGTCTTTAAACTTTTATATTTCCAATTTATTGTACATATGACTATATTTTTACAAACTTTCAACGTTTGCATTTAGCTTTGCGTGAATAATTACTAGACAATTATGAATATTTCTGTATACTTTCAATAATATCTATACACAAAATATTTTTATAAAAATAATTAATAAATATTTTTTATTTTTAATAGGGTTGCCACATTTCCCAAATTTAAGTAAATCTTTATCCTTTTCTAAGCATTCATATATTTCTATTAATGAATTTAAAATAACAAAACAAACAAAAAATGTCTATTTTAATTTAGTCATTAAGTAGTTTATTAGTTTATATTTATGGGGTTTACCTAAATTTAACAAATGTATTTATCTATTAGTGATGGTTAAAAATTTATATATTTATGATCTAGTGGCAATGTACTATTACTGATGGTTCAAAATCTATATTTTTATGAGCTAGTGACAATGCACAGATAATATCCTTTCCGGTGATACCTAACAGCAACATATAATATCAATGAATTCGGTATAGGTACTCTTCCAAATTGACTCTTTCAGATATTTTACCTAACGAAAATTCACAGAATACCTGTAAATATATATATACCGGTGCGATATATCTAATAGATATATATAAATGCGCAGCTAATCCTTATCAACATCATAACGAAGTTGATTACCAAGGTGATTACATTGAAACATGAACAATTGTGTTGTGTTCTGTGGAGTTTATCTAAAAATGATCTTAATCATTTAGAAGCTATAGTGGAATTCATAAAAAACTACATATCATGCAAAAGTCGACGTCATTGGAAAATCTCAGATAGAGAGCTTTTTAAAGTTGTATAACGTAAAAATGAAGTCCTTGTATCAGCGTACTAACAGATTAAAAATTAAACATTCCGATTGGATGGATACTGATATGGAAATATCGTCGTGCAAAATATCAATTGGAGCATCCTGCAAGACATATGATGATTTAAGTACAAGATCTAAGAAGAAAAGACTGGCCCATAAGCTTTCTATAATTTCGAATGAAGAAGTTTGTGATACATTCAAAGCAATGTTAAAAAAGGAGAAGCAACCTAAGAGTGCAATTAATATTAGTGAAATACTGCCAATTGCATCACCAAAATGTCTTAAACGGATTGCCGAAAGTGTACCTACTCCAACAACACAATCCAATTTTACAGAGGAAGAAGCAATTGCTTTAATTCTTGAACCGGACCTCAGCCGAAACAAATATCAAATTTTAAGAAAAGTTCTGCTTAAAAAGGAACACTCAATTCTGCCATCATACAATGATATTCGAGCAAAAAAGCAAACTATCTTACCATCTATTTCGGTTACCGAAAAGGAAGCATGTGTAGAGCTATCTTCTTTGCTTGAGAATACAGCTACCAGGGTAGTTGCAGATTTTTCTGCAGATCAGTTGGAAAAAGTAAATAACAGCGACGTTGTATTAATAGCATATGATTTAAAGTATAGAAGTGTGCCAGAAAATTTAACAAAACCTACCAGAAACAACGAGGATTTAAAAACACTTAGAATATCTGAGAAAAGTAGAATCCAGGATGAATTCAGAGAAGAGACGGGATTAAACATCGACAAACCTCTGCCGCCTGGTGGTATTACAAATGATGGAAACATCAAGAAGGTTTTTCGGAAATTTTGAAGCTACATTAAAAATAACTGGTATTAATAAAGAGTTACTTGAAATGACTAACATACTATTATTAATATGCAACAGAAATATCTAAACTACTTGTTTCTCTATATCCATTGAAAGAAGTGACACCAATAGTACATAAAGTATTGTGCCAAGGCGAAATTATAATTGAACGAAATATTCTTCCACTTGAAGAGCTTACAGTAGAGGCTCAAGAAGAAAGAAACAGAGATTTTAAGCACGTTCAATTATTCAGCTCTAGGAAATGCTCCAGAACGTCACAGAACGAGGATATTTTTAATAGCCTATTGTTATCATCAGACCCTGTACTATCAGCAGTGAGAAAACGTTAGATTTATTATTAGCCTTTATCAACTCAAAATACTGAAGACTTGAAGGACCTTTATTATCATTTAGATATGTATACAGATACAATAAATTATTTTATAGAAAATAAGTAGTATAAAGTTTAAAATATTAGAAAAATTGTCTACATAAATTTAATGTAAATAAGTAATAAAAAATCGTATTAGAAATAGAATATTTATTAAGGAAAATGATAAATGCCAAAAATAATAATATTGATTAAGTTAAAATAGACATTTGTTTGTTTCCTTATTTTAAATTCATTAATAGAAATATATGATTGCTTAGATAAGGATAAAAATAAAAAATATTTATTAATTATTTTTATAAATATATTTTGTGTATAGATATTATTGAAAATATACAGAAATATTCATAATTGTCTAGTAATTATTCACGCAAAGCTAAATGCAAAAGTTGCAAATTTGTAAAAATATAATCAATAAATTGGAAATATAAAAGTTTAAAGATGCATATTTCTGAAATGAGGCATGATATTGACTTGAATCTTTTTGTAAAAGATCGGAAATTATATACAATTTTTAATTTAAATTATATAAAATTTCTTTCGCTATTTAGAAATAAACCAAACAAAAGGTTCAATTTGGTGTTTTTGGAGAAAATACAAATTTTTTAATTGTAATAACATATTTGTTTATAAAGATATCTTAATAAAATTTGCAGGAAATGTGGATCTTATTAATACAAATAAATTAACCAAATTTCAATCAGGGGTAGGGTTTTCCTGAAATCCCAAAAAACTAATGAAAATTCCCAAAAATGGGATTTTTTACATTTTTGGCTATAGAATCCACATTTTTCCGAAGTCCCGTAGATTTTGATTTAAAACTTTTAACAACATATTGGAGATTCTTAAAATATATTCCGCTTGTCGATTCGTGCTTTGGGATTTGAGAAAATATGGTCTAAAATCAAAACTTTCATATAAAATGGGTCGAATTCGGGAGGGTGTGTACCATGACCAATTGAGTTATAGGGCTTGTTTTTTATCTTAAAATCATCTCTGTGAAGTTATCTTTTAGAAAAGTGTAAAATTGTTATATGTTACTAAAGAAAATTTTATTTTAGATAAAAAAGAGTGTAGATACTTTTTCGGCTAAAAAAACACAAAAAGTCGTCTTTTTTGCAATTTTCAAATTCAAAATCGTTTATTTTAGGACTCGGTAAAGGTATCGACTTCAAATTTTTTTTATTCAATAGATAATTTTGTTCTTTAACTAGTTAGGAAAAAACTAATAAAATCGGTCGGAAATACTAGGATATATATGAAAAAAACTGGACCAAAAAATCGGATGAGAAACAAAAATTTTGCAAGCGATTAAAAATTTTTTGTCAGAAGTACCTAACTTTGAGCCCACTTAGCTCCGCCCCTGAGGGGTTTGTTGTGCCCCCCTTCCAAACTTAACATTACACACTCCTCTGCTACGCCTATACAAAATTTCATGAAAATCCAACCAGCCGATCAGAAGTTACAGATTTATTTCCAAAAAATTTCGATTAATTTTTGTTAATGACAATAAATAAAACATTGATACAATTACCTGATGCTAATTTAAGCGAATTAAAATTAATCTTGCATAAAAAGAAAACGGGAAATAATATTACTTATGTATCTTTGATAGTAATTACAATTATATTAATTTTATTGATAATTTTTTTGCATAGGTGGTTTGTATTGTAAAAAGTCAAGTTATTCGCTAGGACGCCAAAGTTCTTGAAGGTGGTAAAAGTGACATAAGAAACTTATTCAGATAAATTATTGTTTTTTTTTGGTGTTAAAATATAAAAATATATAATATATTTTTTAAATATAAAAATTTGCTGATTAATTAAAAACCGTTTTGAAGAATTATAAAAAACAAAAATTTATTTCTCAGACATAACAAGATACCTTGGTGCTGTTGCAGCACAATAAATATTACTTTTGCAATAGTCTGAAATTTTTATAATTTTGCTTTTGTAACTATTTAAGAATTTTTTGTTTTTAAAAATAAATAGAATTAAACAAATCACAATCGAGTGGTTATAAAATTAATTCTCCGATTAAGGTAAGTAAGACCCTAATACGTTACTTGTATATATATATTTTTTATGTGCATCAAAATGATTTCCGGAGGGTCTTAATTGTGGCCCGATTCTTGCAATAATGTAATTTATAATTCTATAAAACATACGTATGCATAATAATATGTTAATATGTTTATATAAAATTTATGCACTTTAATGTGATTCCCGGAAGTGGGATTTATATGGGAGCTATAAAATTCGGTACACTGATTTATACTTATATGAAACTTATTTGTGCCGAACTTTACTAAAATATTTCTATATTTAATGCTTTTTAGAGCGCTAAAACCCCTATTTATTCAGACAGCACACTTATAACCCAATAGGCGAAATAATAGACCGATCATAACCAATTTCAATAGGCTTAGTCTTTGTAACAAAAAAAAAAAAAAAAATCACATATACCAAATTTCATCAAATTATCTTCAAAATTGCTACTCAACAAGGTTTACATGGGCAGCCAACCAGCCAGCTAGACGTTGAAGAATAAAATTATCTTTCTAACAAAAAAAAAATTAAGTCGATATTATATATATATATATATATATATATATATATATATATAAACGATTTTGAAATTTAAAAAAATATGATTTTTTCTCAAAATAAAATTTTTTAAGAACATACAATAATATTATACTTTTCTGAAAGATATCTTCAAGGAGATGATTTTTAAATTAAGAGCGATCAATCATTCAATAGGGCTAAGTACAAATTTTCCCGTATTTGACGTTTTTTGTAAAGAAATTTTGATTCTAGCCTATATGTTATAAAATCCCAAATAGAGTTTTTTCCCGGTGTTTTTCCGCTCCCGGGAAATCGGGATTGATTTTAAAATCTTCTTGGATCCCGGGAATTCCTGCAAAAAATAAACAATTAAAAATTTTAAAATATAAGTTTATTCAGTTAAATGAAAGATAAAAAATGTTAAAATTAACTAATTAATCATAAAAAGATAAACTAATTCAGTTCTTTTTGAAATATTGATATTTTAAAAATTAAATAAACACTTTTTATAATATAACAGCTCATCCGAAAGTCGAATAATTACTTTGGTTTTCATATTGCCCTGTAGATAAAACTTCCCTCGATAATTTTACGAAAGTTGTTATTAGGGGAGCCCCAAAGAATTTTACAGATTTATGAAGTCCTATTTTTTCCCATGATTATAACCCATTTCCATTAATAATGGTTTTTCTCATACAAAAATATAATTAAGTCCTTTCTATTTTTATGCTATATTGCACAGTGGGGCAGAATCGAAAATTTTTGTAAATAAATCTGTAAATTCTAATCGGCTGGTTATATTTACATAAAATTCCACATAGGCGTAGCAGAGAAGCGTACAATTTTAAGTTTGGAAGGGAAACCAGACATATCACTTAGAAGCGGAGCTGTGGGGGCTCAAAAGGGTACCTCTGACATATTCGATTTCAAATATGATATTTATCTCTTGTAGTTTTTTAGTTATTTGCATTTGAAGTTTTAACAGCCTTAATTTTGCAAGTTCTTGGTCTAGTTTTTTCATATTGTATTAGTTTTTCTAACTAATTAAAGAACAAGATTATCTATTGAATAAAGAAAATTTGAAGTCGTTATCTTAACCGAGTAAGCTATTTTAAAATTGAAAAATGCAAAAATGACGATTTTTTTTTTGCCGAAAAAGTGTCTACACTCAACACCATTGTGTATGTGCACCAAAATTCGGGGAGCGGTTTTTTATTAGACCTGAGTCCAATTGTGGAACAATACTTGTATTAAGTACGAAATGTAATATACGAATACAAAATATTACGTTAATACTTACATTTATAAGAGTTTATGTAATTTTGGGTGATTCCCGAAAGTGAGTCTTATAAGGGAACTATGGTAAATTATAGACCAATCTTCAGAAAATTTGGCATTGTCTTTATACTCATATAAAACTTATTTGTGTCGAATATCGACTTGGTACTAACATTTTTATGGGATTTATGCATGTTAAAATAATTTTCGGAAGTGGGGAGCTATGGCGAATTATGGACCGATTTTCATGAAATTTGTCACTAAGATTTATACTCATACACAAATTAATTGCGCCAAATTTTATTAAAAAAATTTTATATTTGAAGAATTTATGATTGTTAACCACTATTCCGGGAAGATATTTGTATGGGGGTGAAATAATGGACCGATCATAACAAATTTCAAGAGGCCTCGTCCTTGTGCCAAAATAATTATTCCTATCAAATTTCATCAAAATATCTTGAAAATGGCGACCTGTACTTTGTTCACAAAGTTTACATGGACAGCCAGCCACCCGACCAGCCTGCCAAACGGACATCGTTAAATCGACTCAGAAAGTGATTCTAAGACGATTGGCATATTTAAAGGTGGGTCTAGGATAGGGATGTCAATTTTATAACACAATCACACGTATTCTTACGCTCTTTCATTTAGTCGTTGCTAAAAGTGTAGAGTATAAAATTTATGGAAATAAATTTTTGATAATTAATAACCATCCATTTTTTTAATTTTAATGTTTTAAGATAAAGTTGGAGGAGTGAGATTTATATTTTTTTATGACAATATTAATAAATTTAATGAAAGGAACGCAAAAATGCATTAAAATATGTTTTATATAATAAAGCACCATGTTAACTGATGTTATTTTATTTACTATTTCAAACTTTTATTTGAGTTCATTGTTTTTACACTCACTAACACAACTACATTTTTAGTCATTAACATCCCCAGCCTATGACGAATATTTTTGTGCGTTACAAACATCAGCATTAACGCACCTATGGTGGTGTAAGGTATAATAAATAAAAACAAATTATATACTAACATAACTATATATGAGTTTTGGGATTTTCGCCGTTTTTTTTTTTTTTTTTTTTTTTTGAGAATTGTGGGATTTTTTTTGCATTATTTTTTTTTTTTTTTTTTTAAATTATATTGAAATCCAGATAAAAATAATTAATTAATTATATTTTTGTTTGTTTTTTTTTTAACTCCCTACTGTATTTGGTCGGACATGCTTTTTAAACCGCTCTGCATAAAATCATAAAATGATCGGTTTTTATCTACATTAAGAGTGAATCAAATATTAATAGTGAATCAAATTGTATATAGCGAATAACCCTTGGCACTAAAAAGAAAACCATAAAAATAACTCTTGTGTGATAGTAAAACGTTGTGAAAAAATATAAATAAAGAAATTTTTTATTTTTGTGGTCAACAAAATATAGTTACTTTATATTTACAACTGTGTAACACCTGTTCATCATACTTTAATTATCATCTGAACTTGGTTTGTGTATTTGCTACAATTACTGTTAAGCGCCAATAAAGTATGCTCATGTTGTAACTTCTAATTCAAATAATTTTGTTCCACCTCATCATGCTTCAAATGCTTGCAATTCTAATGTAACTCCATCAGAGTTGGCTTTAGTTACTCCTACGGTATCTAATTCGACAAACCTGCCCATGATTCCAAATCCTGCTACCAGTAACCCTCAAGAACTTATTTTATTAACTCCCTCATCGTTAAATATCTCGACTAATTTAGATGTCATCAACAACCAACTTATAAATCCGTTTACAACAGTAACTCCAAAGCCTTTAAAAATTTTAGCTCCAAAGAAAACCATATTTGCTAGCCGTTTTTCAGTAGATACAACAATAAATGATGTCGAATTCTATATAAAAACGAACCTTGGCATTGGAGACTATAATGATGTCAAAATTTACAAGATTAATGCGCGCAATAGAGCTTCATTTAAGATAATTGTCCCAGAAGGTATTTTTGATTGTCTTGTTAATCCACAATTTTGGCCAAAAAGTACAATTGATCGACAATTTATTTATCGTGATGACAATAACGTAATTCTTCCAAGGGTTTCCGATCCAAATCCAAAAAACTAGTTGAATTAAATAATCCATTAAATATTAATATTTGTCCAAAAATTATTGTAACTCCTCAGCTATCTCAATTGCATACCAAAATGTTAGAGGTATGAACACAAAGTTAAAATAACTTTATTTAGAGAGCTTTGATATTGAGCATAATATCATTGCACTCACTGAAACGCTCCGAAATAAACTTGATAAAGAAATTCATAATTCTGAATTACTGTGTATGTAAAATTCAAATTTATAGACGTGATATAGTGGATAAAGAAGGTGGGGGAGTTTTGATTTCTGTATCAACTCTTTTTCCATCGGAAGAAATAATTAACTCTGATGAGTCTTTTAAATAGAATTTTTAAAAGACTCATCAGAAGTATGATTAAGTTTTTCTACTGTTGTATGCATATCAATTTCATCATAATTTTCATTAGTATAAATTTCCTCAGGTAATTTTATATTAGATTGTGTTCCACACTACTTTACTCTGGTTGCATTGTTTGAGTTTCAATATGTTTCTTATATATTTTCCAAGTTTGTGTTTCATTATCACGTAGGTTATGCAATTTAGAATTTTTAGTTTGATGAAAAGATGGTATTTGGCTTCCAATTAAATATTTGGCTAATTCTTGTTTAATATAATACCATTTATTAATATCTATTAGTGTGTGTGAACCATATATTGGTATTAGTTTTAGATGTATAAAATCAGAATCAGAATATTTAATTTTAAATTTATATTTAAATTTGGATAAAATATTTAACATTTTCTAAAATTTTTCCAATAACCACTTAAAACGGATGAAATAATAATTGGTAGAAATTATCCTTTTTGAATTAAATGTTTCATTGAGGTTTCTGGTGAACAAACTTTTCTTTTATTTTTATATGGTTTTATTTTGTCAAGAACTGATTTATTGACTTTATGGGTTCTCATTAATTATATTAAAAAGTATTTCAATTATTTTTTAATAATAACATCATCAACATGTTTCAGTACTGCATTTCTTAGTTTAAGATCTGCTTTCTTAAGAACGTAAAGAATATGTTTGTTCTTCTTCAACAGTTTTAGGTTCGAGGTCATTGTTTATATTTGCAAATATTAAATGGTGACTTTTATTGAAAATATCCGTTCTAAATCTTAATGCGTTGTATATTTCTTGAGTAAGATCAATTAATAAATAAACATGAGCCTGTTGCGTACAGTTATTAAATACATCAACCAGAGCTTTTGAGTTTTCTGGCAATACTTGGCGAGCTAAATATTGAAATTGTAACTTATCCTTAGGATTTTTAAACATAACTATATATTTAGAGTTTAAAGAAATATCTCTGGAATAAGCAGCATTCAAGCATTAAAGCATCCAATATTACTAAAGCCGATTCATTTTCTGCAGTAGCAAAATCCTCTAGAATACCTTGTATAAACTCTACATTGCACAGTGGGGCAGAATTGAAATTTTTTGGAAATAAATCTGTTACTTCTAATCGGCTGGTTAGATTTTCATGAAATTTGGTATGGACGTAGCAGAGGAGTGTACAATGTTAAGTTTGGAAGGGGGGCACAACAAACCAATCAGGGGCGGAGCTAAGGGGGCTCAAAGTTAGGTACCTCTGATATAAAAAATTTTCAATCACTTGCCAAATTTTTGTTTCTCGTCCAAATTCAAATATTTTTAAATATTATTTTTAAGCACCATAATTTTGCATGTTCTTGGTCCAGTTTTTTTTCATATATATCCTAGTATTTCCTACCGATTTTATTAGTTTTTTTCTTAACTAGTTAAAGAACAAAATTATCTATTGAATAAAAAAAATGTGAAGTCGATATTTTTACCGAGTCCAAAAATACGATTTTGAATTTGAAAATTGCAAAAAAGACGACTTTTTGTATTTTTTTTTACCGAAAAAGTTTTTATACTCTTTTTTATCTGAAATAAAATTTTCTTTAGCAACATATAATAATTTTGCACTTTTCTGAAAGGTACCTTCACAGAGATGACTTTAAGATAAAAAACAAGCCCAATAACTCAATTGGTCACACCCTCCCGTATTCAACCCATTTGATATGAAAGTTTTGATTTTAGACCATATTTTCTCAAATCCGAATCGACAAGCGGAATATATTTTAAGAATCTTCAATATGTTTTAAAATATTAAAAGTTTTAAATCAAAATCTATGGGACTTCGGAAAAATGTGAATTCTATAGCCAAAAATGTAAAAAATCCCATTTTTTTGAATTTTCATTAGTTTTTTTGGGAATTCAGGAAAACCCTACCACTGATTGAAATTTGGTTAAACCGCTTTTATTTATATTAATAAGATCCACATTTCCTGCAAATTTCATTAAGATATCTTTATAAACAAATATGTTATTACAATTAAAAAATTAGTATTTTCTCCAAAAACCCCAAATTGGGCCTTTTGTTTGGTTTATTTCTAAATAGCGAATGAAATTTTAAAAATATGTATTCCAAATTAAGCTTATCCTTTATCATATATAATTTCCGATCTTTTGCAAAAAGATTCAAGTCAATATCATGCCTCATTTCCGAATATGCTCCTGTAGTGTAACCATGTTGTCATACAATATGCACAGCGAACACTCACAAACTTCAACCATGTAGCGTGACTAACAAACAACACTTATTAAAGTGCGTCATGTTACAAATGTTGAAGTGGGTTACAAGACTATTGACCGCTTGCATTATTGTATGACACATATAATTTAAATGCCCTCATGAAATATAATCTATATCTATAATTTTAATTTCTTTTTATGTAAATATGTATTAGTAAAATAATAACAGCAAATATTGAGGGATTTAGAAATCACCCAATACTAGATGACTAGAATAATTCTCATAAATAGTATATAAGACAAAACATTTTGAAAATAAAATCAGTCTTTAATTTGCAACATAAATTGGCTCATCAGCCTTGTTTTATTTGTGGTCTCACAATCTTTTGGCACCTCTTTTGAGCGCCTATAATTTAGCTGGTCTCCCTGACAGCTGTATAAACAAAACAAGGGACTATAGGGAATCTAGCACAAACACCTCACTTACACAATCCTATAACACTACATGACGACCCCGCGAACCTCACCTCATGGCGATTCTGCCTTTAACCCTAGACTACATCCGAACACTACATGACAATCATACCTACAAGCACTACACGCCTTTAAACTTTTATATTTTCAATTTATTGTATATATGACTATATTTTTACAAACTTGCAACTTTTGCCTTTAGCTTTGCGTGAAGAATTACTTAGAAAATTATGAATATTTCTGTATACTTTTAATAATATCTATACACAAAATATTTTTATAAAAATAATTAATAAATATTTTTTATTTTTAGATGAAAAGAAACTAAAAATAATCCAAAATATTTTTACCAGTTTGTAAATTCTAAGCGTCGAGTCTCTGGATATCCGTCCATGATGAAATTTGGAGATAAAAAATCCTCAAATGATGCAGATATTTGCGATATGTTTGCTTCTTTCTTCTCATCAGTCTATTCTGATAAAGAATTACATCAACTTTTCAATTATCCATATCAAATTCCTGATGCAACCCTAATAAATTGTCCAACATTAGATAAATCGATGGTGCTGACAACTACATAATCTGAAATATTCTGACAAATGTGGACCTGACGGTGTTCCAAGCTATGTTCTTATAAAATGTTTGCATTCTCTTATATCTCCAACCTAATTACTTATTCAACATATCAATATTTAGTGTTATACCAAAACTCTTCGAAAAGATATTTACTGAAATCCAAGTCGTTTGTTATCTTTCCCCATTTCAGCATAGATTTAAAAAAGGATGTTCCACATGAAATGTAAATTTCAGTCGAATTTAACCTTGAATTATATGGATACAAACTCATTCATATACACTATAAAAACAGAGGATATTGTCTTAAGGTTTGATACATCAAGAGTATCATCCCAATAACATATTTAAACTCCCAATATTAAATAAGAAAGTTCTAGGCATTATGAAAGACGAGAATAGCGGGAAAATTATGAAAGAATTTGTGGGACTTCGATCAAAAATGTATTCATTCAAAAAAGTTGACATGGAGGAAGTAAAGAAGTCTAAAGGTGTTAAAAAATCATGAGTAAAAAAATAATTTCCGATACAATACATACATTTAGATCGAAGTAGCATGAGTTGTATATACGGAAACTACATAAAGTTGTCTTGAGTTATGCGGATGAAAAGAGAATTATTGCTTCTGACCAAATAAATACTTATGCGCGAGGACATTTTAGACTTCAAAGTGACTTTGATAACTTTTTTACGGAGATAGATGATGATATTTTCTTGAATATTGATAGCGAGTAAATAGAATTTTTAAAAGACGCATCAGAAGTATGATTAAGTTTTTCTACTGTTGCACAGTGGGGCAGAATCAAAATTTTTTGGAAATAAATCTGTAACTTCTGATCGGCTGGTTGGATTTTCATGAAATTTGGTATAGGCGTAGCAGAGGAGTGTACAATGTTAAGTTTGGAAGGGGGGCACAACAAACCCCTCAGGGGCGGAGCTAAGGGGGCTCAAATTTAGGTACCTCTGACATAAAAAAATTTTAATCGCTTGCCAAATTTTTGTTTCTCGTCCGATTTCGAATATTTTTATATATTGTTGTAGGCCCTGATAAGACCTATAAAAAACATGCTTACGTGTCCTGTTTATAGTTTTCGAGTTATTTGCGTTTGAATTTTTAAGCACCATAATTTTGCATGTTCTTGGTCTAGTTTTTTTCATATATATCCTAGTATTTATTACCGATTTTTTTATTCAATAGATAATTTTGTTCTTTAATTAGTTAAGAAAAAAACTAATAAAATCGGTCGGAAAAACTGGACCAAGAACATGCAAAATTATGGTGCTTAAAAATTCAAACGCAAATAACTCGAAAGCTATAAGAGATAAATAGGACATGTAAGCAAAATAGGACATAAGCATGCATATATAAAAATATTTGAAATCGGACGAGAAACAAAAGTTTGGCAAGCGATTAAAAATTTTTTGTGTCAGAGGTATCTAAATTTGAGCCCCCTTAGCTCCGCCCCTGAGGGGTTTGTTGTGCCCCCTTCCAAACTTAACATTGTACATTCCTCTGCTACGCCTATACCGAATTTCATGAAAATTCAACCAGCCGATCAGAAGTTACAGATTTATTTCCAAAAAATTTCGATTCTGCCACACTGTGTATTGTAATAGTCTGTAAGGATTGTATTTCCGTAGACTGAAAATAAATAAATAAATAAAAAGAGACTTTAAGAAGTCTCCTATCGAATCAATTGGATTTATAGGTACAAGGAAGTCTGTACCAAATAATGTGACCAATTAAGCCGTTGGTATATTAATGTCCACTAGTGTAGGTAAGTCTATCAGCAATGGATTTAATTTCCAATAAATGATTTTCATACAACAGAGGATCAGAGTTAGGAGGTATATATGAACATGTACGTACATCGACTTATTCATAATTTTTATGACCACAGCTATTATTTCAGTACTCAAGCAGTTATCAATTATGATTTCTTCAGCAGTATATACAGAGATTCTATCGATAGTTTGGTATAATATTTGAAGATGAGATTGAATTTATGATGGACATGGACTCAACAGTATTTCCTAATGGAGGGACTGAGACTAATAGCGGAGGAATTGGATTAAGATGGAAGATTAGAATCAATGCATTTTACCGATGTTGCCGATGGCGATGCTTGTAAAATAAAATTGGAAATATCACCATGAATTTCCGATGAAGGATATGTTATTTCCGTATGGAGACTTTTGCTGCGTTTACTACTATCGGACGTGTCCCCAGGTGGCGGATAGGGGGGATTGGTTTTAAGGCACATGATCTGTACATTTTGGTACACGATGCATACAGGCTCATAACTTGTGTGTTCAGATCATGTGTATTATCTCTGGTCCTAGAGTTCCTTAGAGTCTCTCGCGGACCAAATAAATGCAGAGCACTTTAAGATCAAGACAGCTAACGGCTCCCCTCTAATGCCTATGGCACGAGTTGGTTGTAAGCTCTAGCCTAGTCGGCGCACACTGTCACTGCTCGAGATGGTCCACCTTTTACTGGCATACTCGTAGGACGTAATTAATTTTTCCAATATAAACGACTCGTGGCCCTTATCCAAGAACCCTGGATCAACACTAGGGTATGTGGTTTAAGGACCACGGGGTATAACCTGTTCATACCGTCCACATTGGAGAAGGTTTGAATATTAATCTTCTTCATTCTTTTAGCAACGGAGACCTTACAGCTGTCCAACGCGAAGCCACTGGAGCCAGAAGGCTTACATTGGCATCCGTGTACATGCCATACAAGGCGGTCGATCCACCGGGCATCGCTCTGCAGCATTTGGTGGAGTACAGCAGGAGGAGAGGAGTGCACATTGTTCTAGGATGTTATGAATCATGCTCGCTCAATGAGTTAGTATTTGATTTTATAACTAGTTGTGGTTTTCAAATCTGTAATAGGGGTAATGATCCTACATTCAGAACGAGAGATAGAGAAACGGTTATAGATGTGACGCTAGCGAACCAAGGGGGTGATTTAAAATATTCCTTTTCGGATTATAGCATGATATCCTTCAGTCTTGACTTTGTGAAACCTAGGGGAAGATCATATAGGAACTCCAGAAGGACTGACTGGAACTCTTTCGGTGTGTTAGTTGATAGGGATACTGAGGTCTGAAAGAATCAACCTTGGCAGTGTTCCTCGATATAGAAGGAGCCTTTAACAACATTAGGATAGAGGCGATTGGGGAATCAATAGCTTCGTTGGGTATTAGTGTATTCCTAATCGAGTGGATCACGCTGATGCTAAGCAGCAAGGTTATCAACTCGAGCATGGAAGACACTTGCATAAGGAAGCTCGTGACAAGGGGCACACCGTAAGGGGATTTTCCTCCATTATTGTGGCTTTTGGCGATGAACGTCATACTGAGACACGATGACGATGTGGTATTGTTGGTCTCGGGTAAATTTCTACCCACGATCAGTGAGGTCATGCAATCTGGGCTGCGAGAACTTTTCTATTGGGCAAACTGTAATGGATTGGGAGTCAACCCTGAAAAGACTGAACTACTTCTGTTTACCAGGAGCTTGAGGCATTTAGTCTACCAATATTGGATGGGATAGGACTCAGATTGTCAAGGGAGGCCAAGTACGTGGGTATTTACTTGGACAGCAAATTGTCTTGGAAGAGAAATATTCAGGAAAGGGCCAGGAAGGGGCTTAATGTCTACTATGCTTGCAGGAACTCTATAGGGAAGAACTGGGGTCTAAAACCGGTAATTGTATATTGGATAAACACATCGGTTGTGAGACCTATACTCACTTATGGATGTTCAATATGGTGGGAGGCATTGAGAAAGGGAATGTATAGGAATCGTCTTTTTAATGTTCAGAGGTGTGCTTCAATTGGCATTACGGGTGCCGTGAGAAGTACACCTCAGGTGGCACTGGACATCATTCTGCACCTTCTTCCAATTGAGGAGTTCGTGGGAGGAATGGCTGTGCGGGGCCTGTTTCGACTAAAGGAATTGGGATTAATAGGGAGCTTCACAGCGATGCATGTTAGCATACTTAATGAAGTCAAGTTCGATAGTCGAACATTATCCTTGGCTTCCCAAACGGATTATATCGATACTATAATTGACTTTGGGGCTACTCCCTTTATCGAAATCTCTAGTAGGGACATCTGGACTGCAGCGGAGAAGCTCCATGGAGGATGTGCTATCTTCACAGATGTCTCGAAGACGGAAGTAGGCACAGGGACTGGTGTCTACTTCTGGGGAACGGATATCAAACTGTATTTTAGATTGTCTGAAAGTTGCAGCGCTTTCCAGACAGAAATTCTAGGCATTTACAAGGCCCTAGGATTTCTGGAGTAGAATGTTGAGAGGGACACTGTGGTGACTATCTATGTGGATAGTCAGGCGGCGCTACTGACAATGACAAGTTATTGTATCAGGTTCAGATTAGTGCTTGAGTGTAGGAAGGAATTTAGAAGGCTAATGTATGCCTACAGAATAAGACTCTGCTGGGTCCCTGGTCACTGCGATATTCTAGGCAATGAAATAGTCGATGAGCTAGCTTATCAAAACTTAATGTGATTTTTGGTGCTTCGTGTAAAACGTCAACGAACTCTCATTGAATGACTTGCTAATGATTGACCCAACAATACACGATGAGTTGTATTCAACATTACTTCGATTTCATACACATAAATATGCTATTAATGCTGACATTAAGAAAATGTACCGTAGGGTTTTAATTACCGAGGCCGATAGACAATTTCAAATGATATTGTGGCGCGAGAAAGTAACAGATCCTCTTAAAGTATATCGATTAAATACTGTCATTTATGGTACTTCTTCAATACCATTTTTAGCTTCCCCTTTTTATTTAAGTGATATGTACAAGGAAATGTATTCAATTGGATCTAAAGTTATTAAAAAGGATTTTAAGTCGATCATTTATTAACTGGTGCCGACTCAGTTGAAGAAGTTGAAAACATTCGAACACAAGTTTACTATATTTTACTAAAAGGGAGCTTTAACTTAACTAAATGGTTTTCAAATTATGATAATACCACAGACACTAATTATATCGAAAAAAATTTGCATATTAAAAATTCGTTGACTTCGAACCATAGGAACTTACTGATTGCCCAAAAATTACAATTTCAAATATCATATAGATGAATCATTTCATGATTTCAAAGCTACTAATCGTAATATTTTTCTCAGTGTAAGTCAGGATATTCGATCCTCTTGGACTTTTTTTATGTCCCGTGGTAACAAAAGCAAAAATTTTTTGCAACAACTTTTGCAAGACTGTTCTGGTAGAAATAAAATCTATATTATATTATATATATTATATAAGCCTAGAGTTGGCTTATAGCACCACTCAGCAATGACCCGAACAACGAAGAGACATTAATTCGAGCTCATTTACTTATAGCAGAAAGCCTAGAAGCGCTGCCGCAAGAATTTCTCAAAGAAGAAATTGAAGAGAAGACAACTTTTATGCGCACTCAAGCAACAGTTGGGGCAAACACGCAAACAAGTAATCCCAAGAAGACGTAGATCTCGCCGTAAGTAAGCTCGTTCTAATCCAAGATGAGAACCTTCGCCATTGCATTGGATGACGAGCCGAGTACAAGCTGTAGTGCCAGGATCCGACCAAAAAGTGAGAGATGCGGAAGTAAAGACGACAAAAGGCGTTTATAGACGCCTAATTCATAAACTCGCTTTACTACCAATTATGAATTTTATATAATTTGTTTTTTTTAATGCTATTGTGAAATGTTGAAAAAGTTTTCAACTTGTCATTAACGTCATGTATCTTACGTAATGAGAGCTACATACTCCCACTGTGCCTGCTCTGCTTTTAAGTACTTTACTTGAGGATTGATGGTTTCGCTTTTTACTAGCCGTTTGTTCTAATTTGCTCAGTACCTCCGATACTTCCCACATTTTAGAACATTTTAGTGTAAATCTCAAAATCATATTAAAAATACATTTTTGAAACAAAATTTCACAAAAAAAAAAATTATATATATATATACATATATATATATATATATATATATATATATATATATATATATATATATATATATATAAGAATAAAAAAGGAAATTAATGTATATATATTTATTAATTTAAAAAATGAAATTAAAATAAATGTTAAAAACTTTATTAGTAGTGCTTCATTGTACTTAATTTTATTCATACATTAATTTTATTTATTAATTGTACTTAATTTTATTAAATTTTTTATGTAATTTTTTAATAACAAAAAATGCCTCTAATAATAGGTTTTACTTACTTACTTCCTTTCTTATTTAAATATTAATTTCACTTAAAAAAAAACTGCTCAAATTTAACAACTCTGGTGTAGAGCTATGTATATGCACCTCTGTTTTCTTTCACTATCAAAAACCTAATGGAATGCCAAAGAAAATTACAGACTGACTTATGCTTATGCCGGACTGGAGCCGCCAGGTCTGAGGAGTTATCCAATTACAAAAAAATCATACCAGCTGAAAAATATGAAATATTTTGACAGATGTTTTGCCAAATTAAAATCCCTCCCTTTAGAGAGTATTTACTTGGAATATCCCTAAATCGAAATCACCATTACTATTTCTTTTCTTCCCTTTATACTCAGCGCTATTTTGAACTTTAATCACTCATTTTAAATGAGAACAACTTTCCATCATTTTTCCATCCCTTAAGTTTCCTAAGTATTAAAATTGTTTGACGTCTTAAAAATACCTATTGAAAATAAACAAAAATAAATAAAAATACAACATCTAATAAAATTTTTTTTAATGTTAAAGATTTCAAAATAAGCTCTAAATTTATGGTTATGTATTTTGCACCAACACTTTTTTAATTTTACATACCATAACCTTAAAATTTCTTTACATCTTTTAAGTTATTTGAAATATTTTAAAATTGTTGGTATTTTATTTAATTTTGGTGCCACATTAGGGTGTCATCAAAAATTTTTTTGCCCAAAAAAGTAAGTTTGATATTTATAATGATTTTCGGCAATACCATAAGCAAATAGTAATCTAAATTAAAATATATTCAATAAAAAAAAAATTAACATAACTAGGATAAAACATTTTAGGATAAATAAAATATATGGTTTTTAGTTAAAGAAAAAATGTTGGAAAGTTGGAACCACCCTATTGTAAATACATAAAAGCTTAAAGCTTTTTGTTTATTTTCTTTTCAACTTAAATTTGAAACTGTGAAACGAAATATTACTTAAGTGTGACCTTTAGCTTAAATGTTTCTTAACTAAGTTTGCACTTAAGTATACACTAAGGGAACAAAATAAAACCGAGCCTAAGTTTTTCATTTAAATTTACAGATATTTTTTCACAATATAAATTACAAAAAAATTATGCCATGGGAAAGATTAAAGTTTTGATTTAAAATGATCTCCAAATGTGTAAGAACGAATTCTAAAATTTATAGATTATTTTTTTATCGCTTACGTTATTACTTTAATTTTCTGAAACAAATTTAAAATTTAATTAGGAATTACAATTCCTTTAATCTGTTCATACAACGCACAGTGGGATCAAACGCAAATTTTTTGGTAATAAATCTGAATCTCCTAAACTACTGGTCGGATCAAATTGAAATGTATGGAAGAGTTGTAGAGGAGGACCTAAGCTTTCATAAAAATCATCTTGTAGTCACCCTGTGATAACACGAGATAAGCTGCAGGGTGTCAAAGTAGACTACCTCGAGTATGTAAAAGTTAAAAAAAATCGTAACTTGTACAAATGAAGTCCGATTTTAAAGATTTTTATATTTCTGGAAAGTGCTTGGCAAGATAAAGAAAAAATAAGCTTACTCATCTAAGTTATCTCTTGCAGTTAAAAAGATATTTACACTTGAATTTTGAATGTTTGATTTTTTGGCTCGACTTTCTTTCGTTTTTCGGGAATAAGTCCGGAGATATATGAGGTAAAAATTTTTTAAAAATATTCTGTAATTTGCTACATATTTCAAAATAATATGCTGAAAGAATTTTTGGATTATCTCAATTCGTCTAGACGTGAAATATATTCAAAGTCAGCACTCTGAAATTGGCATGAAAAATGGCTATTTTTTTATAAAAATATAGTACAATTCATTCACTTTTTTCTCAAAGTTCCGTTAATAAAAAAATTTTTTCCTTATTAATTTCAAAAGATAAGGCTTCATAAATGGTTAATAAAGAAATTTTGAATTGATTTAAGTTTGCACCCTACATCCAGCATTGGCCGAAAATTGTCAATTTTAAAAAATAGTTTCATTTTTATCGATTAATAAAAAAAATGTCACGCGAGCTTTTTTAAATTTGGTACCCATATTTTTTATAGAAATAGATTTAGAATGATTTAACACTAAACTGCTTCCCGCCCGGCCAAAAATGAATGCAGGAGTAGAGATTTTATGTTAAAAGTCAGTTTTTTTAACGACGCTTTCATTCATAAAAAAATCAATAAAATAGCTCGAATAACCTATTTTTGGTAATTTTTCAAAAATAATTTTTTTTTTTTTAAATAGCTGAAAATCCAAAAAAATTTAATTTTTTTAATACAACTCCACTAATTTTGCAAATACTTTAAAAATGTTAAAAGAATATAAAAATAGACTTATTTACCAATTCAACGATATATAAAATGTTGATATAGGTCATTTAATAATAGTAATATAATGGCCTCAAAACTACCAAGTCACGTCAAAAGTTGCAAAATTCACTATTCTGTTCCGTATTTCCATATGTGTGTATACGTAACACTCAACTGCATTGCTTATTTTTGTTACGAGATAATAATATTTATTAATGAATTTATTTAAAGTGTTCATAATTTTTTTCTACTGAAAAGGTTTTTAAAATTACCTAAGTACATAAATAAGTATATTTTCCTTCGTTTTTTATTACATTTTTTTAAGTTTTTAAATAATTTACCTAGCTACTTAATTAATGTATTATAACAAAAATGATTTTTTTACAATCGCATAGGTACATTTTTTGACGTACCTGTTTAACACTATAGGTCATAAAAATGAACTGAATGAAATTGGGGGTTTTGAGAAAAAAATTAAATTTTTTAATTCATTTTTGCCTGTCACCATTTACCTGATATAAATATTCTTTTTCTATATATAAGTATCCTTATAAATATGCAGATTTATTAGTGAATTTGCCATTATGGAGATTACATTAAAACACTTTTCTATTTGCAAAGTAATATGGGATAATCTATCTGATATTATAAATCGTCCAGAAAAAATAAGAAAACTCATTGATACAGTAGTATCTTTTGGCTTAACTCTTACTGCAGAAGACATTTTAAAGCTCGAAAATTTTTATAAATCATACGAAAAAAGGATGCAAGCTCCAGATTGGTCAATACCAAAGTTCAAGAAGAAAAATGAAGAGTGGTTGGAGGGAAAAATAAGGGTCGACCAAAAAAAAGTTACGATGAAGTTCAGCTAAGAACAAAGAGGACCAAACAGGAATCTATTCTAAATTCACATACGAATGCCGAAATAAAAGATACATTTAAAGCTTTAGTAACACGTACGCAACCAAAGGAAGTAGAAAAAGTTATAGATGTGTTACCAACAGCTTCTCCCAATCGATTACATCGGATAATCCAAAGCATAGTGACACCGAAATCAACATCGTCCTTTACCTCTGAAGATGCTTTAGCTCTAATATTAAATTTAGGATTATCAAGAAACCAATACGAGATTTTGAGGAAATCTGTTAGCGAAAAAGGATATGATATCTTTCCCAGTAGCAAATCAGTGAGAGAAGCGAAAAGTAATATTTTACAGCCTATGGAGCACCCGGTTAATGCTTCTGTTAAAAGTGCTAAAGTTAATATATTGCAATTACTTGAAAATACTGCCTCTAGAATTATATCTACCTTCAGCAATGATAACATTGAAAAATGCAAAGACTCTGAACTTATTTTAATATTCAAATGGGGCTGCGATGGAACATCAGGATTTTCGGAATACAAACAACTGGATGGAAGTAATTCTGGAAATAATTATTCCTCGCTGTTTATAGCGTCTCTGGTACCACTTCGAATGCGCTTAAATAAGCCTTCCTCATGGACAAGAAATGACTCGCTTTTTGATGATATATGGATAAATTTAACTCCAGGTTCCAAATTTTTGTGCCGTCCAATCCTTTTTGATCACACAAAAGAAACCACGGTTACTGTAACGGTTATTCTAAACAGCATTCTCAACCAATTTGAAGAAGAAATTAAAGCATTGCCCCCAATATATGTAAAAGTATCAAACAGAACTATTAAAGTTACATTTCAACAACAATTAACGATGATTGATGGAAAAGTTGCAAACGCTATAACAGATACAACATTTACATGGAAATGTAATATATGTGGAAAAATAAGTTCACAATTTCAGGATAATTCTGAAGTCCTTGTTAATAAAAATTCTTTAAAATTTGGAATATCACCACTCCACGCAAGGATAAGATTTTTGGAGTTCTGCTTACATCTTGCATATGATATGAAGTACAGAAATATTCCCGGGCAGGAAAATGCTACAGTAAAACACAATTTGGAACTTCACGAATTACGAAAAGAGGAGAAGAAAAGAATTCAATTAGAATTCAAAGAAGAACTCGGATTAATAATTGATAAACCTCTACATGGCTATGGAAGCTCAAATGATGGAAATACAGCAAGACGTTTCTTTGAAAATCCGGAACTCACATCTTCAATCACAGGCATTGACTTAAATATTTTGAAGCGTTTTAAGATTATATTGGCAGCCGTTAATAGCAAAAAACAAATTAATGTGGACAAATTTAAAATTTTTGCTTACGAAACTAAAGAACTACTTAACATTACATACCCCTGGAAATCAATGACTCCAACAATTCACAAAGTATTGGCTCATGGTAAAGAAATAATAGAAAATAGTATTTTGCCATTGGGAGAGCTAACAGAGGAAGCACAGGAAGCCCGAAATAAAGATGTTAAACATTTCCGAATCTTCAATACCCGAAAATGTTCGAAAATAGCGCAAAATATGGACTTAATGGAATATTTATTAATATCATCAGATCCAGTTATATATTCTATAAGAACACGATGGCTACCAAAAATCACTCTTGAAATAGAAAAAGAGGATTCCGAAGCTAAGGAAGTTAAAAATTTGCTAACGTTTGATGTTTCTGATTATTTTCAAGAAAATCTCTAACAATATCTTCGATAATATATTCTTAATAAAATAAATATACGGGATATATGTATAATAAGTATGTAAATATGTAGAACAAATTTAATAAACATTACTCAAATAAAGAATTTACTACTTTATAATAACAAATATATACCTACATAATACATTAGAAAACTAAAATGTTACGTATACACACATATGGAAATACGGAACAAAATAGTGAATTTTGCAACTTTTGACGTGACTTGTTAGTTTTGAGGCCATTATATTACTATTATTAAATGACCTATATCAACATTTTATATATCGTTGAATTGGTAAATAAGTCTATTTTTATATTCTTTTAACACTTTTAAAGTATTTGCAAAATTATTGGAGTTGTATTAAAAAAATTAAATTTTTTTGGATTTTCAGCTATTTAAAAAAAAAAAAATATTTTTGAAAAATTACCAAAAATAGGTTATTCGAGCCATTTTATTGATTTTTTTAGGAATGAAAGCTTGATTTGTGTTTTATACATTACATAAGAAATAATATTAAAAATATTATGCTAATATGCTTTTAATATGCTTTTAAAAATAGTCGTTAAAAAAACTGACTTTTAACATGAAATCTCTACTCCTGCATTAATTTTTGGCCGGGCGGGAAGCAGTTTAGTGTTAAATCATTCTAAATCTATTTCTATAAAAAATATGGGTACCAAATTTAAAAAAGCTCGCGTGACATTTTTTTTATTAATCGATAAAAATGAAACTATTTTTTAAAATTGACAATTTTCGGCCAATGCTGGATGTAGGGTGCAAACTTAAATCAATTCAAAATTTCTTTATTAACCATTTATGAAGCCTTATCTTTTGAAATTAATAAGGAAAAAATTTTTTTATTAACGCAACTTTGAGAAAAAAGTGAATGAATTGTACTATATTTTTGTAAAAAAATAGCCATTTTTTATGCCAATTTCAGAGTGCTGTCTTTGTATATTTTTCACGTCTAGACGAATTGAGATAATCCAAAAATTCTTTTGGCATATTATTTTGAAATATGTAGCAAATTACAGAATATTTTTAAAAAATGTTTACCTCATATATCTCCGGACTTATTCCCGAAAAACGAAAGAAAGTCGAGCCAAAAAATCAAAAATTCAAAATTCAAGCGTAAATATCTTTTTAACTGTAAGAGATAACTTAGATGAGTGAGCTTATTTTTTCTTTATCTTGCCAAGCACTTTCCAGAAATATAAAAATCTTTAAAATCGGACTTCATTTGTACAAGTTACGATTTTTTTTAACTTTTACATACTCGAGGTAGTCAACTTTGACACCCTGTAGCTTATCTCGTGTTATCACAGGGTGACTACAAGATGATTTTTCTGAAAGCTTAGGTCCTCCTCTACAACTCTTCCATACATTTCAATTTGATCCGACCAGTAGTTTAGGAAATTCAGATTTATTACCAAAAAATTTGCGTTTGACCCCACTGTGTGATATTGGTCTCTGGGATGTAATACAGTTGAATGTATCATGTCAACCTTCTCTATTTATCTATCTATCTACAACCGCTATAGTTTTTGGTAAAACAAAGTTAAAAAAATTTTTTCATATTTCACTCAAGGGATATTTTGGGCCCTAGGTCGAATTTAGTTATTTGTTCCTGGACCGGATCACATGAAGATTATAGAGGAACATCTCGGTTTCATTTTGATATATATTTTATTTACCGCCATAGTTTTTGCTAGAACAAAGTTTTCAAAAAAAGATTTTTTCATATTTCTTTCAAGGAATATTTTAGGCCCAAGGTCGAATTGAGTGATTTTTTTTTCCTGGACCAGACCACTTGGAAGTAATAGGTGTACATATCGGCTTCATTTTGATACACATTTTATTCACCGCCATAGTTGGTGGTAGATCAAAGTATTTAAAAAAATTTGTTCATACTTCACTCAAGGACCGGACTACTTGGAGGTGATAAAAGAACATTTCAGCTTCAATCAAATATACATTTTATTTACCGCTATAGTTTTTGGTAGAACAAAGTATTCCTAAAAAAAATCATATTTCACTCAAGAGTCATTTTGGGCCCTAGATCGAATTGAGTGACCTGTTCCTGGATCGGACCACTTGGAGGTGATAGGGAATATCTCGGATTCATTTTGATATATATTATGTTCACTGCTATGGTTTTTGGCAGAAAAAAGTATTCAA
Organism: Protocalliphora azurea; assembly: GCA_932274085.1. Classification (NCBI taxonomy): domain Eukaryota; kingdom Metazoa; phylum Arthropoda; class Insecta; order Diptera; family Calliphoridae; genus Protocalliphora; species Protocalliphora azurea. Next base: position 63,189,163 of record OW026522.1, read on the forward strand.
AAAATAATTTGTTCATATTACACACAAGGATAATTTTGGGCCCTAGATCGGATTAAGTGATTTGTTCCTGGACCAGACCACTTGGAGGTGATAGAATAACATCTCAGTTTCATCCTGATATACATTTTATTTACCGCTATGGTTTTTATTAGAACAGTTTTAAAAAACATTTTTTTCATTTTTCTTTTTTGGGTCCTAGACCGAATTGAGTGACTTGTTCTTGGACCGGACTACTTGGAAGTGATAGAGAAACATCTCAGCTTCATTTGGATATAACTTTTGTTCACCGCTATAGTTTCTGGTAGATCAAGTACTCAAAAAAGAATTTTTTCATATTTCACTCAAGGAATATTTTGGGCCCTAGATCGAATAGAGTGATTTGTTCCTAGACCGGACCGCTTGTAGATGATAGAGGAGTATTTCTGCTTTAATCTGATATACTTTTTATTTACCGCTATGATTGTTGATTGAACAAAAAAATTTTTTTCATATTTCTCTCAAGGGACATTTGACTTTGTCCTGGACTGGATCACTTTTAGGTGATATAGGAGCAACTCAGCTTCAATCTCATATACATTTTATTTACCGCTATAGTTTTTGCTTGAACAAAGTATTAAAAAAAAATTTTTTCATATTTCACTCAGGGACATCTTGGGCCCTAGGTCCAATTTAAATTTAAAAAACAAAATTTTAATGAAACTATTTTTATGACTAAAAACAACATTTTTGTTTAATTTATTTTACTACTAAATTTTTATTTGCAGATATCACAATTCAAATAAACTTCCGGGGGAAATGAAAAGCAGCTAAATTTACCTTCTTAGGCTAAGGGTTTATAACTGGTAAGTAAATCAAATAATATAATTGTTTAGATACAGTTCTCCAACAAAATTTGGAAATGAAGAAAGGCTAGTAAACACAAGAAATAAATCCAGCAAAGATCCTAAATCGGTGCTCTAAATCTTTGGCAGGAGAAACCCCGAGTGTTTACCTTGAAATATAAATTGAAACTAAACAGTTTCAAAATCAAAATTATTATAAAAATAATAAAAATAAGGAAAAATTATTTAAAATTCACGACTTAATTAACATTCCCTCCTTCCACAAATAAGGAAACTTCTGACTACCTAATAGAGGAAAAGGAAAAAGACCTGAATACAATAAATAAATAAATTATTTATAATAAAAAATTAATATTTATAACTATCAATATTTTAACTTGATTTGTTGTAAAAATTGAAATCTTGAGTATTATTTTTCTAAAATATTGGGAAGAAATGTAAGAACTAAGTTCACCAAAGATATTTAGTCTTCGGTGAGAGATACCACTTGCAGTTTCCGAAAGAGAAAAAAGTACTAAGTCCTCTTTAAAAAAAATCAGCACTTACCTTTTAGAAAAACTAAAATATACACAAATTCAATACGGAAATTCGAATTCTGCCTCTCAAATATTCAGGTGAGTATATACATTTACTCACCTGAATCTTATATATATATATATATATATATATATATTGTATTATTAATTTCCTTTTCATCTCGACTCGCTGTAAGATGCGTGCTCGAAAGAATGTTATTGGTCTAGGTGACAATTGGAAGTTATACAATTGGACCAATGACGGTTACACATGTTACCTGCTTAGAAGCGTTAGCTTAAGTTGCGGAAAATAAATAAATCACATAATATATCGAGCGTCTAATTCCTCTGGCCGATAAAAAGAATATAAAGTTTGTACTAATTTCGATATATTTTAGTATCTTTCAAATACGACGCTAAACATAAGTCGCCGCCTTCAATAGAAAAGCTAGAATTAAAAGAAAAATATTAAAAGTAAAACAATTATTTATGTATTTAATTTACTAACCATTTGTAGTTAGAAAATTGATCAAAAAAATGTTAGGCATTTGGGAAACTTTAGGAATAAATAAACCAAAGATTCTAGCGCTTCAAATCTTTGGCGTGAAGTACCCATACAGATTTCCTTTGGTATTCTTAACTTTCAAGGTTTGACTATACGACATTCTACTAACTTTTCCCACAGCTTTGCGTAGAATCTGCGTTTTACGTCACTTTCCTGGGAATGTTGATGTTAGATTTTTTGCCCAGGATCAAACTTGAAAGGCCGGAATCGCGTATGATAGCACTTTCTAGTTTTAATGAAAGCTTTACGTAGGTTCACACGTATATTCTGATGCAATAGCTTAACTTTCCCAGGCTTGGATATAAAATTTAATTTTGAACCGTGAAATTTCTTGCGCTTTCTGTGCGACTTGTACCTACTACCATGACCAATCAAATTCCAATTAAAAAGAGCGTAATGTAATTTAGCCCTAATAGCTCATTCTACAGGCCTGCGCCTAAGATTTCGGAAGTATACCATAAATTGTATGCATAGCAATTAAGTTAAGTGGAGTACGAATTACGTTTTACTTCGTTAAGCAATTGAAAGTTTTATCTCCGTTAGTGTATTTTGGATTTTATTATCCACTTCTCGCATAAGTATTTCGTCCTATTCCCTGAGGAATAGTTGGGGTCGTAGCACTATAATAATTTGAGGTATACCTACTTAATTCAAAAGCATTAGGTTGGAGATCATCACGTCTATAGAAGTACGTGTCCTTCTAGTGATACCTGCGCTTGTATCGAATATCCAGAAAATCGCAGGAAAATGGAAATTGGAAACAATAATTTAATTGAAAATAATCAAATAAAAATGTTGCGGTGCTAAATCGGGGTGTAATAAAATTGGTAAAGTACTCACCTTATCCGTAAACATTTTATTTTGTGTGTTTATACACAAAAATATATTTTTTTATTTTTCAGGATTTTAAATTGAGTAAATGCAAATCAAAATAAAAACGAAAATGAAAATTTAATGGAGCTGGGATAGCTCTGACGGCTAACAGCTGTAATAATTGAGATGCAACTAGAATTTGGTTAAAAAACTAATAATGTTAGGACTCGCCACAATTAATTTAGTTGCTAGAAGATTAACGGAAAGGATTCCTGTTAAAAAAAGAGTAATAAACTTTTTCTTTTTCCACTCTTCCCCTACAACCCGAGCTATTAAAAATTACTCGTATTATTCTGTCCAAATATAATTTAAGCCTCAAGTTGTAAGTCAATAGTAGAGAAAATTGAATCTAGAATTCCCCATTACCATATCGTTCACGTCATTTGTCTCAACTCGAATTTGACTTCCACGTCTAGAAATTCGGTACATACAAATGAGGCAATGATACGAGCCACGACATTAAAAAATTCTATTGCTAACACTTTAATAAAAAAAAAGATTAGAGATTTCTGTCCAAGAAGTCGCAGCGAATTAGGGACTCTTTTAACCTAATTGGTCATACTTCTCAAACAAAAATCTATACTCAAACAAAAATCTATACATACTCCAGGCTATGAAACTGCTTGGGGCCCAACGTTGGGCGCCATTTTGTAGTGTTGGCAAGACGCAAATAACTAAACAGCTGATTGTTTATCATCACACGGTAAACAGCGGCGCTGGTATGCTGGCTTATGCCGGGCTCGAGTTCGCCAGATGGTGTGATTCTTGCCTCCAGGTCTGGGGAGTTATCCACCTACAACACAAAAATATGAAAAGAATAAAAAAATGTTGAGGCCCGAAGCAGTTTAAAAGAAATCCCTGCTACACACATTTAAGAAAAAATGTATTTTGGCAGATGTTTTGTCAAATTAAAATCCCTCCCTTTAGAGAATATTCTCACCATAAAATTCCTGAGTTATTTTCTTTGAATGTCCCTAAATCGAATTCACTCCTCTTTACTCACCGCTATTTCGTACTTTAATTTTAAATGAGAACAACTTTTTACACTTTTCACTTCAACGTTATAAACATTTTAAGATTTATTTCTAAAACTATATAACAAATTCTAAGTTAAATTTACAGATATTTTTTCACAATATCAATTACAATCAAATTATGCCATGGGAAAGATTAGTGTTGATTTTAATTAAAATGTGTAAGAACAAATTCCAAAATTTAGAGATTATTTTTTTTATCGATTACGTTATTACTTCAAATTGTTCTTATTTATTTTTATTGTTGTTTTTATATTTTCGGTTTTCAATTTTCTATTTTTAGGTAATACTGAGAATACGTTCTATTAAATCAAAATAACAAAAGGTAAAAATTATATTTTCATAAAAATGATTCCGTTAATATAGACTGATCTTCGGATTTCATTCTCGATTATGAAACTGGTGCTGATTTTATTTTTCTTTATAGGTTGCTATTGTTGTTGGCTGGCTGTATGAATTGGGATGTTTCCCGGCAGTTCCCAAGGTTTCGTCTGTCCGTATTTTGTCCTATGCCCTGGTTTTTCTGGTAAACATTTTTTCTTTTATTTTCAGGTTTTATTTTTATGTATTTATATATTTTATTTTTTTACAGTTATATACAGGTATATATTTTTTCAGGTTTTTTTCATTCTTTTCTAGTTTTTTTATTTTTATTTTTTATTGTTAGGTCAAACATTTGTTTTCTCTTTTATCCTTACATTTAGCACTGGATTTGAACGATCTTTAGGCCTGTGCTCAACCCTAAATCCGCGTACGTTTTGCCTACAATATCCATCAAAAGGGATTGAAAAATTTTCGCAGTAAATAAATGTTCTACCCAATAATAAAAACTATATTTTTTAACTTTTCTATTTTTACGCTGCAATTATATTTTATTTTAGATTGACACTATCCCGTTCGTTTTGTCGTCCTGGTAAAAACTCTTAAGCCACCCATAGACGCATACTGCATAAAGATATTGCCGATAAACCCTCCCTCAATCAAAAAGCAAAAATTAGGTGGTTGTTTTTTATTTTTCTTGCTGATTCTCTCGCAGGCCACTGGTCTCACCTTCATCAAGAGTGGAAAGGAAGAAAAAACCTCCCACTAAACTTCGTACTTTCCAATAGTTCTACCTACTTCATTTATTTCTACATTTTGTTCAGCAATTTGTTTACATATAAATATTTATCTTCTTCTTGTTCTCTTAAACTTTATTTTGTTGGTTTACTAACGTGTGTATATATTCCTTCTTTTCTACTTGCGTTACCAACCTATTTGGCGCAGAGTGCACATTATATGAGAACGAATTTAACGTTTGACATATTAAATGACAAATGAATGAAAAGAACGGAATAAGTAGAGAAAAAGTCTAAGATTAAAAAAAAACAAGCTAAATATTAGAAAAATATTATTAATAATTGTTATACCAAAACAATGTACCATAACATAACCGTCACACTTCCAAAGATATTTTTTGATTTTTTTTAATAATGAGCGAAGAAACATGAAATTAAATATACATGGCCTTATTTGGGTAAGAATTCAAGAGGACTTTGTGAAACTTTCTCGTCTTTTTAATAGTACTTCTTGAATTTTCTGTAATATTGAACCTAGAATCATTAAATTTAAGATATATGGTCCTAAGTGAATGAGAATTCATAAGAGATTTTGATGCTTTTTCATTCTTCGAATAGTAATTTTTGTAATAATTAACCTAGAAACATGAAATTAAAGATATGTATATGGTTAAATGTGGGTGAGTATCCACAAGCCCTATTAGTCACATTCTTCTCTACTAAAAAATAATAGAAAAAAATTGGTAGTTTTTGAACCTCCGAACGGTTAGGATGTCAAAAACTGACATTTTATTGGTACCCTACGAATCTTCTAAGCCAAAAAAACATAGAATGTTTTTAAATTTCTCAAAAATTATGCGCATGTTTAATATCGAGAAAAGTTCGATGATACGAACATTGATAATTAATATAATTTTCGATATTTTGTCGAACATATGTGTTTCGAAAATTCTTCGTTTTTAGCGCTCATTCGCTAATAACGAAACTCAGGGTCAGACGGGACAAGTTTCTTACTAACACACAAGCAAATTAGCAAGAAGCTCTTATCATTATAGTGAGCAGCACTCTCTTAGGTAATTAAAATAAATCACAAGAGATTTCATTTAAATAAACAAACTTTACAAAGTGGGAACTTGTAATACGTTCCAAACTAGAAAATTCAAAAATCGCTAGTTGAAACCTATTAAAAATTTTACGTAACGCTATATTTTTAATGGATTAGAACTAAAAAATTCCACCCCGTTCCAATTTAAAAATACGATTGGATTTATATATATATATATATATATATATATATATATATATATATATATATATATATATATATTGTTACGAAATTGTATTTAAATTCAAATATAACGGTTTTAACGGCTAATTTAAAATTAAATAATTCTTCTCAACCTTTCTGTTTCTTTCTTAATGCTTCTCGACCTTTCTGTTTATGTTAACAACAGTACAAATTATTAATATAGTACAACATTGAATAAAAAGCTTTCACCATTGTTTGTAAGTATAGCAACACTAAATGTTGAAACTGCTAACATTAACATCGAAAGCTCTAAAATTCGAATATACTAGTTTGTCCGTTAAGAACATTGTAAAAATAAATAGAGCTTTCGAAAAGCATCTAGATGGCAGTGCAGTGTATATAAATTGGCCGTGAGTGAGTCAGTCTAATTGGAAGCATCGTTAAGTAAAGACAAATTAACTGCCTTGGCTGTATATTCTTGTACATTATTAAAGTGTGCTGTATAAAGTGTGTAATTTAAGTGTGTGTGTGTATTAAAACACAAAGTGACTATTTAGACTGTTATTGTTGTATATTTTTTAAATAAAATAAAGAGTCGTTACAACTTTTAAACTATTAAACTGCTTTTATTTACAATCAAAGTATACGGGTTATTTAAAGGAAATAAACCACCGTTTTTAAAAGGTAAAAACTTAACAAGATATATATTCCTATTTTGGTACTTTTTAATAAAACATTTTGTTCTATTTATTGACATAGGCACATGCGTATTTTAATATGAGATCCCACTATAATTTAGAAATTCATTGGAAAAAAAGTTGTTACATCCATGGGGAAAAAAGTACCAAAGGGGGGTTACATCCAAACTCAATGATGAATTTTCTATAAGAAGTAAGAATTCAAGAAGTAATTTTTCGTTCTTTTTTCTTCTAATGACACTTTTTGAATTTTCCATGATATTTCACCTAGATACATGAAAATAAAGATATACTGTCCTATGTGAATGAGAATCCATAAAAGGGGATTTGTGGTACTTTTTGTTCTAATGGTACTTCTGAGTTTTTTATAAACATGAAACATGAAATTAGAGATCATAGTCTTATGTTTGTTAGAATTCAAAAGGGGAGAAAAAGAGAGGACTGTGTGGTACTTTTTCGTTCTTGTTATGATATTTTTTGGAATTTCCTATTATATTCAACGTAGAAGCATATGAAAGCACTTTTTGGTACTTTTCCGTTCTTCTTTGGTACTTTGTGAACTTTTTTTATATTATATTCGAAACCAAAACGTAGAAACAAATTTGAAATAGTATTCTTTCTTTATCAGAAATATATCAAACATGCCTTTGGTACTTTTTGAAAATCCTTTTATTTTTTTTTTTTACTTTTTGGTACTTTTTTTAACTAAAATATTTAAGAAGTTTATTATTGTTAATGCTGACACAATGTCCTATATAGATTGAGCTGTAGAAATCTCTCGCTAGTCTATATATTTCATTTCATTTACAGTATACTTTATAAATAAATTTACAAAATATAAAAAAAAAACGCGCCGGGTGACAAGACCATATGCACACACTGTGAAATAATATAATTCAAGCAACAGTTACAATTTACTTTAAATTACGATTAAAATACAAATAAGAGATATAATTACAAGGAAATATATAATACAAAACAATAATAAAGCATTTGATAATGGACCCAGTTACATATTTTGAATTTTATGCTTCTGTAGACTTCTTATAGATGGCATATATATATATCCATAGTACAATCAATGATTATGTCCAAGAGCTTATCTATCTTGGAGGCTTCACATTCCGTTAAAATGTGTCGAACGGAAAGAATAACATTACAGAATATACACATTGGCTGTTCCGTGCCATCATAATAGTGCTGAGTACTGAACCTAGTTTTCCCGACTCGAGGTCGACCAAGCATTATACATTCGTAGTCTATATATATAAAAGAGTAACCTTACTGAGTGATTGACTGACTGGCTGACTTACTTATTCATTATCCTACAGCCCCAACACCTGTAGCTAGAAACATGAAATTTTGACTATAGATCCATTAATACGGGATTTTTGGAAATTCGAATATTTAGGGGTAAAATCGGTAACCTTATATATCCTAAATTAATACAGATACAAAAAAAAATTAATACGTAGTCATTCATTTGAAAAATAAACTGACAGTGTCTGGTACTATTTTGAAAATTGGCCCTTTTGGGGAGAAAATGGGTAAAACCGTATTTTGGTACTTTTTTGGCACCATATGTATCTTCTAAACCAGTCAACATACAAATAAAATTTACATCGTATTCGTAACTTATCGAAAAATGACAAATACAAATTTAGTAATTTTCGGAAATTCGAACGTTTATGGGGTAAGAATTTTACCTGTTTTTGGTAATTTTTTTCATAAAACATTTTGTTCCATTTATTGATATACATATTTATTCATTGTTAATTCTTGCTACATCCATGATAGCAAAAAAGTACCAAAAAGGGGTAAAAGCGGAAAAATACATTTTATTCAAACTCAATGAAAAATTTTCTATAATATTAAACCTAGAAATATGAACTTAAGTATATGTAGTCCTAAGTGAGTGAGAATTCACAAGGGTGACTTTGTGGTACTTTTTCGTTCTTCTAATGGTACTTTTTGAATTTTCTATAATATTGAACGAAGAAACATGGAATTAAAGATACATGGTTCTATGTGGGTAAGAATTCACAAGAGGGACTTTGTTGTATTTTTCGTTCTTCTAATTGTACTTTTTGAATTTTTGTAATAGTTAACGAAGAAATATGAATTTAAAGGTATATGGTCCTAAGTGAATGAAAATCTATAAGACGGGATTTGTGGCATTTTTTCGTTCTTCTAATAGTACTTTTTGTACCTTGTAGTACTTTTTTGTTCTCCTAACGGTACTTTTTGAATTTTCTATAATATTGAACCTAGAAATATGAAATTAAAAACATATGGTCCTAAGTGAATGAGAAGCATGGAATTAAATATGAAAATTTATGAGTGAATAAGATCCTATATGAAGGCACATTTTGTTACTTTTACGTTCTTTTTAGGTACTTATATTAAACTTAGAAACATAACCTTGAATATATGAATGTGGTACTTTTCCGTCCTTCTAATAGTACTTCTTGATTTTTTTTTTATATGTGGGGGAGAATCCACAAGTGGAGACTTTGTGTTACTTTTTCGTTCATGGAATGGTACTTTTTGAATTTTCTATAATATTGAACATAGAAACATGAAATTAAAAATATATGGTCCTAAGTGAATGAGAATACATAAGAGGGGACTTTTTAGTACTTTTTCGTTCTTGTAATGGTACTTTTCGAATTATCATAATCACTTAAAAGCATGGAATTAAATATGAACAATTGTGGTACTAAATGAATAACAATTTTGAATTCATTTTTAAATTGTTGTGTTGTTTGGGGTTAAATTTTAAGGGAGTGGGACTTCTTAATTCCTTCATGAAACGTATGAACTTTTTGAGAAATTAAATATCCACAGATCGGAATTCTTTATTTACCTTAATAAATAAGTATTAACTTTTTTAAAAATGTAAACGCTGTTAAAGTTTAATGAGAGAATTAAACCAGGAGATTTAGTCCACTGTACGTAAAGCTAAATTGAGGGTTTTTTATATTTATGTAAAAAAAAATTATCGATACAAAATATTGGAAAGAAAAGGTTTACATATTTGCGATATATTTAAAAAATTTATTACAAGACTTACTACTCATGAAAATGTTTCCATTAAAAATGCATTAGATGAACAAAGGACTTTTAGTTGGTCAAATGTGAATTATTTATCAACTATATGCTTTATTAACAAAGAACCTCCAAATTTCAATTTAAATATTTCTTTACATCCAAAATTTTACAAGGGTACTAATGGTAGTCATAGGGGTTAGCATATTTATTTTAGTTTTTATTATTTATTTTATATTTTAGTTTTAAGTATATTTTAGAATTTTACTCTCACTTATAACTAACTTATTAGCTTCGGGAGCAAATACTTTTATATTATTTGCTTTGTAACAATTAAACATTTTTAAAAAATTAAGCATGGTGATGTATTTTAATATTGTAATTAAGATAATATGTTATACGTCTTAAGTTTTGTTTTGAAATATATTATTTTGTTGTAATTTCTTATATTGCATAAAATAAGCTCAATAAAAAAAAAGCCGTCTGAGTGTACTTCGGTAGTTTTTTGGTACACTGTGTTATTTAATGATGAACTCATAAAGGGTTACGAAGTGGTACGATATCCTTCTCCTTAGATGTTCCTTATTTAGATATAAAGCTGAAGGATTGAAATTGGAATCATTAGAAGGCGCGATTGAGATGTTTGTTTTTCATTTTCTGAGTAAAGAGAAGACACTAATATTTTAACGGTCCCCACGGGAGTTAGTAGTCGTAGTTTAATTTTAAAGGTTTTTCAACTTTTTGCATTACATTTTTTTTTTTCTAAATAAAAAAGCTACCAAGTTTATATCTGATCCCTGAGGGAGTCCCGCATGTCCGCTAACGCAGTAGCAGGTTAAATGCTAGTTATGGCTCTGTTCCGTGTGGAGTCTTTACTTATTTACTCCCATCGGACGTGTCCCCAGGTGGCGGATAGGGGGGTTCGGATGTAAGGTTTCTGATCCGATTGTAGTCGATAGATTGGAGATCACCTACCAGTGATTACAGATCCCCATGTACTGAATATAGTCGGAACCTACGCAATACATCTAAACCTAGAAACTCATAGAAGTTCTCGCGGACCAAATAAATCAAGTGCACTTTTAAGATCAAGGTGAGAGGTAGCAGTGCCGATCAACTGTATGGTTAGTTAGTGCTTAAATAAACTAATCGCTAACAGCTCTCCTCCAATGCCCATGGCACGGGTTGGTTGTAATTTCTTTAAAAGCCTACACCGCGTACGCCGTCACTGCGCGAGATGGTCCACTTGGAACGTGCATTTTCGTGGGACCAAAATTAGTGAAAAAAATAATAAAATAAAGGATGTAGAGAAGAATAAGGTAGTTTCAGTAGGAGTTTCGGACACTGACTCTGACCTTTTAAGAATTCAGGAAGACATAATTGCTCAGGAGGGACAGTTATTGAGTGAGCTAGCCGAAACAGACGACCTCTTGGGCTCACCTGGAGGATCTCTCTCTTGGTTCTGATGAGGAACACGAAATCACTATGATTTCAGTTCACGCTCAGGAAGGATCCTCCAGCATCCGAAGTGTCATCCGCACGGGATGGTGGACAGGTGGGTTCAAAATTAGTTCGGCAAGACGCGGTAAAACAAAGTGTAAATGCCGTCGTCGACAGCCGAACAAAAGAAGAAAAAGCAAAGAATGGAGCCTCCTTGATCTATATTAATAAGATGGCCAAGAGGCATAGGAAGAGTGTAATTAGATTTGAAAAAAGCTATGGCTCGACCTCCGCTATCTTGGGAATGTCTTATCCCAAGGGTCTAAATGCGATATTTGAATCGTACCGGAAAGTGCTCGGAAGAGTATAGGAACCGTGTTAGGAGTCGCACTGAAGTCCAAGAATAATGACAATGATAGCAGCCGACCAAATAAACTTATCACATCTTCGGAACGATCGGTTGAAACTGGGAAGCTGGCTATCATTGCCAAAAAGGAGGCTGATAATAAACCATCTGGCAACTCTAGTGGATCAATCACCAAAGGAGCAAGGTCTGGAGGCGACCAACCCTCTACAAGTAAGAAAGGTGCGGCAAACAACACTCCCAGCTCTCTTAAAGGTCTTCAAAAGAAGATGATAAAGAATGCTGGAAGCGGGGCTGGTCATATGCTATCTGGCTCTCTTAAGGATCACCGTAAGAAGGTCGTTAAGAGAGCTAGGTCTGGCGATGACCAACCAGTCCCTAACGCCAAGAAGGCGAGTCACACACCGACTGGATCTCTTAAGGGCCCCCAAAGGGAAGTCATTGAGAGAGTTAGATCTGGTGACGATAAGCCTTCTACCTCGAAAAAGGCGAAGGAGTCGATGAAGCCGGCATATCTTCAGGCGGATGTCATAGAACGTGCTGACGCAGATGGGAGGATTAGCACGGATCTATGGAGGTCCATTGAAGATAGGCTCATTTACGAGCTCGCCTTAATGAAAGGAAGGCCGGATGAAGTGTCCTTCAAAGGCGCGGACTGGTCAAAGGGAGTCAAAACTGTCAATTGTGGTAATGAGAAATCGCTTGACTTTCTCAAGGCCACAATTGCCAAGTGTGGCAGCCTTTGTGCAGAGGCGAAACTGGATGTGATACTCGCATCTGAGTTGCTCCTGAGACCAGTAGTGATAATGTGGATTCCACCACCCATAAAACCGGTGGAAACTATACTGACAGTGTTGGTCAACCAGAACGAGGGTCTGGATAGAAGTCAGTGGAAGTTGTTAGCTTCTCTGACTTGTAAAGAGAACCTCGGAAGGGACTTCAGGTTTGCTATAGATCAGGAGTCTCTCAGGAAATTGGAGTCTATGGGGGGAATCGATAATTTCGGTCTGGGCACTATCAGGTTCCGGTATCCGAAATCTGACAGTACCAACAAGGCTACAAGTGTGCAAATTAATTTGCATCACTGTGAAGCAGTCTCAATCGAATTAGCAATGAACCTTGTTGATTCCAAAGTGAATGTGGCCTTAATCCAAGAGCCCCGGTTCAACAACACCAGGGTATGTGGATTACGTGTCAAAGGGTATACACTTTTTGTACTATCCACTGAGGATAAGGTAAGACGTGTATACCAGCTAGGAATGAGTTAAATTTTATAAATTTTCATTCTTTCAGCAATGGAGACCTAACGGTCGTGAAAAGAGAGGATAGAGACGGGAGAAAACTCGTACTCGCCTCCGTTTATATGCCCTACGATGTGGCCAACCTACCGAGAGATATGGTGTGCAAACTAACGGAGTACGCAAACAGAAGAGGCGTATATTTGGTACTATGTTGCGATGCGAACGCACATCACTGCCAGTGGGGCAGCGCTGATATCAATGAGAGAGGTGAGTCAATTTTTAATTTTATAACTACTAACAATCTCTTTATCTGTAACTTGGGCAATATGCCCACATTCAGAACTATGGATAGAGAGGCAATTATAGATATAACACTGACAAACTTTAGGAGCGATTACGTTAGGAACTGGAGGGTAGATAGTGAATGTTCCTTTTCGGATCATAACAGGATATCCTTTAGTCCGCGAGGCCAAAGGGAGAACCATATAGGAACTCCAGGAGAACCGATTGGAACTACTTTAGGGCCATTATGATAGGGAACTAAACGCCGCTCCAGAATGGCAGCCTAAATGGTGGACCAAGGAACTTAGGAACCAAAGGTCAACCGTCAGGAAGCTGTTCAATAGGGCGAAACTGACACGCAAGTGTGAGGATTGGAACAGCTACAGGGAAAGTTTTAATAGGTATAAGGCAGACCTTAAGAGGGCAAAGAGGGACTCATGGAGGACTACTGTGAGGCCATCGACTCTGTTAATGAGTTATCCAGATTCAGGCGAATTTTATCCAAGGATCCTAGGGCTCCTGGATATATTCAAGGCGCGGATAACTCATGGACGGTTTCTTGCTCTGAGTCTCTGAGTTTACTTATGGAAACTCATTTTCCAGGCTGTAGGAACTTGGAGACAGATACAGGCAGGACGAATCTTGGGATTCTCAGAATGCGTATCTGATAGGGAACTTAGTGAAGTAGTCGGTGACATAGTCTCGATGGATAAGGTAGCATGGGCGGTGAACACTTTTGAACCTTACAAGTCACCTAGTCCAGATGGTGTTGTTTCAGCCATGCTACAGAATATCAGTGACACGGCAGTAACACTTCTTACGGAGCTTTTTAGTATATGTCTTATTAGGAGATATATTCCAAGAAGGTGGAGAGAGGTTAAGGTAATTTTCATAACTAAGGCAGGTAAGGCTAGCCACTCGAAACCTAAAGATTTCAGACCGATCAGCCTATCGTCTTTTCTTTTGAAGACATTAGAGAGATTGATCGATCTTTATCTGAGAACGACAATTGACAACCACATCATCAGTGGGGCTCAGCACGCTTATCTAAAGGGTAAATCTGTTGAGAGTGCGCTACATGATGTGGTGAGTTACATTGAACGCGGCCTACAGTATAGGGAGTATACCTTGGTGGCGTTCCTTTATATAGAAGGAGTTTTTAATAACATTAAGATTGAGGCTATTAGAGAATCACTAGAATCACTATGCGTTCAAAACTTCCTAATCGAATGGATTATTTTGATGCTAAATAGCCGAATAATTAATTCGAACTTGGGAGATGCATTCATAAGGATAGTGACTAGAGGAACTCTGCAAGGATGAGTCCTCTCGCCCTTGCTATGGCTCTTAGCTGTCAATGTCATTCTAAGACAATTTGACGCAAGAGGACGGAAAATCGTTGCTTATGCTGATGACGTTGTTATACTGATCACAGGTAAATTTCTTTCCACGATCAGCGACGTCATGCAGTATGAACTTAACGAACTGTCCTCATGGGCCACTAGTAAGGGTTTAGGGGTCAACCCGGGGAAAACAGAGCTAGTTATTTTCACCAGAAGGTACAGGATTGAGCAGTTTAGGCTCCCGGTACTGAACTAAGACTGACAAAGGAAGCAAAATATCTTGGAGTGTTTCTTGATAGTAAACTATCTTGGAAGAGAAACACTCAGAAGAGGCTTAAAAGAAGTCTCATGCAGAAATTCCACAGGTAGAAATTGGGGACTCAAACCGATGGTAGTAAATTGGATTTACACCTCGGTGGTGAGGCCAATTCTGACGTATGGATGTCTGGTCTGGTGGGAGGCAATGCCAATAGGAAGTCGTAGGAATCTTTTGTCTAAAGCCCAGAGATGTGCTTCGATTGGCATCACAGGTGCCTTAAGAAGCACACCTCAGGCGGCACTTGACGTCATTCTGCATCTCCTACCCATTGAGGAGTTCGTGATGGGAATGGCTGCAAGGAGCCTGCTAAGACTTAGTGAACTAGGACTTACAGGATCAATCAGAATAGGACATTCCAAGCTTCTAAACGAGGTCAATCTCGGTGGATATACCGTGGTTCCCTCTGGATCCACGGACTTTATGTGCACGAAGGTCGATTTCGGGGAAAATCCTATACTGATTATCCCGAGTAGGAACCAATGGTCAGATAGGGAGAAACTATTCAGTGGAGTATCGGTATTCACTGATAGATCCAAAATGGATACAGGCACTGGTGCAGGTGTGTATCTAGTTGAGGAAAACGTATAGACTCCCGGATAGTTGTAGTATGTTCCAGGCAGAAATTCCAGGTATTCTTAGGGTCACAGAATTGATTGCAGGGAACATTGTAGTGAATACAGAGGTAACTCTGTATGTAGATAGCCGGGCGGCGCTGAAGGCCTTGAAAGGACATTTTGTCAAGTCTAGGCTAGTTAGCGACTGTAAAAAAGCTCTTAGGAGATTGATGGAAAATTATCATGTCAGACTCGGCTGGGTACCGGGTCCTTGCGAGATAACGCTGATGAATTAGCTAAGAACGGTACAGCTTTGGATAAGGCTGCAAGTGAAAGTGGTGTGAGACCACCTCTGGGCTTTTACTTCAGGTTAATTAGGGAGTGGATTCGGGACAGAACCAATCATGCATGGAAACGTAGAACGGACTGCTGATTATCAAGTGTCCTATGGCCTAAACTTGCTAGAGGAGATACAAATCTACTTTTAGGCATGAAAAGGGAAAACCTGAAGACTATGATAGGTATTCTGATAGGTCATTGTTCCATAGGGGGAATGACAGGGAATTGGGATAAAGGTTCCTCCGGTCTTTGTAGGATGTGCGAAGAAAATGAGGAGCCAGAGACAGGGGAACATATTATATATCACTGTCCATGTCTACAACTAAGTAGGTAGAAATGGTTAGACAGTCGATTCGTTGACGAATTGGACAGTATATCGAGTATAGATCTCGATAGATTAATAGGATTCGTCATGGGAATAGACTGGCTAAGAGTGGGTCGTTGGCTTAGAGCGAACGATTTACGGCGATAGCACTTTTCTTGGTCTCATCTTTTCTCTATTATTTTCCTTTCCCAGTCTTCTCTATATTTTCTTCTACAAATTCTCTCTATTTGCTCTACGAAGGGACTCACAATGGACCTCTAGGTCTCCGAGTGGATGCACAAGCACTCTTCTGAGTACTGTGCAACCCTTCTCTACCTACCTACATATATAATTGAGTTTGAGTCATTTATGTTTAGGTAGTTTTTAAGCTTTTTTTCTCATAATAAATTCATTGTACCATTGAAATTGAAACCCTCAACAACAGCTTGGCTGCGCTTTTATTGTTTTTATTTGGTATAATCAGTCGCAGCAGAGACCTGTGAATTTGTATTAACAAAAAGTTCCTCAATAGTTGGAGGAAAATTTCCATAACCCTTCTATAAAAAAAGTGCTATAAGAGCTTAACATAGGTCTTTCGAAAAACCCAGGATAGACTTGGGTTGGATGTGGACTAGGATTGTCCACTACTTTATTTTGACGCCAATTTGATTATTGCTACAAGTACTCAATCATCTTTAATAATAATAATCAACATTAAGGGTCTATTAGGCAAAATAAGGAGAGAAGTCATCTAAAGACATACACCTCCAAAGGAAAACGTTGGTACTGGCATCAGTGGTCTGCTAGATATATTCATCAAGAATGTCAATATTGGGTATGTACAGTGATTAATTTATATTATGTGCAGTTGTTAAAAATTTAGGTAACTAAAAAGTAATATAAAAAAGTAAAAAAGTAAAATCAAATCCATATAAATACAAAAAATTAATAATAATTGCAATAAATAAATTTAAAAAAAATCAACAACAAAATACATTGAAAAACTAATTCACAGTGATGCACTACGAGTTAAATTTTTTTTGAAAAAGGACAGAGTACTGCGAGTATTTTAGTGGGTAAATATTTTCTTGAAAATTGACACATGCAGCAATTTTTTTTAAATACAGTGTGATACTGAAATAGACAGTGCAATACACTACGAGTGTTTAAACACTAGGAGTGTTATTTTTATTTTTTTTAACGAAATTTGTGTGGTGTAAGAGTGTTGTCTAATTTTTTGGGCAGATAATTCCTTAAAGACAGCAAATGTAACATTTTTTTTATATAAATACATTTATATTTACTACTAGTGTTAAAATTTTTTATAGAAACAAAAACACAGTGCGATATACTACGAGAGTTTAAATTTTTTATTTTTGGAAAAAACGGTGCGGTCCCCAATAAGTGTTACAAAATTAATTGGCAAATAAATTTACTAAAAAAAATAGCGTTAAGAAGAAAATATAAATTATTAAAACCATTTAATTTCTTATATCACAACTATACGAAGAAGCCAATATAAAGTACGACCAAATAAAATCTCTAATGACAAAAGAATAAATGATAATAGTAATCAAGAAATCTCGAAATGTGACAAAGTTCTGGCAGATCGATATTACTTTAAACTTCATAAGGAGCGTGTACATCGACCAAACGGCGTGATCTATAAACATCGTTGTGATATTTGTGACAAGACCTTTCCACATTTCTTCCTTTTACGTATACACAAAAGGTCGCATCCTTCGCCCGAAGAAGAAAAGAAATATCCCTGCACAGAATGTGGTAAATTGTAAGTTAAGCATTACCAACATACATACCATTCAAACTTTAGGAAGATAAATTTGTTGTCACTTCTTAGTGAGTTGTATATGTACAAAATGTACAAAAACAAAATAAATTACTATCGCCCTTTCATCTTTCTAAAGCATACTTAGTAGTCACTTCTGGAAGATAATATGATGCGCTTTAACCATCTTGGCGTGTGTCGGGAAGATTGCCAGTTTATATATATATATATATATATATATATATATATATATATATATATATATTTATATAACCAACAACATAGAGAAGCAGGTAAAATCATGGATCTCAGTAATAATTTAGCTTAGGTATAGTTTTGATATAATATTAAATATGAGAAGAAAAATATATGTACGTGAAGATAAATTCGAACTTAACTAAAAGAGACAAGAACCAAATTTTTTTAACAAAGCAAATTTAGCAGTTAACAGAGCAATGTTAAGCATTTAATATTCGAAGGAATTTATAGTGGCATATTCAAAGGGCAAATTGAAGGAATAGGGTCCATGTTCACATAAAGGACCACAATTCACATAAAAATTATTTTTATATTTAGAGAGAATCAAGATTACTTTTTGTGCAAAGAATGCGACAAGACTCTTGTACAAGAAAAGTTTTTTTACTTTTTTTAATATGCAAATACTTGTCTGCTTGATGGATTTTTTCTAATTGATTTTTAAATAATTTTGATAATGTTTCTGTAGTGTTTTCATTCGTGATTAAAGTAATGTAAAAAATTTAAGTTATGATGTAAGAATTCAATTTTCTCCTTCCTCCTTTAATGGAAATGAACAATATGAATATCATTGGAAAGGTCTTGTGAAGGCCTTTCGATTGATATACAAAATGTTGAGCCAATGTGATATTTTATTTCTTTTTATTTTGACTTTTTTACAAAGGTACCGTTATCTCAAAAATATATCGATAAAACGGTACATATCAAATTATTTAGAGAATATTTTAAGCTTTCATGTGATCCCCATATCACACTCCTAGCTCATTAAATAACAAAAATATAGCACTTTTTTAGTAATATATTTGTTAATATCAAAATTTAAAAATATATAATAAATAAAAAGTCTTATTTCTTTATCATTTTTACAATTTTGTGAAAAATTAAATAAAAATGAAAAATTATTTTAAATAAATCCAAAAAAAAAGAGTTTATTCAGCGAATAAACATATGCAGAGGAGAAAGTCCTTTAGACCGGCTACACAGAAAAACCTTTATTAACATTAAGAAACTGTATTTTAATTTTAACTGTGCTTACTAGCACTAGCATTACTAGATTGATTTGTTCCAAACATTTTTTAAGCTTCTAATTTTTTGCATCTATAATTCAAACAAAAATGTAAATTAAATAATATTTAGTATGTGTTTACTTATTTTTGAAATTTAAAGACCTTTCCAATTGTATCCGATATATATATATATATATATATATATATATATATATATAAAAGTATATATATATATGACTAGGCTTTTCCAAGACCTTTCCAATGATATTCATATTACATATATAGTCATAAATTATGATATTAACAAATATATTACGAGCAAAAATCGATTCATTTTTATAAATATTAATTTTTAAAGTACTATATTTTTGTTATTTAATTGGCTGGGGGTGTAATATGGGGATCATATGAAAGCTTGAAATATTCTCTAAATAATTTGCTGATGTATAGGAGAGTGCCGTCATACCAACATATTTTTGGGATAACGGTACTTTTGTTAAAAATGTCAAAATAAAAAGTAACAAAATATCATATTGTCTCACCATGGGCTATTGATTTGGTACATTTTTTATATCAATCGATAGGCCTTCTAAGACCTTTCCAATGATACCTATATTGTTAATTTTCAATAAAGGAGAAGGAAAAAATTGTATTTTTACATTATAACTTAAAGTACCTATAACTCGAAAACTAACAAAGAGCAGAGAAAAAATTTTATGTAAAAAAAATTATTAAAAAATCACCAGTTCCGGTAATCTTGATTTGTTCCAAATCCGATATTACTAAATAAAATTTAATCAGATTTACTTACTTTTTTAAAATGTCCTTTGTTGATTAAAAAACAATTAATTATCAGGAACTTTTTTCTTCTCATATTTAATATTACATCCAAACTATACATAAGTTAAAATATTACTGAAGTTCACGATTTTACCTGCTTCTCTATTGCGTTGTAGGTAGGTAGAGAAGGGTTGCACAGCACTCAGAAGAGTGCTTGTGCATCCACTCGGAGACCTAGAGGTCCATTCTGAGTCCCTTCGTAGAGAATATAGAAAGAGAATATAGAAAGAAACTACAGACGAGACATAGAAAAGACCAGGAAGGAAAATGATAGAGAAAAACTGAGACCAAGAAAAGTGTAGAAAATAATAGAAAGAATCTGGAAAGGAAAAGTGCTACCGCTCTAAATAGTTCGCTCTAAGCCAACGACCCCCTCTTAGCCAGCCTATTCCCATGACGAATCCTATTAGTCTATCGAGATCTATTCTCGATATACTGTCTAATTCGTTCCTGACCATTTCTGCCTACTTAGTTGTAGACATGGACAGTGACATATGATATGTTCCACCGTCTCAAGCTCCTCATTATCTTCGCACATCCTACAAAGACCGGAGGAACTTTTATCCCAATTCCCTGTCATTCCCCCTATGGAACAATGACCTATCAGAATACCTATCATAGTCTTCAGGTTTTCCCTTTTCATGCCTAAAAGTAGATTTGTATCTCCTCTAGCAAGTTTAGGCCATAGGACACTTGATAATCAGCAGTCCGTTCTACGTTTCCATGCATGATTGGTTCTGTCCCGAATCCACTCCCTAATTAACCTGAAGTAAAAGCCCAGAGGTGGTCTCACACCACTTTCACTTGCAGCCCTATCCAAAGCTGTACCGTTCTTAGCTAATTCATCAGCGTTATCACGCAATGACCCGGTACCCAGCCGAGTCTGACATGATAATTTTCCATCAATCTCCTAAGAGCCTTCTTACAGTCGCTAACTAGCCTAGACTTGACAAAATGTCCTTTTAAGGCCTTCAGCGCCGCCTGGCTATCTACATACAGAGTTACCTCTGTATTCACTACAATGTTCCCTGCAATCAATTCTGTGGCCCTAAGAATACCTAGAATTTCCGCCTGGAACACACTACAACTATCCGGGAGTCTATACGTTTTCCTGATGTTTTCCTCAACTAGATACGCACCTGCACCAGTGCCTGTATCCATTTTGGATCCATCAGTGAATACCGATACTCCACTGAATAGTTCCTCCCTATCTGACCATTGGTTCCTACTCGGGATAATCAGTATAGGATTTTCCCCGAAATCGACCTCCGTGCACATATAGTCCGTGGATCCAGAGGGAACCAGGGCATGTCCACCGAGATTAACCTCGTTTAAAAGTTTGGAATGTCCTATTCTGATTGATCCTGTAAGTTCTAGTTCACTAAGTCTAAGCAGGCTCCTTCCCATCACGAACTCCTGAATGGGTAGGAGATGCAGAATGACGTCAAGTACCGCTGAGGTGTACTTCTTACGGCATCTGTTATGCCAATCAAAGCACATCTCTGGACTTTAGACAAAAGATTCCTACGACTTCCTATTCTCATTGCCTCCCACCAGACCAGACATCCATACGTCAGAATTGGCCTCATCACCGAGGTGTAAATCCAATTTACTACCATCGGTTTGAGTCCCCAACTCTTACCTATGGAGTTCCTGCATGTGTAGTAGGCATTGAGACCTCTTTTAAGCCTCTCCTGCGTGTTCCTCTTCCATGATAATTTACTATCAAGAAACACACCAAGATATTTTACCTCTTTTGCCAGTCTTAGTTCAGTTCCTCCTAGTATCGGTAGCCTAAACTGCTCAACCTTGTACCTTCTGGTGAAAATAACTAGCTCTGTTTTCCCCGGGTTGACCCCTAAACCCTTACTAGTGGCCCATGAGGACAGTTCGTTAAGTTCATACTGCATGACGTCGCTGATCGTGGAAAGAAATTTACCTGTGATCAGTATAACAACGTCATCAGCATAAGCAACGATTTTCCGCCCTCTTGCGTCAAATTGTCTTAGAATGACATTGACGGCTAAGAGCCATAGCAAGGGCGAGAGGACTCATCCTTGCAGAGTTCCTCTAGTCACTATCCTCCTTATGCATGCATCTCCTAAGTTCGAATTAATTATTCGGCTATTCAGCATCAAAATAATCCATTCGATTAGGAAGTTTTGAACGCATAGTGATTCTAGTGATTCTCTAATAGCCTCAATCTTAATGTTATTAAAAGCTCCTTCTATATAAAGGAACGCCACCAAGGTATACTCCCTATACTGTAGGCCGCGTTCAATGTAACTCACCACATCATGTAGCGTACTCTCAACAGATTTACCCTTTAGATAAGCGTGCTGAGCCCCACTGATGATGTGGTTGTCAATTGTCGTCCTCAGATCGATCAATCTCTCTAATGTCTTCAAAAGAAAAGACGATAGGCTGATCGGTCTAAAATCCTTAGGTTTCGATTGGCTAGCCTTGCCTGCCTTAAGTATGAAAATTACCTTAACCTCTCTCCACCTCCTTGCAATATATTTCCTAATAAGACATACACCAAAAAGCTCCGTAAGAACAACACCGTCTGGACCAGGTGACTTGTAAGGTTCAAAGGTGTTCAACGCCCATGCTACCTTATCCATCGAGACTATGTGACCGACCACTTCACTAAGTTCCCTATCAGATACACATTCTGGGAATCCCAAGATTCGTCCTGCCTGTATCTGCCTCCAAGTTCCTACAGCTTGGAAAATGAGTTTCCTTAAGTAAACTCAGAGACTCAAGGACAAGTTAGTTCATAACTGTTCCTAACTTTCCCCGTGAAGTCCTCCACTAAACTCTAAACTCCCTCTGATGACAATTGACATCCTGGAGCGGCGTTTAGTTCCCTATCCAAAATGGCCCTAAAGGAGTTCCAATCGGTTCTCCTGAAGTTCCTATATGGTTCTCCCTTTGGCCTCGCGGACTAAAGGATATCCTGTTATGATCCGAAAAGGAACATTCACTATCTACCCTCCAGTTCCTAACGTAATCGCTCCTAAAGTTTGTCAGTGTTATATCTATAATTGCCTCTCTATCCATAGTTCTGAATGTGGGCATATTGCCCAAGTTACAGATAAAAAGATTGTTAGTAGTTATAAAATTAAAAATTGACTCACCTCTCTCATTGATATCAGCGCTGCCCCACTGGCAGTGATGTGCGTTATACTCCTCTTCTCATTGCGTACTCCGTTAGTTTGCACACCATATCACCCGGTGGGTTGGCCGCATCGTAGGGCATATAAACGGAGGCGTGTGCGAGTTTCCTCCCGTGTATACCCTTTGACACTTAATCCACATACTCTGGTGTTGTTGATCCAGGGCTCTTGGATTAAGGCCACATCCACTTTGGAGTCAATAAGGTTCATCATCATTGAGGCTGCTTCACAGCGATGCAAGTTAATTTGCAGCACTTTCAGCCTTGTTAGTACTGTCAGATTTCGGATACCGGAACCTGATAGTGCCCAGACCGAAATTAGCGATTCCCCCCATAGACTCCAATTTCTTGAGAGACTCCTGGTCTATAGCAAAGTTGAAGTCCCTTCCGAGGTTCTCCTTACAAGTCAGAGAAGCTAACAACTTCCACTGACTTGTATCCAGACCCTCGTTCTGGTTGACCAACACTGTCAGTATAGTTTCCACCGGTTTTATGGGTGGTGGAATCCACACTGTCACTACTGGTCTCAGGGGCAGCTCAGATGCGAGTATCACATCCAGTTTCGCCTCTGGACAAAGGCTGCCACACTTGGCAATTGTGGCCTTGAGAAAGTCAAGCGATTTCTCATTACCACAATTGACAGTTTTGACTCCCTTTGACCAGCCCGCGCCTATGAAGGACACTTCATCCGGCCTTCCTTTCATTAAGGCGAGCTCGTCAACGAGCCTATCTTCAATGGACCTCCATAGATCCGTGCTAATCCTCCCATCTGGGTCAGCACGTTCTATGACAGCCGCCTGAAGATATGCCGGCTTCATCGACTCCTTCGCCTTTTTCGAGGTAGAAGGCTTGTAGTCACCAGATCTAACTCTCTCAATGACTTCCTTTTGGGTGCCCTTAAGAGATCCAGTCGGTGTGTGACTCGCCTTCTTGGCGTTAGGGACTGGTTGGTCATCGCCAGACCTAGTTCTCTTAACGACCTTCTTACGGTGATCCTTAAGAGAGCCAGATAGCATATGACCAGCCCCGCTTCCAGCATTCTTTATCATCTTCTTTTGAAGACCTTTAAGAGAGCTGGGAGTGTTGTTCGCCGCACCTTTCCTGCTTGTAGAGGGTTGGTCGCCTCCAGACCTTGCTCCTTTGGTGATTGATCCACTAGAGTTGCCGGATGGTTTATTATCAGCCTCCTTTTTGGCAATGATAGCCAGCTTCCCAGTTTCAACCGATCGTTTCAAAGATGTGATAGGTTTATTTGGTCGGCTGCTATCATTGTCATTATTCTTGGACTTAAGTGCGACTCCTGACACGGTTCCTATATTCTCCCGAGCACTTTCCGGAACGGTGTCAAATATTGCATTTAGACCCTCGGGATAAGATATTCCCAAGATAGCGGAGGTCGAGCCATAGATTTTTTTCAAATCTAATTACACTCTTCCTATGCCTCTTGATAAGGTATTTATCCCTATCACTGACTGACGACAGATCCCTCTTGGCCATCTTATTAAGAAAAATGAAGGAGGCTCTGACGCCATTCTTAGCTTTTTCTTGCCGAACTAATTTTGAACCCACCTGTCCACCCTCCCGTGCGGATTACACCTCGGATGCTGGAGGATTCTGTTCCTGAGCGTGAACTGAAATCATTGTGATTTCATGTTCCTCATAAGAACCAAGAGATAGATCCTCCAACTTCTCCGTAGTGCCCGTCCCCCTAGAGAGACTCTCCAGGTGAGCTCAAGAGGTCGTCTGTTTCGGCTAGTTCACTCAATAACTGTCCCTCCTGAGCAATTATGTCCTCGTGAATTCTTAAAAGGTCAGAGTCAGTGTTCGAAACTCCTACTGAAACTACCTTATTCTTCTCCACATCCTTTATTTTAATATTTGTTCCACTAATTTTGGTCCTACGAAAATGCACGTTCCAAGTGGACCATCTCGCGCAGTGACGGCGTACGCGGTCTAGGCTTTTAAAGGAATTACAACCAACCCGTGCCATGGGCGTTGGAGGGGAGCTGTTAGCGATTAGTTTATTTAAGCACTAAACATACAGATCCTCGGCACTGCTATCTCTCACCTTGATCTTAAAAGTGCACTTGATTTATTTGGTCCGCGAGAACTTCTATGAGTTTCTAGGTTTAGATGTAATGCGTAGAACCCGACTATAGTCAGTACATGGGGATCTGTAACCAATGGTAAGTGATCTCCAGTTTATTGACTACAATCGGATCAGAAACCTTACATCCGAACCCCCCTATCCGCCACCTGGGGACACGTCCGATGGAAGTAAATAAGTACAGACTCCACACGGAATTGTGTCGTTTTCTTTTTATAAAAAAAACTGATAATTTTGCTAACATACTCTAAGAAGATTAATTCGAAATAGTAATGTCTGTTGTTTTTGTTAAATTCGAATCGTCATCATATTATCTACCAGAAGTGACACTAAGTATACATTTGGAAGATGAAAGAACGATAGTAATGTATTTTGTTTTTGTAAATTTCGTACACACTTCTGGCAATTATATAGAAGTCACTAAGAAGTGACATATGAAGATTAATGAGCAATAGTAATGTATTTTGTTTTTGTAAATTTCGAACAAAATTCCGTCAATCATCTAGAAGTTAGTAAGAAGTGACATTTCGAAGATTGGTAACAAATTTATCTTCCAAATGTTTGAAGGATACATACATACATACATATATACATACATACATACATACATACAAAAGGCCATAGCCACTAAAAATCAAATATTGTTTTTTATTAAATTATAATTTACTGAGACTATACTCATATCTTCAAAAATAATCAAAAGGCCGTAACATCAACTTCATTAACAAAACAATCGTAAAATTTGTACCAGTTAAGAAAATTTTGCCTTGAAAAGTATTTTATGCTTTATCTACTTTTGCTTTAAGTGAATGATAAAAAAATTTTACTTAATTGCAAAAAATTAAAAATTGTGGTAACGGCCTTTTGCCTTTTCACAATGTTTTTTGCTTTTGCTGCAAAAAATTAGTGTGGTTACGGCTTTTTGCATTTTAGGTAACGTGTGACGATATGTATGTACGTATGTATGTATGTATGAATATGCACATTAGAGTGTCCCATCGAAAAGAAATTTGTATAAAGACCACTCGCACGATGCGTATTAATAATCGGAATACGGGAATAATTTTACATTTTTTTTCTAATTTATCTTCAGTTGCTACCAGCGATTATAAATTACGAGTCTAGCATATTTTACACAAAAACAAAATGTTTTGAGGAATTTATTTTCAAAGATACCTCTTTAGAATATCATGTGTAATAACTTCATATTTTTTAAATTTAAAATGTATTGTAGTAATTTTAGTCCATTTTACATCATTTAAAGAAAACTTTTACAATATTGCCTTAAATTCTAATGGAATATATATAAAAATATATTACATATATTTTTTCTATATTAATCTCGTAATTACGATTTCATTGCGACCTATTTTGAGAAATACTCTAAACTTTTTTTTTTTTTTTTGGCAGGCTTTAATTACGACTTTATTAAAGCTTATTTCGAGAAAAACTCGAAACTTTTTTTTGGCAAATTTGTGATTTTCAATCGCAGGAAGAGAACTGATAATAGGTTTTTTTTTGTTTCTTTTTTTAGTTCGTCGATATGCATCATTTGATTAGTCGTCCTACATCAGAATCCTATAGACACTCAAACATACATACAGTGTCGTAAAAAATAATAAGTATGAGTCAATTTTTTTTATATATTCTTATCTTTTTTTTTAGTGTTTCATAAATAAAATTAGGTATATATATTAACTTAAAGAACTTCAAAATACTTATACATATACTAAGAAAAAAAAAGAACTTAATAATTGCAAAATTTCTCAAAAAAAAAAAAAAAGAAAAAACTATATGGAAAAAAAGGGACATTTAACATTTGGTAAATAATATATACTTTTGTTTTACATTATCATATTACAGAGACTTGATTATTCTGTAACCATTACTTTACACATCTGGCGTACTTATTATCATTATCCTGCATAAACTCCCACCTTAACATTTTTGCTTCAGCAAATGGAAACATTTTATTTTGGAGGATATATAAATAGTCAACAGCTATCATTTTCCCTTTTATCCATGCAATTGGACATATTCCTGATGATGAAAATCATTCCCATATCGTCAACAACAAACCTCTGTGTTTGACGGTCTTTTTGGTGTACTTTAGGTCACTCTTTATTGATAGGGCGTCATACATATGGCTTTCCGTCAGGTGCAAACAAATTAATCTTTGTTTCATCGGGCTATAGCTCGTTGTTCCAATTTTGTCGATTGATGTGTTGTCTGGCAATTCCAACATTTTTTGTATATTTTGTTTGCTTAGAAGTGGTACCTTTCTGGGACTACGTACAGTTTTCTCGAGCTTGTTTCTTGTTTGTGGAGCATATTCATTTTTAAGGCTATTTGATGACTCCAAAGGGTTATTTTTTGAGTAACGAATTAAAAGTTGATCAAAACGACCTGAGGTTTTTCGCTTTCTTACTCTGTTTTCACAGCATTTTTTTACGTCAATCGCGTTAAGCCTTGTTCAGACCGGCGCGAAATTACGAAATTTCATGCCGAAATTACGAATGAAATCTGGAGTGTTCATACTGGCTAGATGACATTTGATGTAATTTCGTGAACAGCTGATACTTATTGTTTACATTTTAAATTGTTATAGGGGTAAATTAAGTATTTTGATATGGAAACAAATAAACAATTACTTACTAAATTGGAAATTATTAATTTGCAACAATTATAAAATGTAAAAAGGATGGGTTTTGATTTTGCAAAATCACTTTAATAATTAATTTTAAGATTTGTGTTTAAATTTAAGATCAGCTGTGAATTGTATTTTTTTCTTCTCACGGTTGAAACATGCAGTACATAGTTGAAAAAAAAGTATTTTTTCCAACCATGTACATAGTTGCACGAAAATGGGCATCGTAATTTCAATGTAATTTCGCTGAAATTACACAAAATTATGTAATTTCGCAAGTGTCAAAATGTATGGGAAATTACATAATTTCAACTTGATTTCGGCCGAAATCACGAAAGTACGTAATTTCGCGTCGGTCTGAATGCCCTATTAAACATTTTATTTTTTGAACACTTTATTATTTTCGCATTTTTCGAATTGATAACTCATTCTCTTTCAGTTTAAGGATAGCATTTCCATCACTATCAGTGCAATGTACACATCTCGAAATATCACTTAAGCTTAAGTTTTCAAAACTATAAAATATTTAATTTAAAGTAATTTTAACGGAATTTTGCACAGATTGTACCTATTATATTATCCAATTGATTTCTCTACTTTTCTCAATTTTTTGTACATAAAAATTTAATTATAATATAAAAAAATAATAGTAAAAAACAAAACAGTTTACTTAATACTCTTATATTTAAAATATTTTGGCAGAGAGTGCTAATATTATA
This sequence comes from Protocalliphora azurea, assembly GCA_932274085.1. Taxonomy (NCBI): domain Eukaryota; kingdom Metazoa; phylum Arthropoda; class Insecta; order Diptera; family Calliphoridae; genus Protocalliphora; species Protocalliphora azurea. The sequence goes on from OW026522.1 coordinate 63,217,770, forward strand.
TGTCCATTATACAAAAGTTTTCAATCCATTTCTATTATTTTTTCCAACACTGTATGTATAAGATATTTTTTAAGAATATTTTCTAATTACTCAAATTATAGTTACAAAAACGCCCAATTATTAAAAAGCCATATCAATATTGTACACCTGAAAAAATGTATAAAAATCTGTGATATTTGCGGCAAACAGTGTAATACCAATTCTGAATATAAAAGTCACAGGAGAATACACGACGTTAATACCGCTGTCAATTGTGATGAGTGTGGCCTACGTCTGGTCAATGCAATTAGTCTAAAGAGGCACAAAAAAGTACAACATCCGGTGGGAGGCAAACAAGATCATCACTGTACCTTCTGTAATAAAGTATCTCCCACAGCTAAAGCTTTAAAACAACACATATTATTCATACATAAAAAGGGCTACGACCACAATTGTAGTGTATGTGAAAAATCTTTTAAGAGACTTTGTTCTTTAAGGGTACTTTATATTAATTGTCAACCATTACACTTAATTGTCTACCATTACTCTAGGTGTTTTTTTTTAGGAACATATGGCTACCCATACCGGTGATACTTTGTATAGATGTGTCTGGTGTCCGAAGACGTATAATTCACATAGCAATATGACTGTTCATTTTAGAAAATTTCATCCTAAAGAATGGGAAGAAGAAATATTTAAGAGGTATTATGCATCAACTTAATTGAATGTAACAGTTGTAAACAATGATAAATTATTAAAAAACTTAAATAAAATTTGTCAAACTTTTATACATATAAGCTCTTGCAAGTTTTATTCACAATTTACAGGAAAGCTCTCCCGTGCTAAGAATTTATTATTTTATTATTATATTATTTTGTTATTTTTCTGACAATTTCTGACTAATTCTGACTAAAACCTGTAAATTTGACGAGAACTGGAACAGAGCCTTAGGTAGGTAGGTGCAACCCTATTCAGAAGAGTGCTTGTGCATCCACTCGGAGACCTAGAGGTCCATTGTGAGTCCCTTCGTAGAGAATATAGAGAGAATTTGTAGAAATTATAGAGAAGACCAGGAAAGGAAAATAATAATTAAGAAAAGCTGAGACCAAGAAAAGTAAAGAAAAAATAGAAGGAAAAAAGGAAAAGTACTACCGTCCTTTATCGTTCGCTCTAAGCCAACGACCCCCTCTCAGCCATCCTATACCAATGACGAATCCTATTAATCTATCGAGATCTATGCTCGATATACTGTCCAATTCGTCAACGAATCGCCTGCCTAACCATTTCTGCCTACTTAGTTGTAGACATGGACAGTGTCATATAATATGTTCCACCGTCTCTAGCTCCTCATTATCTTCGCACATCCTGCAAAGACCGGAGGAACCTCTATCCCAATTCCCTATCATTCCCCCTATGGGATCTTGACCTGTCAGAATACCTATCATAGTGTTCAGGTTTTCCCTCTTCATGCCCAAAAGTAGATTTGCATCTGCCTTATCAAATTTAGCCCATAGGACCCTTGATAATCAGCAGCCCGTTCTACGATTCCATGCATGATCGGTTTTATCCCGAATCCATTCTCTAATTAACCTGAAGTAAAATCCCAGAGGTGGTCTCACACCACTTTCACTTACATCCCTATCCAAAGCTGAGCCGTTCCTAGCTAATTCATCAGCTACCTCATTGCCAGTTATCTCGCAATGACCCGGTACCCAGCAGAGTCTGATATAATAATTTCGCATCAATCTCCTAAGAGCCTTCTACATACAGAGTTACCTCTGTATTCTCTTCAATGTTCCCTGCTATCAATTACGTGGCCTAGAAATACCTAGAATTTCCGCCTGGAACACACTGCAACTATCCGAGAGTCTATACGTTTTTCTGATGTTCTTCTCAACCAGATATACATACACCTGCACCAGTGCCTGCATCCATTTTGGATCCATAAGTGAAAACCGATACTCCACTGAGTAGTTTCTCCCTGCCAGATCCAGAGGGAACCAGGGCATGTCCACCGAGATTGACCTCGTTTAGAAGTTTGGAATGTTCTATTCTGATTGATCCTGTAAGTCCTAGTTGACTAAGTCTAAGCAGGCTCCTTGCAGCCATTCGCATCACGAACTCCTCAATGGGGAGGAGATCATCGGTTTGAGTCCCCAATTCCTACCTATGGAGTTCCTGCATGTGCAGTAGGCATTAAGACCTCTTTTAAGCCTTTCCTGAGTGTTTTTCTTCCAAGATAGTTTACTATCAAGAAACACTCCAAGATATTTTGCTTCCTTTGTCGGTCTTAGTTCAGTTCCCCCTAGTACCGGTAGCCTAAACTGCTCAATCCTGCACCTTCTGGTGAAAGTAACTAGCTCTGTTTTTTCCCCGGGTTGATACCTAAACCCTTACTAGTGGCCCATGAGGACAGTTCGTTAAGTTCATACTGCATGACATCGCTGATCGTGGAAAGAAATTTACCTGTGATCAGTATAACAACGTCATCAGCAAAAGCAAAGATTTTCCGCCCTCTTGCGTCAAATTGTTTTAGAATGACATTGACGGCTAAGAGCCATAGCAAGGGCGAGAGGACTCATCCTTGCAGAGTTCCTCTAGTCACTATCCTCCTTATGCATGCATCTCCCAAGTTCGAATTAATTATTCGGCTATTCAGCATCAAAATAATCCATTCGATTAGGAAGTTTTGAACGCATAGTGATTCTAGTGATTCTCTAATAGCCTCAATCTTAATGTTATTAAAAACTCCTTCTATATAAAGGAACGCCACCAAGGTATACTCCCTATACTGTAGGTCGCGTTCAATGTAACTCACCACACCATGTAGCGCACTCTCAACAGATTTACCCTTTAGATAAGCGTGCTGAGCCCCACTGATGATGTGGTTGTCAATTGTCGTCCTCAGATAAAGATCGATCAATCTCTCTAATGTCTTCAAAAGAAAAGACGATAGGCTGATCGGCCTAAAATCTGCCTTAAGTATGAAAATTACCTTAACCTCTCTCCACCTCCTTGCAATATATCTCCTAATAAGACATACACCAAAAAGCTCCGTAAGAATAACACCGTCTGGACCAGATGACTTGTAAGGTTCAAAGGTGTTCAACGCCCTTGCTACCTTATCCATCGAGACTATGTCACCGACTACTTCACTAAGTTCCCTATCAGATACACATTCTGAGAATCCCAAGATTCGTCCTGCCTGTATCTGCCTCCAAGTTCCTACAGCTTGGAAAATGAGTTTCCTTAAGTAAACTCAGAGACTCAAGGACAAGTTAGTTCATAACTGTTCCTAACTTTCCCCGTGAAGTCCTCCACTAAACTCTCAACTCCCTCTGATGACAATTGACATCCTGGAGCGGCGTTTAGTTCCCTATCCAAAATGGCCCTAAAGGAGTACCAATCGGTTCTCCTGGAGTTCCTATATGGTTCTCCCTTTGGCCTCGTGAACTAAAGGATGTCCTGTTATGATCCGAAAAGGAACATTCACTATCTACCCTCCAGTTCCTAACGTAATCGCTCCTAAAGTTCCTTAGTTCTGAATGTGGGCATATTGCCCAAGTTACAGATAAAAAGATTGTTAGTAGTTATAAAATTAAAAACTGTCTCACCTCTCTCATTGATATCAGCGCTGCAACACTGGCAGTGATGTGCGCTAGCATCGCAACAGAGTACCAAATATACGCCTCTTCTCTTTGCGTACTCCGTTAGTTTGCACACCATGTCGCCCGGTGGGTTGGCCGCATCGTAGGGCATATAAACGGAGGCGAATACGAGTTTCCTCCCGTCACTATCCTCTCTTTTTACGACCGTGAAGAATGAAAATTTATAAAATTTAACTCATTCCTAGCTGGTATACACGTTCTTACCTTATCCTCAGTGGATGGTACAAAAAGTGTATACACTTTGACACGTAATCCACATACCCTGGTGTTGTTGAACCGGGGCTCTTGGATTAAGGCCACATTCACTTTTGAGTCAATAAGGTTCATTGCTAATTCGATTGAGGCTGCTTCACAGTGATGCAAGTTAATTTGCACACTTGCAGCCTTGTTGGTACTGTCAGATTTCGGATACCGGAACCTGATAGTGGCCAGACCGAAATTAGCGATTCCCCCCATAGACTCCAATTTTTTGAGAGACTCCTGATCTATAGCAAACCTGAAGTCCCTTCCGAGGTTCTCTTTACAAGTCAGAGAAACGAACAACTTCCACTGACTTGTATCCAGACCCTCGTTCTGGTTGACCAACACTGTCAGTATAGTTTCCACCGGTTTTATGGGTGGTGGAATCCACACTGTCACTACCGGTCTCTGGGGCAACTCAGATGCGAGCATCACATCCAGTTTCGACTCTGGACAAAGGTTGCCACACTTGGCAATCGTGGCCTTGAGAAATTCAAGCGATTTCTCATTACCACAATTGACAGTTTTGACTCCCTTTAACCAGTCAGCGCCTTTGAAGGATACTTCATCCGGTCTTCCCTTCATTAAGGCGATCTCGTCGATGACCCTGTCTTCAATCGAACTCCATAGATCCGTGCTGATCCTCCCATCTGGGTCAGCACGGTCTATGACAGCCGCCTGAAGATATGCCGGCTTTGTCGACTCCTTTGCCTTTTTCAAGGAAGAAGGCTTGTCGTCACCAGATCTAGCTCTCTTAATGATTTCCTTTTGGGTGCCCTTAAGAGATTCAGCCGGTGTGTGACTAGCCTTATTAGCGGTAGAGACTGGTTGGTCATCGCCAGACCTAGCTCTCTTAAAGACATCCTTATGGTGATCCTTAAGAGAGTCGGATGTCTTATGGCCAGCCCCACCTACAGCATCTTCCTTTGAAGACCTTTAAGAGAGCTGGGAGTGTTATTTGCCGCACCTTTCTTGCTTGTAGAGGGTTGGTCCTCTACAGACCTTGATCCTTTAGTGATTGATCCACCAGGGTTGTCGGATGGTTTACGATCATCCCCCTGTTTGGCAGTGATAGACGGCTTCCCAGTTTCAACCGATCGTTCCGAAGATGTGATAGGTTTATTTGGTCGACTGCTATCATTGTCATTATTCTTGGACTTCAGTGCGACTCCTGACACGGTTCCTATACTCTCCCGAGCACTTTCCGGAACGGTGTCAAATATTGCATTTAGACCCTCGGGATAAGATATTCCCAAGATAGCGGAGGTCGAGCCATAGATTTTTTCAAATCTAATTACACTCTTCCTATGCCTCTTGATAAGGTGTTTATCCCTACCAATGATTGACGACAGATCCTTCTTGGCCACCTTATTAAGATAGATCAAGGAGGATCCATTCTTTGCTTTTTCTTCTTTTGTTCGGCTGTCGACGACGGCAGTTACACTTGGTTCGCGTCTTGCGAACTAATTTTGAACCCACCTGTCCACCATCCCGTGCGGATGACACTTCGGATGCTGGAGGATCCCTCCTGAGCGTGAACTGAAACATAGTGATTTCATGTTCCCCATCAGAACCTAGAGAGAGATCCTCCAATTTCTCCGAAGTGCCCGTCTCCCTAAGAGATTTTACAGGTGAGCCCAATAGGTCGTCTGTTTCGGCTAGTTCACACAATAACTGTCCCTCCAGAGCAATTATGTCTTCGTAAATTCTTAAAAGCTCAGTCAGTGTCCGAAACTCCTACTGAAACTACCTTATTCTTCTCCACATCCTTTATTTTATTATTTTTTCACTAATTTTCGTCCCACGAAAATGCACGTTCTAAGTGGACTATCTCGCGCAGTGACTGCATACGCGGACTAGGCTTTTAAAGAAATTACAACCAACCCGTGCCATGGGCGTTGGAGGGGAGTTGTTAGCAATTAGTTTATTTAATTAACTAACCATACAGATCCTCGGCACTGCTACCTCTCACCTTGATCACTTGATTTATTTGATCCGCGAGAACTTCTATGAGGTTTAGATATAATGCGTAGGATCCGACTATATTCAGTAAATGGGGATCTGTAACGAATGGTAAGTGATCTCCAATCTACTGACTACAATCGGATCAGAAACCCTACATTCGAACCCCCCTATCCGCCACCTGGGGACACGACCGATGGGAGTAAACAAGTAAAGGCTCCACATATGTAAATCAAAGCAAATTAAACTTTTTGAAAGAGTTACACAGAAGAAAAAAATGAAGATATAAAAAAAAAGTAATGAAAAACAAAATAAATGAATACAATATTATTAAATTTAAATACTTGTTGAACTGGGTTCAACATATGTATATTTTGAAAATTATTTAAAAAAATGATTTTTGTAAAATTTTTTCTTTTAATGTTTGTTTTACATTTTGTTTGTTTTACATTCAGACAATTTTAAGAATTTTAGCATCGATTCGTTATAACATTATTTTGCATATTTTTGTATATTTTGAGCTCAGCAGCATAGAATATCCTTATTTCGAAGCATATTTTAGTAAATTGTTCATTTTACACTAAAGAGCATAATTTTGTATATATACTGTCATATACGTTTTTCAAATTCGATTTATCTTATAAATTGATAGAATATTTGTAATTTCCTGACACAAAGTATTCGCTTTGAATGTGTTTAAGAAAATAAAAAAGAAAATATTTTTTAGCAACTGCTAATAAAAATCATACACTTTTTGTTGTGAATACTAGCTAATTTGAAATTTAGCAAGAAGAAATAATATTTTAAGAGCATATTTCTTGAATTTTAAGGACATATTTTCAGATTTTAAGAACATTTTTTATGCGTATAAAACACTTTTTTTTGGAGCATATTTTTGGTTACAAACTTTTATACATATAAGCTCTTGCAAGTTTTATTCACAATTTACAGGAAAGCTCTCCCGTGCTAAGAATTTATTATTTTATTATTATATTATTTTGTTATTTTTCTGACAATTTCTGACTAATTCTGACTAAAACCTGTAAATTTGACGAGAACTGGAACAGAGCCTTAGGTAGGTAGGTGCAACCCTATTCAGAAGAGTGCTTGTGCATCCACTCGGAGACCTAGAGGTCCATTGTGAGTCCCTTCGTAGAGAATATAGAGAGAATTTGTAGAAATTATAGAGAAGACCAGGAAAGGAAAATAATAATTAAGAAAAGCTGAGACCAAGAAAAGTAAAGAAAAAATAGAAGGAAAAAAGGAAAAGTACTACCGTCCTTTATCGTTCGCTCTAAGCCAACGACCCCCTCTCAGCCATCCTATACCAATGACGAATCCTATTAATCTATCGAGATCTATGCTCGATATACTGTCCAATTCGTCAACGAATCGCCTGCCTAACCATTTCTGCCTACTTAGTTGTAGACATGGACAGTGTCATATAATATGTTCCACCGTCTCTAGCTCCTCATTATCTTCGCACATCCTGCAAAGACCGGAGGAACCTCTATCCCAATTCCCTATCATTCCCCCTATGGGATCTTGACCTGTCAGAATACCTATCATAGTGTTCAGGTTTTCCCTCTTCATGCCCAAAAGTAGATTTGCATCTGCCTTATCAAATTTAGCCCATAGGACCCTTGATAATCAGCAGCCCGTTCTACGATTCCATGCATGATCGGTTTTATCCCGAATCCATTCTCTAATTAACCTGAAGTAAAATCCCAGAGGTGGTCTCACACCACTTTCACTTACATCCCTATCCAAAGCTGAGCCGTTCCTAGCTAATTCATCAGCTACCTCATTGCCAGTTATCTCGCAATGACCCGGTACCCAGCAGAGTCTGATATAATAATTTCGCATCAATCTCCTAAGAGCCTTCTACATACAGAGTTACCTCTGTATTCTCTTCAATGTTCCCTGCTATCAATTACGTGGCCTAGAAATACCTAGAATTTCCGCCTGGAACACACTGCAACTATCCGAGAGTCTATACGTTTTTCTGATGTTCTTCTCAACCAGATATACATACACCTGCACCAGTGCCTGCATCCATTTTGGATCCATCAGTGAAAACCGATACTCCACTGAGTAGTTTCTCCCTGCCAGATCCAGAGGGAACCAGGGCATGTCCACCGAGATTGACCTCGTTTAGAAGTTTGGAATGTTCTATTCTGATTGATCCTGTAAGTCCTAGTTGACTAAGTCTAAGCAGGCTCCTTGCAGCCATTCGCATCACGAACTCCTCAATGGGGAGGAGATCATCGGTTTGAGTCCCCAATTCCTACCTATGGAGTTCCTGCATGTGCAGTAGGCATTAAGACCTCTTTTAAGCCTTTCCTGAGTGTTTTTCTTCCAAGATAGTTTACTATCAAGAAACACTCCAAGATATTTTGCTTCCTTTGTCGGTCTTAGTTCAGTTCCCCCTAGTACCGGTAGCCTAAACTGCTCAATCCTGCACCTTCTGGTGAAAGTAACTAGCTCTGTTTTTTCCCCGGGTTGATACCTAAACCCTTACTAGTGGCCCATGAGGACAGTTCGTTAAGTTCATACTGCATGACATCGCTGATCGTGGAAAGAAATTTACCTGTGATCAGTATAACAACGTCATCAGCAAAAGCAAAGATTTTCCGCCCTCTTGCGTCAAATTGTTTTAGAATGACATTGACGGCTAAGAGCCATAGCAAGGGCGAGAGGACTCATCCTTGCAGAGTTCCTCTAGTCACTATCCTCCTTATGCATGCATCTCCCAAGTTCGAATTAATTATTCGGCTATTCAGCATCAAAATAATCCATTCGATTAGGAAGTTTTGAACGCATAGTGATTCTAGTGATTCTCTAATAGCCTCAATCTTAATGTTATTAAAAACTCCTTCTATATAAAGGAACGCCACCAAGGTATACTCCCTATACTGTAGGTCGCGTTCAATGTAACTCACCACACCATGTAGCGCACTCTCAACAGATTTACCCTTTAGATAAGCGTGCTGAGCCCCACTGATGATGTGGTTGTCAATTGTCGTCCTCAGATAAAGATCGATCAATCTCTCTAATGTCTTCAAAAGAAAAGACGATAGGCTGATCGGCCTAAAATCTGCCTTAAGTATGAAAATTACCTTAACCTCTCTCCACCTCCTTGCAATATATCTCCTAATAAGACATACACCAAAAAGCTCCGTAAGAATAACACCGTCTGGACCAGATGACTTGTAAGGTTCAAAGGTGTTCAACGCCCTTGCTACCTTATCCATCGAGACTATGTCACCGACTACTTCACTAAGTTCCCTATCAGATACACATTCTGAGAATCCCAAGATTCGTCCTGCCTGTATCTGCCTCCAAGTTCCTACAGCTTGGAAAATGAGTTTCCTTAAGTAAACTCAGAGACTCAAGGACAAGTTAGTTCATAACTGTTCCTAACTTTCCCCGTGAAGTCCTCCACTAAACTCTCAACTCCCTCTGATGACAATTGACATCCTGGAGCGGCGTTTAGTTCCCTATCCAAAATGGCCCTAAAGGAGTACCAATCGGTTCTCCTGGAGTTCCTATATGGTTCTCCCTTTGGCCTCGTGAACTAAAGGATGTCCTGTTATGATCCGAAAAGGAACATTCACTATCTACCCTCCAGTTCCTAACGTAATCGCTCCTAAAGTTCCTTAGTTCTGAATGTGGGCATATTGCCCAAGTTACAGATAAAAAGATTGTTAGTAGTTATAAAATTAAAAACTGTCTCACCTCTCTCATTGATATCAGCGCTGCAACACTGGCAGTGATGTGCGCTAGCATCGCAACAGAGTACCAAATATACGCCTCTTCTCTTTGCGTACTCCGTTAGTTTGCACACCATGTCGCCCGGTGGGTTGGCCGCATCGTAGGGCATATAAACGGAGGCGAATACGAGTTTCCTCCCGTCACTATCCTCTCTTTTTACGACCGTGAAGAATGAAAATTTATAAAATTTAACTCATTCCTAGCTGGTATACACGTTCTTACCTTATCCTCAGTGGATGGTACAAAAAGTGTATACACTTTGACACGTAATCCACATACCCTGGTGTTGTTGAACCGGGGCTCTTGGATTAAGGCCACATTCACTTTTGAGTCAATAAGGTTCATTGCTAATTCGATTGAGGCTGCTTCACAGTGATGCAAGTTAATTTGCACACTTGCAGCCTTGTTGGTACTGTCAGATTTCGGATACCGGAACCTGATAGTGCCCAGACCGAAATTAGCGATTCCCCCCATAGACTCCAATTTTTTGAGAGACTCCTGATCTATAGCAAACCTGAAGTCCCTTCCGAGGTTCTCTTTACAAGTCAGAGAAACGAACAACTTCCACTGACTTGTATCCAGACCCTCGTTCTGGTTGACCAACACTGTCAGTATAGTTTCCACCGGTTTTATGGGTGGTGGAATCCACACTGTCACTACCGGTCTCTGGGGCAACTCAGATGCGAGCATCACATCCAGTTTCGACTCTGGACAAAGGTTGCCACACTTGGCAATCGTGGCCTTGAGAAATTCAAGCGATTTCTCATTACCACAATTGACAGTTTTGACTCCCTTTAACCAGTCAGCGCCTTTGAAGGATACTTCTTCCGGTCTTCCCTTCATTAAGGCGATCTCGTCGATGACCCTGTCTTCAATCGAACTCCATAGATCCGTGCTGATCCTCCCATCTGGGTCAGCACGGTCTATGACAGCCGCCTGAAGATATGCCGGCTTTGTCGACTCCTTTGCCTTTTTCAAGGAAGAAGGCTTGTCGTCACCAGATCTAGCTCTCTTAATGATTTCCTTTTGGGTGCCCTTAAGAGATTCAGCCGGTGTGTGACTAGCCTTATTAGCGGTAGAGACTGGTTGGTCATCGCCAGACCTAGCTCTCTTAAAGACATCCTTATGGTGATCCTTAAGAGAGTCGGATGTCTTATGGCCAGCCCCACCTACAGCATCTTCCTTTGAAGACCTTTAAGAGAGCTGGGAGTGTTATTTGCCGCACCTTTCTTGCTTGTAGAGGGTTGGTCCTCTACAGACCTTGATCCTTTAGTGATTGATCCACCAGGGTTGTCGGATGGTTTACGATCATCCCCCTGTTTGGCAGTGATAGACGGCTTCCCAGTTTCAACCGATCGTTCCGAAGATGTGATAGGTTTATTTGGTCGACTGCTATCATTGTCATTATTCTTGGACTTCAGTGCGACTCCTGACACGGTTCCTATACTCTCCCGAGCACTTTCCGGAACGGTGTCAAATATTGCATTTAGACCCTCGGGATAAGATATTCCCAAGATAGCGGAGGTCGAGCCATAGATTTTTTCAAATCTAATTACACTCTTCCTATGCCTCTTGATAAGGTGTTTATCCCTACCAATGATTGACGACAGATCCTTCTTGGCCATCTTATTAAGATAGATCAAGGAGGATCCATTCTTTGCTTTTTCTTCTTTTGTTCGGCTGTCGACGACGGCAGTTACACTTGGTTCGCGTCTTGCGAACTAATTTTGAACCCACCTGTCCACCATCCCGTGCGGATGACACTTCGGATGCTGGAGGATCCCTCCTGAGCGTGAACTGAAACATAGTGATTTCATGTTCCCCATCAGAACCTAGAGAGAGATCCTCCAATTTCTCCGAAGTGCCCGTCTCCCTAAGAGATTTTACAGGTGAGCCCAATAGGTCGTCTGTTTCGGCTAGTTCACACAATAACTGTCCCTCCAGAGCAATTATGTCTTCGTAAATTCTTAAAAGCTCAGTCAGTGTCCGAAACTCCTACTGAAACTACCTTATTCTTCTCCACATCCTTTATTTTATTATTTTTTCACTAATTTTCGTCCCACGAAAATGCACGTTCTAAGTGGACTATCTCGCGCAGTGACTGCATACGCGGACTAGGCTTTTAAAGAAATTACAACCAACCCGTGCCATGGGCGTTGGAGGGGAGTTGTTAGCAATTAGTTTATTTAATTAACTAACCATACAGATCCTCGGCACTGCTACCTCTCACCTTGATCACTTGATTTATTTGATCCGCGAGAACTTCTATGAGGTTTAGATATAATGCGTAGGATCCGACTATATTCAGTAAATGGGGATCTGTAACGAATGGTAAGTGATCTCCAATCTACTGACTACAATCGGATCAGAAACCCTACATTCGAACCCCCCTATCCGCCACCTGGGGACACGACCGATGGGAGTAAACAAGTAAAGGCTCCACATATGTAAATCAAAGCAAATTAAACTTTTTGAAAGAGTTACACAGAAGAAAAAAATGAAGATATAAAAAAAAAGTAATGAAAAACAAAATAAATGAATACAATATTATTAAATTTAAATACTTGTTGAACTGGGTTCAACATATGTATATTTTGAAAATTATTTAAAAAAATGATTTTTGTAAAATTTTTTCTTTTAATGTTTGTTTTACATTTTGTTTGTTTTACATTCAGACAATTTTAAGAATTTTAGCATCGATTCGTTATAACATTATTTTGCATATTTTTGTATATTTTGAGCTCAGCAGCATAGAATATCCTTATTTCGAAGCATATTTTAGTAAATTGTTCATTTTACACTAAAGAGCATAATTTTGTATATATACTGTCATATACGTTTTTCAAATTCGATTTATGTTATAAATTGATAGAATATTTGTAATTTCCTGACACAAAGTATTCGCTTTGAATGTGTTTAAGAAAATAAAAAAGAAAATATTTTTTAGCAACTGCTAATAAAAATCATACACTTTTTGTTGTGAATACTAGCTAATTTGAAATTTAGCAAGAAGAAATAATATTTTAAGAGCATATTTCTTGAATTTTAAGGACATATTTTCAGATTTTAAGAACATTTTTTATGCGTATAAAACACTTTTTTTTGGAGCATATTTTTGGTTACCCTGCTTATAAGAATTATTAGAATACGTGTTCCCATTACCTAGTGTCTACATTAGGCAAATTTATATCAAAAGAAACGTCAAAATCAGTGCGAATATATACAAGGTAACCTTAGTTACAGTTTATTATTTTGGTTGTTACAGTTGTCAAACTGCTTATATAAAAAATAATAATTAATACGCCATATTGTTTTTTTTTTGTGCAACTGTTGCCACCTTCCACAAATTCGCATTAAGTTTGACGTTTGTCTTGATAAAAAAATCTCTAATGTAGACACTATGTAATTTAACATTTAACATAATATAAACAAAATAGTTACTCTCTTCTGTCGGCGATATCCCTCATATTATATCAGCGTGTGACATAGTGTAATTAGTTTGATAACGCCGGCAGAAGAGAATAACCATTTTGTTTATACCATAGTGATATTAGGTGAAGAATGTTATAAAGTTATAATCAAGTAACTTTCGTTCCTTGACCAATCGCAACATTTCCTATTTGAAGTGAACTCAATTATAAGTGTGTCACTCAATTATGTTTAGGATTAGTCTGCATTAAGTATAGAAGAATGTAAGTAGTAATTTGATATCTATTTAAATATTATTTGCTTTATGCATTGTTCATACATGTAGACTTGTCTGGTACACTATGTGCTTATATATGGGGTACAATACACCCTCACCCTTAAGAGAAAAATTATGAAAGTAATTTTTCTTTCCATCTCCATAATACCGTTAAAAAATTTATTAATATATATTATTTATTTTTTTTTAAGTAATTACAATGGTTATTTATAATAGTTAATCTAAAAGTATATTTATTTTTATTAATTATATGATATGGCATTATATGGTTTTAAATTATTATTGTGTATTTCTTTTTGTATTCCATTATATTCTATTACGATGTTTATTTCGTTTCTTTTTACAATTTTATATGTCCCTTTATATGGACTTTGGTTTTTCTTTCTATTTTCTACTTTTATTGAAACTAAATCTCATATGTTTAAATTAAGTTTATTTTGGTATTTATTGCATGAAATTCTATTTTGTTTAGTTTTTATTATTAATTGCTTTGATGTATTGTAACCTTTGTTTTAGTTCATTTTTTTTTTTTTTTTTTTTTTTTTGTTATTTATACTGTCAGATGGTAAACTTGGTAATTTACCATATACTAATTCAAAAAGCGAGTAGCCTGTGTCTATATATAGTGCCGTGTTGTAGGCAAAAGTAAAGTATGGTATCCATTTGTCCCATTCATAATCATTTGCTGTTGTTAGTAAAAATTCATTCAGAACTCTACATACGCAGAGGTCCTAACGTGTCAATTGAAATTATTTCAAAACTATTGCTTGGTGTGTCTGTCAAGCAATAGTTTTGAAATTACGAATGAAATCTAGAGTGTTCATACTGGCTAGACGACATTTGAACAGCTGATACTTATTGTTTACATTTTAAATTGTTATAGGGGTAAACAAAGTATTATATTATAATGGAAGCAAATAAGAAACAATTACTTACTAAATTGGAAATTATTAATGAAAAACTTGCTAATAAGAAATTGTTATTTCAACAATTAAAAATTTTTAGACATGCAAAGGTAAAAAGGATACGTTTCATTTTGCAAAATTACTTTAATAAATAATTTTAAGATTTGTGTTTAAATTTAAGATCTGCTGTCAATTACGTAATTTCAACTTGATTTCGGCCGAAATCACGAAAATACTTAATTTCGCGTCGGTCTGAATGCCCTATTAATGTAAGTGGTTCTTTTATGTGTTTTGTTTATTTATTTTTGTTACAATTGTTGCAATATGATATGAATTTCTTTACCATTTTGTTCATGTTTTTCCAAATGTACCGCGGTTTTAATTTAATGACTGTTTTTCTTACTCCTAAGTGGCCTGCGGTATGGCATTATGGAATTCGTCAATGAGTTTACATTTTAAGACGTCATCTATTATTCTTTTTAGGGTGTTATATATCAATATTTTAAGTTGAGGATTTTTATTATTATTTTTTATCTTTGTATATACTTCTTTTAATTCTTCTTTACTATATTCTTTAAATATCATATCTTCACTTGCAAGTGCTAATTCTTTTATATTTTCTTTCTTCATTTTTGATATCAGTTTCTTTAGTATCGAATCTAGTTTCGCTGATTTATCACTGTATCCTGTTAGCTTATTATTTTCTTTTTTTATTTCTATATTTTGGGTACGTAACTTCTTCATGGTCGAAATTGATTTCGATGAATTACACTATGCGACAGTCAAAATCGGTTATACGTGACCCGGCGTTTCGCTGGGTCACGTCTAGGAATCGAGATATATCGATTTGAAGTTAGTAACTATCATATAGGGGAAATTGTGACCTTTGGTTGTCTTTTTTTTGACATATCATTGCCACATAGAGTTGGCAATGATATCAAGTAACTTTCGTTTCTTGACCAATCACAATATTTCCTATTTGAGGTGCACTCAATTATAAGTGTCACCAAATTATGTTTATGATTAGTCTGCATTACGTATAGAACAATGTGAGTTGTAATTTGATATATATTCAATTACTATTTGTTTTATGCATTGTTCATAAATGCAGACTTGTGACGTGTTTATATATGGGGTACACTACAATACTCATGATACAATAAGTAAGGTAACGACAACTGAACAACAACTACAACACCAAAAACCCCCGTGTATTTTGTTATACCCCACACCATCATATTGGTTGTGGTATTATGCGTTTGTGCTGATGTTTGTAACGCAAAGAAAAAATCATCCAACGCCCACCTTAAAGTATACCAATCGACTCAGAATCACTTTTTGAGTCGATCTAACGATGTCCGTCCGTCCGTCTGGCTGGCTAGCTGTCCATGTAAACATTGTGCACAAAGTACAGGTCACAATTTTTAAGATATTTCAATGAAATTTGGCACGTAGGACTTCCATGACACAGGGACGAAGCCTATTGAAATTGGTTATAATCGGTCCATTATTTCACCTAGCCCCCATACAAATGTCCTCCCGGAATAGGGGATTACCGATCATAAATGCCTTAAATATAGCAATATTTTAATGAAATTCGGTGCAAGGAAGTTTTGTATAAGTATCAATCTTTGTGCTAAATTTCATGAAGATTGGTCCATAATTGACCATAGCTCCCATATAAAAACCTCTTCCGAAAATCACTTTAACGTGCATAAATCCCATTCACATGTTAGTATCAGTATATAAGTAGAAATCATAGCGACAAATTTTATGAGGATCGCTCCATAATTTACCATAGCTCCCATATAAACCCACTTTCGGGAATCCCCCTAATGATGGACATGCACAATGGTGTGGGGTATCATATGGTCGGGCTTGACCGACTACGTCTTTCTTACTTGTATTTGTATTGGCATATCTTATGTCAACTTTAATTTTGACATTTCACGTAATAAAAAAAGTAATAAGACGCAATAACTTGTGGCCCTCACCTAACATAATATATTTAACATCATGTTATGCTATATTCACATATAGAGGTTTTTTGAAAAACGAGTCGTATTCTCAAAAAACACAAACAAACTAATTTGTTTTTTTCATATATTTCAAAGCAAAAAACATCACGATTCGAGTTGTTTAATTATTTAACACATAAAAAACATACTAAATTTCCATACAGGGAAGAAATTTTTAGTACATAGAAATTTTTTAAAAATAATTCGTAAAAATTGTCAAACAGTTTAAAAACAAAAAATTAAAAATCATGAATGAAGTTTATATTTTTTCATAAATTTTATTTGTTTAATTTTTTTTTTTTTTTTTTTTGAATTTGAAAGTGTTTGTGTGTGAAATTTTTATTTAAATCAAAAATTTGTGAAAATATTTTGGCAAACGGAAAACAGGCCAAAAGGAGAAACACAATAAAATGATATGTGAACAGTTATGTTTAAACTCATAGTGTTTTTCAAAAAACAAGTTAAAACTAATGTGTTTGCATAATATTAATGGTAAATGTGTCTACATTCAAGATCAAGTTGGTTTTTTTTTCTTGATGCTTAAACGCTGTTGTTATAAAAAATGTTAAAAATAAACATGTTTAAAGGTCAAGCCTCACACTTTTACTAACACAAACCAAGAAATTATTGCATGTGCGTGGAAGGCTACAAGAAAACAATGAGAAAACAAGAAATTAATACGAATGCATGAAAATGAAAATTTGAGCAGAAAATTTTAACATGATGTTTTAACATCATCTTATCTTTAATGAAGACTACCAACAAAAAATGTAAATAAAGATTGTAAACATAAACAATAATTTGACAAAGATTTTACCGCACAAGCTAATAAGAAAAAAAATCAGCTATTTTAATGTTGTTACCATAGTATAATAAGAAAGTGACAACGTAAGCCCAGCTGATTTGCAATTTTGTTCATGTACGTACTGTGCGAAACTATCAAATCGTTTTTGTATTTCTATGTATTTTTTTTTTACTGCAATCATTTACTCTTTTTCTTCATTTACTAATTTTTTTCTTCATAGCATTTTGGCATTTGTGCGGTGGATTTACACTAACAAAATAGCAATTGTGTTTTTTTTTTTTTTTGTAGATGTGCAGTCACTTTATGATTACATATGGTTGTTAACAAGTCATATTAAACAAGGTAATAGCAATTCGGAGAGGATTTTTTGCAAATTTTTTTTTATATATGGCGTTTAACATTATTAGCAACTGTTAAAAAAGATAAATGTATTTTTTACATAGAGTTTGACAGTTTTAACCAGCGAAAAAAATAATCAGTTATTTATTGAACGCTAGGTAGATAAGTAGAGAATGGTTGCACAAGATTCATTAGATGAGAACTTGTACATCCACTCGGAGAGCTATAGGTTCATTGTGAGAACCTTCGGAAGAGTCAAGGGTATAGAAATGAAAAATAAGAGTTCGGAAAAATGTCATGAAAAAGTGAGACCAAAAAGAAGAGATAGATATAAAATAAGATAGTAAAGAAAAGTCTACTGCACCACCACGTTCGTTACAAGCCAACGACAATCACAGTTTATTATTAAGACGAATCATATCAAGTTTCCTAGATTGATCCCGGAAACAATCTCTACAGTCAGTGACAAATAATATGTTCCACTGATTCTATTTCCTTATTATTCTCACACATTCTGCAAAGACCTGAAGTGCCTGCATCAAAATTGTATGCCGTTTTCCCTATTAGACAATGATTTGTCAATATAATTATTATGGTTTTCAGGTCTCTCCTTTTCATGCCTAATAATATATTTGTATCTGCCGTACCAAAAGCCATATTTTATAGTCCGTTCTGCTGTTCCATGCATGATTGGTTCTACTTGAATACATTCCTTAATTAACCTGATGTAAAAGCCTAAATGTATAAACACAACAATTCCGGATTCCTTTACATAGCCCGCATTGTTAAATTAAACGAAAACTTAGACGGCAAAGGAAAATAAACAAAAATAAACAAAAAATTAATAAAAAATTAGTTTCTTTTTTTACTTTCAACGTTTTTCAATTTTGTTTATGAAATTCATATAAATTTTTAAAAATATGGTAATATTTTTTGTGAGAAAATGAAAACAAGAAAAAAATGTGGAGAGAATTAAAAAAAAATATTTTTAAACTGAGCCGCACTGCGCATTTTCTATACAAATTTGTATAAAAATTACTGGACTGGGCTTGTTGTGTTTATACATTAACGGTGGTTTCACATGACTCATTTTCAGCCCTAATCAAAGTTAAGCCGATTAGACCTAATTCGTTAGCTACTTTATATCCAACTATATCGCAGTAACCCAGTACCCAGCAGAGCCTTATCTGACATTATCTCACTAATTCCCTAAGAGACTTTCTGCAGTCGCTAACTAGCCAAGATTTTATAAAATGTACTTTCAGAGCGCAGAGCGCCGCTTGGCTATCCACAGAGTTATCTCTGTATTACTTCCAATGTTCCTCGCTATCAATTCCGTGGCTTTAAGAATACCCAGAATTTTTGCCTAGAAAACACTACAACTATCTAGGAACCTATAAAACTTTCTGATATCTTCCTTTCGAAAATGGAATAAAATAAGAGCAAGCGTTTGCCCGAAGTCGACCTCAGTGCACATGTAATCCTTAGATCCCGAAAGAGCTAGAACATGGTCAGTGAAATTGAGCAGAGTTCTGACTGCATGATATCACTGATCGTGGGAAGAAGTTTCCCTTTTACCAGTAAACAATGTCGTCAGCGTAGGCACCAATATTTCGTCCCCTTGCATCAAATTGTCGTAAAATGGCATTGACGGGTAAAAGCCCTAAAAAAAGAGAGAATATCCCTCCTCTAGCCGTGTTCACTAGTTTCCTTATGCAAGCACTAACCAATTTCGAATTGATCATCCTGCAATTAAGAAGTAGTATGATCCATTCGATTAGAAAGTTCTGTATGCATAATGATTCTAGTGATTCCTTAATGGCCTTAATCTTAATATTATTGAATAACCTCTATATATTCAAGAAAGCTGCTAGTGTGTATTCCTTATACTGTAAGCCCCGTTCAATATAACTCACCACATCATGAAGCGCACTATCAACAGATTTACCCTTTAGGTAAGCATGTTGTTCTTAGATAAATATCAATCAATCTCTCTAATGTCTTCAATAAAAAAAAACGATTAGCTAATTGTTCTAAAATCCTTAGGTTTCGAGTGGCTTGCCGGCCTTAGGTATGAAAATGACCTTAACCTTCCTCCACCTCCTTGGAATATATACCCCCACGAGCCATACTCTGAATAGCTTCGTGAGAAGTATTAGTGCCGTGCCGTTAATATTCTGCAGCATGGTTGGGAAAATACCGTCTGGACCGGGAGATTTGTAAGGTTCGAAGGTGTTTACAGCACATATTATCTTATTCATCGAGACTATGTCACTATCCGCTTCACTAACTTCTCTATCATTCTGAGAACCCAAAACCTCCCACTGTATGTATATCTGCCTTTATGTTCTTACAGCCCGGAAGTGGGCCTTTGAGCCTGTGAAATTCAAACGAAAGGATATCCTGCTATAGTCTGAAAAAGAACATTCCCTAGCTACCCTCCAGTCCTCCACAAGATCACTTCTAAAGTTCGTCAGTGTTATATCTACTGCCTCCTTTTATCTGCATATTGCCTTTATTGCAGATAAAAAGATTGTTAGTAGTTATATAATCAAATACTGACTCACCTCTCTTATTTATATCAGCGCTGCCGCACTGGTTATGGTGTGCGTTGGCATCGCAACTGATTACCAGGTTTATGCCTTTTCTTCTTATGTACTCTGTTAGTTTCAGTATTTGATTATATAACTACTAACAATCTTTTTATCTGCAACAAAGGCAATATGCAGATAAAAGGAGGCAGTTTTAGATATAACACTGACGAACTTTAGGAGTGATCTTGTAGAGGACTGGAGGGTAGGTAGGAAATGTTCTTTTTTAGACTATAGTACGATATCCTTAGGTTGAATTTCACAGGCTCAAAGGGGAAACTAAATGGGAACTACAGGGAAACCGATTGGAACTTCTTTAGGACTATTATGGATATAGAGCTAATCGCCGCTCCGGGATGGCAAATGTCATCAAATGGAATATATAGAGGAATCACAAGGAAAGTTAAGAACAACTATGAGTAATGTTATGAGTTATGAGTGTGAAACCACCGTTAATATATAAACACAAAAAGCCCAGTCCGGTAATTTTCATACAAATTTGTATGGAAAATGCGCAATGCGGCTCAGTGATGAAGGATTCCTTCGACAAGACCAAAAAGTCTTTCGTTTCGGCCAGTTCATTTAGTAATTGCACAATTATGTCACCATTAATCCTTATAAGGACGGAGTCAGTGTCCGAAACTCCTACTGAATCCTACTTCGACTTTCCTACATCCTTAATTAAATTATATTTTCCACTAATCTTGATCCCACGAGTATGCACGTTCGAAGTGGACCATCTCATCCGCGTGGAGTCTTTTGCTGCATCTACTCCTATCGGACGTGTCCCCAGGTGGCGGATAGGGGGAATTGGTTATAATTCACATGACCTGTAAATTTTTTTACATGGTGCGTACAGGCCTATAATTTGAGTGTTCAGATCATGTGTATTATCTCTGATCCTAGAGTTCCATAGAGTCTCCCGCGGACCAAATAAATGCAGAGCATTTTAAGGTCAAGGTGAATAGTTAGTTGGTGATTAAATAAACTAATAGCTCCCCTCCAGCGCCTATGGCAAGGCTTTGTTGTAAACTTTAGGCTAGTCTACGCACTCCGTCACTGCGCGAGATGGTCCTCCTATTACTGGCATACTCGTGGGACGAAATAGATTTTTCAAATATTAACTCCATTCGGACAGATGACGAACGGTCGCGGGGCGACATAACAGACACGGACAATACGGACGACGATTTAGTTATGATAGGGGTCCAACGACACCTTCTAGCACTGGAAAGTTAGTTGTTGGTCCTACTATCAGAGTATTCCTTTGGGTATCTCGAGGAATTCCTTTGCTGGGATCAGTGCCACAGTATCGAGGCGAGGTCGGAGCGGGGGTATTGCTCGACTGGCTCAGGGTGTCATACGATTAGCAGCAATTTAGTTCGGCAAGACGCGGTAATGCGATATGCGACAACCAATGTCACATGCCGAGAGGCTTAATGCCACTTGCAGGCAAGGATAAGTACCTTGTCAGAAAGCACATGAGGAACGGTAAAAGATTCGAACGAATCTACAGGCTTGCTTGTGACTCTTTGGGAAATTTTATTTTGAAGGATTGGGTAAGAATGTAAACAGCACTCCTGAGGTGTCTCATGAGAGCACAGAAGGAAAGTCAATATCCTCAACGATCCGTGCCGGAGCGGAAAATAAGGGTAGTGACGATTGTCAGGGGTGCTAGGCCTGGATATGATCAGCCATTGACAAACAAGAAGGCAGTAGGTCAGAGGCCGACCAGCTCTATCAGTGTAATCATAAGAGCACCACTAGTGGGGTTGCTAAAATCTCTGGCACGCGGCCTTCTCCTTCCGGCGCTGTTGGTCAAAACCCATACGGTCCTTCTAAGGGTCCCCAAAAGGATGTCAAATTTGATTCAGATGAGAGAAACAGCGTTGAACAATGGCGACAGATTGAACATAAGCTCGCTGAAGAGATTGCCTTCGTAAGAGGAAGGCCGGACGATGTATCCTATCAACTGCGGTAATAAGAAATCTTTTGAAATCTTTTCTTAAAAGCGCAGTTGCTAAGTGCGATACATTTTATCCGGAGACGAAACTTGAAGTTATACTGGCGTCTGAGCTGTCCCCGCGTCCAACAGTGACGGCATGGTTTCCTCCACCCATTCCAGAGATTGAAACCATTCTGACAGTATTGGAAAATCAGAATGTAAGTCTTGTTACAGGTCAATCAAAGATTGTGAACTCCATGTCCTGTAAGGAGAATCAAGGCAGAGACTTCAGATTCGCAATGGATCAAGAGTCTCTGAAGAAGCTGGAGTCACTGGGGGAGTTGCGAATTTTGGGGTAATTAAATTTAGGTATGTTAGCTCTGATAAACCCAAATAGGCTGTCAGTGGTGCAAATTAATTTGCATCAAAGAGTGGGTTAGTATTTGAATTTATAACTAGTTGTAATCTTCATATCTGCAATAGGGGTAATGATCCTACATTCAGAACGAAAGATAGGGAAACAGTTATAGATATGACGCTAATGAAGCAAGGGGGTGAAATTGTCAAGGACTGGAGGGTGGTTATGGATTATTCCTTTTCGGACCATAGCCTTGACTTTGTGAAACCGAAGAGAAGGCCCCATAGAAACTCCAAAAGGTCGGATTGGAAGTCCTTCGGTGAGTTAGTGGATAGGGATTTGAGGGATACCGAGGGCTGGAGAAGTTCAGCTTAGTTTATCGAGGAAGTCGTGAATAATTTCACGGATGTAATTAAGAGTAGCTTTGAGTTCAGTTGCTCTGTGATTTATCCTGGCAAACGGAGGCAGCCGAAATGGTGGACCAGGTAACTTACGGTCCAATGGTCTACAGTTAGCAGGCTGTCAAATAGAGCCAAGCTAACGAGGAGTCAGGCTGATTAGGACAGCTATAGGGAAAGTTTCATTAAGTGTAAGAGAGACATAAGATGGTCGAAATGGATGTTAACGTGTTGTCTAGATTTAAATGGGTATTATTTTAGATGGTATTATATTTAGATGGTATTATAAGGATCATTTTGATACCCAAAGCGGGTAGAACAACTCACTCGAAGCCCAAGGACTATAGACCGATCAGCCTATCGTCTTTTCTACTCAAGACAATAGAAAGACTGATCGATCTGTACCTAAGGAGGAGTATGGGAACTCAGGTCATCAGAGTCGCTCAACATGCCATCTTAGGGGTAAGTCTGTTCAGAATGCTCTGCATGATGTGGTGAGTTTTATTGAACGGGGTCTGTTGCAAAGGAATATACCTTGGCAGCGTTCCTTAAAATAGAAGTGGCCTTTAGCAACATTAAGATAGAGGCGATTGAGGAATCACTCGCTTCGTTAGGTATTACTGTATTCCTAATTGAGTAGATCACCCTGATGCTATCAACTAGAGCAATTGCATAAGGTAGCTTGTAGATTAGGTGAGGTTAGGTTAAAAAGTACGGCGTATTCACGCCTTCTCTTTCTTCATTTTATTAACAAGAGAAAGTTAATAAAATGAAGAAAGAGAAGATTCCTAGTAGAATAAGAGTAGAAAGAAAGTAGAAAGAAAGGAAAAGAAATATAAGAAAGGAATAGTGTGGAACCCAAGACCCATCAATTAACCCCCACTACGTCTAAGCCACTTTATCACCATTATGAACCATTAAGGTTGTCTAGTTCACTATCCGCATCCTCCTCCAGTTGGTGTAGAATATGGCTTCCAAACTTCTTCAGTCTGCTACGCTGAAGCCCTACGCAATGACAGAGTATGTGTTTCACTGTCTCTAGCTCCTCCACATCATCGCACGTCCTACAAAAATCTGGCGTGCCGGTGTCCCACTTACTGGTCATATTCCCTATAGCAAGGTGACCGGTAATCATACCAATAATGACCCTTAGATTCTCACGACTCATTCCCAAAAGATGCATCGAATCTGCTGGTTTAAGACTAGGTCATAACGATCTAAATACCCTGCAGTCCATTCTACTCCTCCAAGCATGATTCGTTCTTTCTAGAATCCATTCCCTTATGTCCATGAAATAGACCCAATTGGAATCCTAACCGATAACTCCACAACAGACCAGTCCAGCTCCGAGCCCTTACGAGTAGTGACCAGGAACCCAACAGAGTCTTATTCTGTAGGCATCCATTAGCCTTCTAAATTCCCTCCTACACTCAATCACCAATCTGGACCTGACACAATAACTTGTCATTGCCATTAGTGCTGTCTGACTATCCACATATATAGTCACCTCAGTGGCCCTCTCAACATTCTCCTCCAGTAATCTTAGGTCCTTGCAAATACCTAGAATTTCTGTCTAGATCGTCTGATATCTGTTTCCATGAAGTAAACACCCGCCGCTGTGCCTACTTCCATCTTCGAGTCATCTGTGAATATAGCACACTCTTTATGGAGCTTCTCCAGTCCAGAATAACGGGAGTAGCCTCGAAGTCAAATATAGTACCGACATACTCCGTTTGGGCGGCTGAGGATAATGTTTAACTATTAAACTTGACTTCCCAATTCCCAATTCCTTCAGTCTAAACAGCCATTCCTTTCAGGAACTCCTCAATTGGAAGAAATGGAGAATGATGTCCATTGCTGCCTGAGGTATACTTCTCACGGCACCTATAATGCCAATTGAAGCACATCTCTGAACTTTAAAAAGAAGGTTTCTATACGTTCCTTTTCTCAACGCCTCCCACTATATTGAACATCCATAAGTGAGTATGGGTCTCACAACCGGTTTTAGACCTTAGTTCTTCCCTATAGAGGTCCTGCATGCGTAGTAGGCATTAAACCCCTTCCTAGCCCTTTTCTGAGTATTTCTCCTCCAAGACAATTTGCTGTCCAAGTGAATGTCCAAGTACTTATATCTCCTGGTAAACAGAACTAGTTCAGTCTTTTCAGGATTGACTCCCAATCCATTAATATTTGCAGTTCTCGCAGCCCAGATTGCATGACCTCGCTGATAGTGGGTAGAAATTTACCCGAGACCAACAATACCACATCGTCAGCGTAGGCTACGATTTTCCTTCCCATAGCATCGAACTGTCTCAGTATGACTTTCATTGCCAAAAGCCACAATAATAGTGAAAGAATCCGCTCTTGCGGTGTACCCCTTGTCAAGCTTCCTTATGCAAGTGTTCCTCAATTGCCTCTATCCTAATGTTATTAAAGGCGCCTTCTATATCAAAGCACGCTGCCAAGGTGTGTTAGTTATGCAGTAGACCCCGTTCAATAAAACTCACTACATCAGAGCAGAGCACTCTCAACAGGCTACCCTTAAGATAGGCGTGTTGAGCGTATCTGATGACCTGGGTTCCCATACTCCTCCTCAAATACAGATCCATTAGTCTTTCTATTGTCTTGAGTAGAAAAGACGATAGGCTGATCGGTCTATAGTCCTTGGGCTTCGAGTGAGTCGTCCTACCCGCTTTGGATATGAGAATGATCCTTACCTCTCTCCACCCCCTGGGAATATATCTCACTTTAAGACATTCCCTAAATATCTTCACGAGTAGTGAGATGACTCTATCATTTACATTCTGTAACATGGCCAGAAAAATGCCATCTGGGCCCGATGACTTATATGGCCCAAATGAGTTTACCGCCCATCTTACCTCGTCTCCAGTGATCATCTCCTCTATCGCATCGATATCACCCTCCTCTGGTTCGGACTGTAGGTTATCACTGACACTACCTGTCCTCCCATCGGGTTCTATATCCTTACAGCCGGGGAAGTGAGTCTCCATCAATAAGCTGCGGGACCCCGAGCCAGACTCTGTCCACGAGTTGTCCGCCCGTGGTATATATCTAGGTGCCACCGGGTCCTTGAATAATATCCGTCTAAATCTAGACAATTCGTTGACCGAGTCCACGGATTCACAGGAATTCATCTATGATGTCCGTTTCGCCCGTCTTATGTCCCTCTTATACTTAGTGAAACTTTCCCTATAGTTGTCACAATCAGTCTGACTTCTCGTCAGATTGACACTATTTAACAGCCTGGTCCACCATTTCGGCTGCCTTCGTTTGCAAGGACAAATCCCCGGGCAACTGAGCTCAAAGCTACTATTAATTACCTCCGTGAAATTATTCACGACTTCCCCGATACCCTCAGCTGAATTCCTCCAGTCTTCAGTATTCCTCAAATCCCTATAAACTCACCGTAGGACTTCCAGTCCGTCCTTCTATAGTTCCTATAAGGTTTTCCTTTCGGTCCAAAAAGGAATAATTCATAGCCAACCTCCAATCCTTGGTTCGTTAGCATTATATCTATAACTGTTTCCCTATCTTTCGTTCTGAATGTAGGCTCATTACCGCTATTACAGATATGACGATCACAACTAGTTATAAAATCAAACACTAGCTCACCCCTCTTGTTGATGTCCTTGCTTCCCCATTGGTAGTGGTGTGCATTCGCATCACATCCCAGAACCATGTACATTCCTCTCCTCCTGCTGTGCTCCGCCAAATGGTGCAGAGCGATGCCCGGTGGATCGGCCGCTTCATATGGCATGTACATGGATGCCAGTACAAGCCTATTGCGCCCAGTGACCTCCCACAATACAGCTGTAAGGTCTCCGTTGCTAAAAGAATTAAGAAGATTAATATTCATATCATTCCTAGACAATATACATGTCCTTACCTTCTCCAATGTGGACGGTATGAACAGGTTATACTCCGCGGTCCTTAAACCGTAAACCCCGGTGTTGCTAATCCAAGGCTCCTGTATAAGGCCCACGTCCACTTTGGAGTCAGTGATGAGTTTTGTCAATTCGGTGGAAGCTGCTTCAGAGTGATGCAAATTAATTTGCACTGCTGGCAGTCTCTTTGGGTTTATCAGACTTGGCATACCTAAATCTAATTACCCCAAAACCAAAATTGACAACTTCCCCCAGAGACTCCTGATACACTGCGAATCTGAAGTCTCTGCCTTGGTTCTCCTTACAGGTCACGGAGTTCACAATATTCCATTGACCTGTAACAAGACCTACATTCTGATTTTCCAATACTGTTAAAATGGTTTCAACCTCTGGAATGGGTGGAGGAAACCATGCAGTCATTATTGAATGTAGGGCAATTCAGACGCCAGGGTAACCTCAAGTTTCGTCCCCGGATAAAGAGTATCGCTCTTAACAACTGCGTTTTTAAGAAATTCAAAATTCATCCAGTCCGCGCCTTTGAAGGATATGTCGTCCGGTCTTCCTCTTACGTGGGCGCTCTCTTCAATGAGCTTGTGTTCAATCCGCCGCCATAGCTCAACGCTGATACTCCCATCTGAATCAAATTTGTCAATGTCAGCAGCTTGAATACAGTTCTGCAACACTGATTCCTTCGGCTTCTTCAATGTTGAGGGCTGTTCGCTTCCTGACCCAGTACTTTTAACAACCTCCTTGTGGGGGCCCTTATCAGAGCTTGAAAGTGTGTTCTTGGCCATCAAGGTTTGCTGGTCATCCCCAGACCTGGCCTTCTTAATGAGCCCCTTTTGGGGACCCTTAGAAGGACCGTATGGGTTTTGACCAACAGCGCCCGAAGTATAAGGCCGTATGCCAAAGATTTTAGCAACCTCACCTGTGATCTAATGAGACACCTCTATAGTGCTGTCCACATTCTCACTCAATCCTTCAGGATAAGACATTTCTAGAGAGTCACAGACAGGCCCGTAGATCCGTTCGAATCTCTTAACCTATTCTTGCCTGCAAGTGGCAATGAGCCCCTCTTAGCTATCTTATGCAGATAGATAAGAGAAGCTCTTGCGCCATTCCGAGCTTTTCTTCTTTAGTTCGGCATGTGACATCGGTTGTCGCATCTTGCATTCCCATGTCTTTCCGAACTAAATTGGCGATAGACGTAAGATATCCTGAGCCAGTCGAAACATCCTCCCTCTCCGACCTCGCTTCGATGCGCCAGTTCCTCTCTTGAGTCTGAGCGGGAGTTGAGATTACAGTGATCTCATGGTCATCTTCAGATCCAAGACAAAGATTCCCGAGCTTCTGTGTGGTACTGGTCCCAGCAAAGGAATCCCTCGAGATGCCCAGAATCTCATCTTTCTCTGACAGTAGGCCCAACAACTGACTTTCCTGTGCTAGAATGTCTCGTTGGACCCTTATTATCAATAAATCGTCGTCCGTGTTGTCCGTGTCTGTCCCCTCGCCCTGCGACCGTTCGTCTTCTGTCCTAATGGAATGATTAATTGAAAAATCGATTTTCGTCCCACGAGTATGCCAGTAAAAAAGAGGACGATCTCGTGCAGTGAAGGCGTGCGCGGACTAGGCTTACAAACAAACCGTGCCATAGGCATTGGAGGGGAACTGTTAGCTGTTAGTTTATCTAGGCACCAACTAACCATTCAGGTTCTCGGCACTGCTACCAAGCACCTTGACTTTAAAGTGCTCTGCATTTATTTGGTTCGTGAGAGACTCTAAGGAACTCTAGGACCAGAGATAATACACATGATCTGAACACTCAAATTATGAGCCTGTATGCACCATATACCAAAATGAACAGTTCATGTGCCTTATAACCAATCCCCCCTATCCGTCACCTGGAGTAAATGCAGCAAAAACTCCACAAGGAAAGGAAGCTTGTAATAAAGGTCACACCGCAATGTAGGATTCTTTCCCCATTATTGTGGCTTTTGGCAATGAACGTCATACTGAGACAGTTCGATGCCATTACCATCTCGAGTAAATTTCTACCACAATCAGCGAGATCATGCAATCTCGGCTACGGGAACTTTCCCAATGGGAAAACAGTAATGGATTGGGGGTCAACCCTGAAAAGACTGAGTTAGTTACCAGGAGATATAAAGTTGAGACATTTAGTCTACCAGTATTGAACGGGACAGCACTCAGATTGTCAAGGGAGGCGAAGTACCTGAGAATTTACTTGGACAGCAAATTGTTTTGGAGGAGAAATACTCAGAAAACGAAATGTCTGCTGCGCATGCAGGAACTCTATAAGGAAGAACTGGGGTCTAAAACCGATAATTGTACATTGGATATGCACATCAGTTGTGAGACCTATACTCAGTTATGGATGTTCGGTATGGTGGGAGGCGTAGAGAAAAGGAACGTATAGGAACTTTCTTTCTAAAGTTCAAAGATGTGCTTCAATTGACATTACGGGTGCAGTGAGAAGTACACCTCAGGCAGCACTGGACATCATTCTCCACCTTCTTCCAATTGAGGATTTTGTGAGACAAATGGCTGTGCGGAGCTAATTTAGACTGAAGTAATTGGGATTAATAGGGAGCTTCTTAACGGGGAATGTTAGCATACTTAATGAAGTCAAATTTGATAGTCGCACATTATCCTTGGCCGCCCAAATGGATTATGTCGGTACTATAATTGACTTCCGTTATCGAAATCCCTAGTAGGGACTTCTGAACTAGAGTGGAGAAGCTCATTGGAGAGTGTGCTATCTTCACAGATGGCTCGAAGATAGAAGTAGGCACAGGTGCTGGTGTCAAACGGTCGTTTAGATTATCTGATAGTTGCAGCGTTTCCCAGTCAGAAATTTTAGGCATTTACAAAGCCCTAGAATTACTGGAAGAGAATGTTGAGAGGGACACTGAGGTAAATATCTATGTGGATAGTCAGGCAGCAGCACTGGCAATTACAAGTTATTGTGTTAGGTCCAGATTTGCGCTTGAGTGTAGGAAGGAATTTAGAAGGCTAATGGATGCCTACAGAATAAGACTCTGTTGGGTTCCTGGTCACTGCGATATTCTCGGCAATGAAATAGCCGATGAGCTAGCTTAAAGGGCTCGGAGCTGGGAAGGTGTTTTGTGGAGGTATTGGTTAGGATTCCAATTGGGTCATATTCATGGCCATAAGGGAATGGACTTTAGGAAGAACAAATCACGCTTGGAGGAGTAGAATGAACTGCAAGGTATCTAGAGCGTAATGGACTAGTCTTAAACCAGCAGATTTGAAGCATCTTCTGGGCATGAGTCGTGGGAATCTAAGAATCATTTTGGTATGATTACTGGTTAGTCCACTAAATGTCGTCGTGTCAAAAGCCTTGCATCCGGGCTCTCCGATCCGCCACCTGAGAACTCATCCGATGGGAGTAAACGTAAGCAAAGACTCCATACCTTCTACATAATTATACCATGGTTGTTACCTTATTAATCGGTCTTGGTTACCTTATTAATCTGTCTTCATTATAAAATAGTTGGAAAAGTTGAAAAATTTAGAAATTGAAAAAAGTTAAGTCGACTCTTTGTTCCAGCTATAGAACCTAAACTGTTATGTTAAATGTCAAATTAGGGGAAGACGTATTCCAAGACAAACTAAATATATACTCATCCGCCCTTCTGATTATTTCTTATATATGAATTGTGGTATACTATAACTCTCAAACTTCATACATAAAAAATTAAATTTTATACACCTCGCTCCGAGACGACTATACCTAATGAATATGTATTCTAATAAATCCTATAAGTTGTCATTAGTTTCATTCAATCATCTAGTAAACATGTGCTTTTTATTTAAGAAATTCGCACTTTTTCAGCATAATTTTTTTATATAAATTTGTTTTTAAATGTAAAATATATATTAAAATAAAACCATTTTACAAAAAGAAATAGTTTATTAGGTAATTTCCAAAATACACATGCACACACAATTACAAACTTTCGCATATGTGTATTTTTATACCCTATACCACCATAGGTGTTTGGGTATTATGTGTTTGTGAAAAAACTGTAACGCGCAGAAAAAAATTTGGGATCCCCACCTTAATATCACGTCTACAACTGATATTAATCCTGATATAATGTGTGAGATGTTTCCGACAGTAGAGAGTAACCATTATTGTTTATATTATGTTAAATGTTACATAATGGGAACACGTAAAAGTACAATTTTTATAAAAAATATTTTTTAAATGTGAGGCAAACATTAAAAGAAAACAATTTTACGAAAAATATTGTCTTTTAAATAATTTCCAAAATATACATGCACACACATACAAACTTTCGTGTATATGTATTTTTTGATAGTTGACAGATGTGTAGAGATATCCCATTACGACAGTCTCATAATACATCTTATAATACTACTATTTGAATCCACACGTGAGATAATTCTGACAGTGAACGAATTTGACTCTCTCTGACAGAAAAAATATATTTTGTTATGAATAGATGAGCTGTAAAGTATACAGTTCGGCTCAAAATCACTTTATGAGTCGATTTAACGATTTCCATCCGTCTGGTCGACTGGCTGTCCATGTAAAGCTTGTGCAGGTCGCAATTTGAAAGATATTTTGATGAAATTTGGTACATATGATTTTTTTGCACCTAGCCCCCATAAAAATGTCATAATATAGTTTTAACACTCATAAATGCCTTAAAAATAGGAATATTTTGGCACAAATGGGTTTTATATAAGTATAAATCCGTTTGCCAAACTTCATGAAGTTCGGTCGACAGCTATCAACATATTTTATATTAGCTTTTGTATTTAGTAGTTGAACATTATTAATTTTCTAGTACTAAAAAATATTTTGTTTGCATATTTTTCTTCTCAAAATATATTTTTACCTGGAATTATACAAGACAAAAAAAAATGTAACATGACTAGTACGAACTACAAAAAATATATCAGCTTGAAAATTTCTTACTACGAAGTAAATGTATATGAGCCGACCAAATCGGCAGCCGATAAAGTAGACAATTGATCGCTTGTTTCTTTGTCCTTAACAAGTATTTTTACGTCCAGTGTGATGCATCCCATCTAGGAGTTGGATCCGTATTATTTCAAAAGGATGAATCTGATGGAGAACATCCAATCACGTTCTTCTCCCACAAATTAACCACGCACAGAAAAATTATTCTGTGACTGAGAGGGAATGCTTGGCCATCGTACTCGCGATCAAAAAGTTCCGATCATACATCGAACTGATGCCGTTCTCAGTAATAACTAACCGCAGTAATAATTGACCACAAGGATTTTAGCAGTCGTCTCGCCCGATAGAGCCTTTATCTGCAATTATTTTCGTTCACCATTGAAGATCGACCTGGTTCCAAAAATATTGTTCCAGAAACACTTACACTTTGCTTTTGTGGCAAAATGTCAAATTTGTAGACAAATTAAACCTGAAAATAGAACTTTACGACCTCCTATGGGTGCCAAGTCGCTTATTGAACACCTACTTCATCATATTTTTGTGGACTTTTTAGGACCTTACTCAAGTTCGAAATATGGTAGCGGCTTCATTTTACAATTCTGGACCTTTTAACAAAGTTTGTACTGTTCAAAGCAATGTCAAAAGCCAACTCCAAGAACGTTATAAAGTTTCTATTATCAAAAGTTTTTCATAAACTTGGAAACAATTCGTGACGGACGGATGGCAGCTTTCCACAAAGAAGCATCTGAGAAAAGAAAAAGAATAATTAAATTATTACAGCA
This sequence comes from Protocalliphora azurea, assembly GCA_932274085.1. Classification (NCBI taxonomy): domain Eukaryota; kingdom Metazoa; phylum Arthropoda; class Insecta; order Diptera; family Calliphoridae; genus Protocalliphora; species Protocalliphora azurea. Next base: position 63,250,141 of record OW026522.1, read on the forward strand.
AAAGAAAAGTTATTCGTGCAGTGCCATAACGTTGATGACTTGTGTGGGTTGGTAAATGGTTGTGTCAGCGAAATCCACAATTTCTTCACTGCGCTTGAAGCTTGAAGTTGTCACCAGCAAAATCAACAGCAACACTTCCTTCTCAACGAAGGAAGTAGAAATGAACCTTGACATCGTAGTCGATGGAGCCTAAATTCCGACTGCGAACCACCCGAAAATCCTGGGGGTCCCTTTCGATAGGCTTTTTACCTCCTCAGCTTTTCCCAGTGGAAAAATATTCAAAGCTGCCAAAATGCAGCCTTAAGAACCGTAATAGACTGCCTATAAATCACCTCACCATATCATCTACACGTAGAAACGAAGGTTCTACCATTTAAGGAAAACATCATAATGCTAGGTCAGCAGTTCCTCCTGGGATGTCATCGGAGGGGTCATCCAAACTTCAACATCATAAAGTTGGAAACTCCCCCGAGTAATGTCAGGAAAGACCTTAGCATATACGAGAACATACAGGGGTATGTATGTATGGCAGCTTTGAACAACATTCATAGAGACTACACAAATTCCGTATAAATGTCGTCCACCCACACACTATCACAGACAACGGGAAGAACTCTCTTTATCTCGCGTAGTCTAAATGTTATTATAAAAGTGCTGCCTTTATAATAACATTTAGGCGTAGGCGGCGACAATTTGCAACCACCATCTTGCTTTATTCTACTTGTGTATTTGAGCCACTCATTTATTTGCTCATTCTCTTTATCTCTCTCAATGTGAATGCAGCAGCTGTACATTTAGAAATAGGGTTAAACAAAACAATACTGCAAACTGCTGCTGCTGAACAAATGTAATTAATTTAATAACAATTAAAAAAGTGCAAATTTCTTAAATAAAAAGCATATGTTTACTCTGTGACTAATTGAAAAGAATGACATCTTATAAGATTTATTAGAATACGTATACCCCATATTTAAGATTTAACTTAACATAAACAAAATTGTTACTCTCTTCTGCCGGCATTATCTCACATATTATATCAGCGTTAATTTCAGTTGTAGATCTGGAATAAGGCCCAACCAGTGAACAGAAAATCATCGTATCGCAATCAGCTGTTTCGACCTGTTTTATTCACACAAAAATTCTACATACATACATACATACATAGCGTATCGCAGAAATCTGTAGAAAATAGACTTTTACGTAGCTGCGTGATTTTTAGACAATGCTAAAGAACAGGGTTGTTTACACAATGAATTTTCAAAAACATATGATACTTTTACTTTGTTGATTGTTTGTGCAAAATTCTAGCAGAATCGAAATTAAAAAAAAAAATATCTATTATAGCAGCAAAATCAAAGCGCAAATTTTTAAATAGAGAAAAATATCTAGTATTTTTTAGTATAACGTTTGTACTAACAAACGTTTGTACTAACAAACGTTATACGTTTGATATTCATACTACATGATAGCTACTATAGTATATGCGAAAAAATATGCATTTGTATGGAAATTTTTAGTAATACCAAAAATTTAACTAGAAATGAAGGAAATAAAATCGATCAACTAAAATTGTAGCAGGAGAACAAAGCGAACACGAAGGATGCCAAAAAGATTGATATGTTTGTGCTTTATAAAGTAAAATTGATATAAAAAACAGCTTTATTTAGGAGCATCCACATGTATATCCATGCATACATATATATTTATATACATACATGCATGTAAAAAAGGTACCAATATTTTCTTCTCGCCAACGCTTTTGTTATGTTAGAAACTAAATATTAATTTTGCATAACTCATTTATTGAGTTTTTTCGTTTTTATTTATTTTTTTTTTTTTTTTTTGGCACCTGTTACAAACTCTCAGTCGATCATACTTATAATTATACGCCTTCCCGGTTGGCCAAATGGTCATAGACGACATGGTCTTCAGCGATTTATGTTTTATGTCCAATAAGCTTTCTTAACGACAATGTGAAGGAAATCCTCGTTAACGACAAGACTAGTGACAAAGTCTTAAATACAAACACAGTAGTCAGCGTTGCCAATTTAGCGCTTTACGCGCTAGATTTAGAGCTTTTCAACAAACCAAAAGTCGTATTTTTTTTAAGAAAAAAGGCGCTTAATTGATGATTAGTAATATTTCTATTTCTCTCATGACAGACGTATGTTATACTCGCTTCGCGATTTTTACTTTTTCGTCGAGATTTAGTGAAATATAATATATAATAACAGGCGATTGGACGTTATATATTTTAAATTTTACTAGTTTTAATTTTATTAAATATAATATACAAAACGTTGAAAATTTAAATAAAACAAAACTAATTTGTATAAATAAACAAACAAAAGAAAATTTGTGATAAGATAAGAAAATGTTATACTTCAGTTATACTTAATTTAAAAAATCTATGAGTTCTTAGTATGAGAGTCAACTCAGTTTAAAATGCAGAAATGCTTATATATTTCTCGACGGCGGAAGTGTAAAAAATAAAAATATTTGTGATCCACTGTATAACAAAAATTATTTAACCGCCAAACCACTTAAGAGAGCTCGCTCTTATTCACCCGTAATTCAATTACTTGAAGAAAATATATAAACAATATCACCATCCAAAAATTGTTTAGAACAAAACAACATGAAAATATGAAAAAACAAAATAAAACAACTCCAATTTATTTAAAAACAACACAACCATTGCCTGTTAATACATAAGCTTGTAAACCACTACCAACAGTAACTAGTGAGATAAAAATGATGGTACACATAAAGGTGCTATCCCGAAAAATAAGATAAGTGCTAAAAAAATCTCAAATTCCATCAGGTATGCTTAGATATGTAAGTATTAACAAAAAAATTTAAGCCCCCAGAAAACTTTTACTTCTGCTAAGAAGCAAAAGGTAATTGATAAACCCTTGATGAATAACCATTTTGCTCTATTGAGTGTGATATAGAAAATCATCATTCAAAAGGTGATAATTCTATGCAAAAATCATCTAAATCCCCACTAATATATCTTCGTGAGCCTAGCTTTGGTTAAAACATTTATTAAACTTATTAGAAAAAAAATTTTCATATTGTTAAAATAAGAAAAGGTGGCGTGTAACAGACAAAAATAGTAGTATACACTGAGGATTGTTACAGAAAAATCTCTCATTACCTAAAAAAAAAAAAAAAAAATAGTAAAAAAAGCTTTAAAAAATCGTAAAAAAACATATCAACTTAAAAGTAGTAAAGGTTTGACTGTTGTTATTAAAGGAATACAGTCCAGTGTTGAACCAATTGAAATCGAGGAGGCAATGAAAGAGTTGGACTATCAAATAAAAGTTGTGGTAAACATTTTTAATAAAGATAAGATTCCACAACCAATGTTTAGAGCTGAGTTGGAGCCGAACGAAGATAAACTAAAGAAAAATGAAACCCATCATATATATTCAATATGATATCTATTGAATCGCAGAGTTACTAGAGAGGAAGCCCTTAAGAGAAAGGGACCCTACGTACAGTATGTGTAGCATGTGGAGATTACATCCATCATCACGGTGTGATATTGTGAAAAAAGTTCTCAAGAAAAAATGTGGAACCTACGGTGGCCATCATTCAGCCAATTACCGCTGGTGACCAGTATATAAAGAATTATTGAAAATGTTAAGAGAGAGTCAAAAGCTAAAAAGAAACGGCGCTGTTGAAGTAGCATCTGTAAATACCATTACTAACCAAATAAATTCTGAAGTAAGCGTTAGTAAAGAGGGTATGGCTTCAGTTAAGTCAAATTTGAAAATTAATCAATCGGCTATAGCCAATCCTGAAAATGTCTCCTCTGCTAACGTTTAAAGAACGAGTTTCTAACAACCTAATGTCTTCCAAAATGCGGGAGGGTTAGAAACTTTAATGCAAACCCTCACGCAAACAGTTACCTCTCTAAACAAAAATATGACAAACTTTATGTCATCCATACAAAACACAATATAAGAGATTTGAAAAGCGCAGAACCAAATGATTCAAATCCTCTTAACGAAAAAGTGAGTTATTTGAGAGTATGTTTGTGGAATGCAAATGGTTTAAACCAATATATATCGGAAATATCATACTTCATGAAACAGCAAAATATTGATATGATGTTAGTTTCAGAAACTTATCTCACAAATAAATACAATTTTTACATTACAGGTTATTCATTTTATTTTACAAATCAACCGGATGGTAAAGCACATGGTGGAACTGGTATATTAATTAGAAATCAGATACGACATTATGCCCTAGAAGAATTCTCAAAGGAATACCAGCAGGCAACTTCTATTCACCTTGAGTATTTCGCTGGTGATTTAACGCTAAGCTCGGTGTATTGACCACCACGATTTTCAATGACCAAGGAAAAATTTAACACTAGGAGATCGTTTCCTGGTATGTGGCAACTATAATGCCAAACACAGACAGCTTTATAAGGTACTAGTTTATTGCAGAAATGGCATAGATTTCGTGTCCTCTGGACATCCAACGTACTGGCCAGCTGATCCAAGAAAAATTCCAGATCTCATAGATTTTGCTGTATCTAAAAAATATGAACCGAAATTCAATAACAGAAATTTCATATGACTTAGCTTCTGACCATTCTCCAAAATATTATGGAAGGACTAACAACAAAACTACTATCCTACGAATACTTTCTATAAGACAAATTGGTTAAAATATAGAAAATATATTAGTAGTCACATCCACACAAATTTATATTGTTACGAAATTGTACTCGAATTCAAATATAACGGTTTTAACGGCCGGTTTAAATCTTTCTCAATGCTTCCAGACATTTCCGTTTATGTTAACAGCATTGAACATATCTGTAAAAATTATTAACATAGTTCTAAACATACAACATTGAATAAAAAGCTTTCACCATTGTTTTTAAGTGTGGCAGCACTAAGTGCTTATGCTGCTGGCACTATCATCAAAAGCTAGTTTGGCAGCACTAAGTGTTTATGCTGCTGGCACTATCATCAAAAGCTAGTTTGGCAGCACTAAGTGTTTATGCTGCTGGCACTATCATCATAAGCTAGTTTGGCAGCACTAAATGTTTATGCTAATGGCATTACCTACAAAAGCTCTAGATTGTCCGTTAACATTGTAGAAAGAAATAGAGCTTTCAAGAAACATCTAGTAGGCAATACAGTGTATATAAATTGGCCGTGAGAACACCATTGAGTCAGTCTGGTTGAAAGCGTCGTTAAGTAAAGACATATTAACTGCCTTGGCTGTATAATCTTGTACATTATTAAAGTGTGCTGTATAAAGCGTGTAATTTAAGTGTATGTGTGTATTAAAACACAAAGTGACTTATAAACTGTGTTGTTGTACATTTTTAAATAAAATAAAGAGTCGTTACAATTTTTAAACTACTAAACTGCTGTTATTTTTGCAATCAAAGTATAAAGTTTATTTAAAGGAAATAAACGACCGTTTTTAAAAGGTAAAAACGTAACAATATTTTACGTGTGAGGGAGATATAAAAAAATGCGTCAACGACTTTACGCCGTTAATTAATTCAGCCCTGGATCATTCAAAAAAATCAAACTTTTAAAAAAGATAATAAACATATTTCCAATTATGACATTAAGAAACTTCTTGAAAAAAGAAAACTTAGAACATAATGGCAACAAACCAGGTCATAGGCTGCAAAGTGGAGGCTGTGCACAGCAATTAAAAAACTAAGAAAAGCCCTTCAAATAGAAGAGGATTGCCAGAGTAGGAATTACATTGAAAGGTTAACAAATAATAAATATACTAATTTTTCCTTATGGAAGGCAGCGAACAATATCAAGACACCGGTGGAGGCAAAAAGTCCTTTAAGGAAAGTTGACGGTACCTGGGTCCGTAGTTCACAAGATAAAGTCAATTTATTTGCATGCTATTTAAGATCAGTCTTTCAACCGAATCCTACCTTGGCGTCGTCATATAGCAACCAAGAGACTTCATATGAAGTTAAAAGCTTTTAGCATTCACTGGTTAATAAACAGTATTGACAATAAAGTCAACCTGTATAAAACCGTTTTAAAACCAATTTGGACATATGACATCCATTTATGGGAAACAGTCAGTAATACGAGTATCGGTATTATACAAAGGGCCCAATCAAAAATTCTTAGAACTATAAAGGGTACACCATCGTATAAGTTAACAAGCTCTTTATTCAACTATTTTTTCTTCTTTTTTTGTAGCTAAAAACAATTATTCTTAATTTAATTATGCATAATATTACAATTTTGCAATAGTAACCTGAAACGAATAAACGTTTGGCCAAATAAATACTGACAACAGTCTGCATTTGTTTGCACACTTTTTCCAAAAGGTTTAGTTCAGCATGGCTTGATAATAATAATTTAGTTTTAAACAAGTCTTCATAGAATACAATTAAATAATATTATATAAATTAATAACCTCATAAAATAAAATAAAAAAATAAATTGATGTGTTTGTTTTTATAAGGAACATAAAAATTTGAAAATAAAAAAATAATACTAATCTAAAAATTAGTAAGTGGTGCCCAACGTAAAAGGATAAATTAAAAATATAAAAAATCCTTGTATTAAGGACGTGGAAATAGTACACTCAACACCTTTTCCCGTACATATTTCTTAATATATTAATTTATGAAATTAGTACCATTTTTCCTTTTTCTTTACTATTTTATTTATGTATTTTTAATTATTTTCCTTTTTAGTTGTGCAGTTGATGTTGCTTGATAGCCAACAAGCAATATAATTCTCATTTAGTTGATACATGACTAAGTATAAGTAAACAAAGTTTGGCCCGCCACATAAGTCTCTGATATTATTTTATATAATTGGAAGAGCCGATTAGATATTGCGAAGGTAGAATATAATTGTATTTTGCACGCTCAACTTTGGTTGGGTCTCTAAATAAATTTTACACGAGTGACTTCGTTTGCTCGTTCTCACGAGTGGCTTCGCGCTGCTCGTTCTCACGAGTGGCTTCGTACTAATCATTCTCACGAGTGGCTTCGTGCTGCTCGTTCTCACGAGTGATTTCGGTTGCTTGTTCTCACGAGTGATTTCGGTTGCTCGTTCACACGAGTGGCCTCGTGCTGCTCGTTCTCTTAGTAGAATATTAACCCGTAGAAGTGCATGGTAATAGCAGTTTGAGAAGTAGCTAGACACTAGCCTTAAGAAACCATTGTACGTATTGTAGAAATATATACGATCTTCGATTTCCGAAGCTGCCATCTGAACCATAAACCGATCCTGCCGAATACCCGAACCCGATTGACAGCTGAGAATGACGAAGCCAAACGTACGACGCCGATCTTAATTCTACTACCGAACAAAGAATCTTCGATTCCCGAAGCTGCCACCTGAACCAGATACCGATCCCGCCGTAAACCCGAACCAGTTTGACAGCCGAGGGTGTCGAAGACGAAAGCTCAAATCCGATTCTACTACCGAACCGATCCTAACATAAGCCATAGAATCGAATCGATCCTAATATAAGCCGAATAACCGAACCGATCCTAATATAGGCCGAAGAACCGAACCTATTATAACCGAAGCAATCCTAATATAAGCCGAAGAACCAATATAAGCCTTGTTGAAGAAGAGAGAGCCGAAATTAGCCTAGTTGAAGAAGAAACGATTGAAGACGACTATTATTAAGTCCATGGTATCCAAATTCTCTCGTAATTTTTGTATTTGAAATATTTTTGAAGTATTCAATAAAGAAAATATTTTCAACTCCCAGAAAGGGTAAATCAAACGTCTTATTACTTAAGGTTTGTGGATCCGTAAGTAGACCCTGGAGGCGACTAAGTTACTGACGACAAAACCACGTTATAAGGATAACAAAATTAATTATCCCTAAATAAAAAAAAACTTACTTAAAATATCCTAATAATAAGGATTAAAAACTTACTTAAAATATCTTAATAATAAGGATGAAAAACTTATTTAAAATATCCTAATAATAAGGATTAAAAACTTAATTAAAATATCCTTATGATAAGAATTAAAAGTGTAATAATAATAAAGTAATAATAAGAGTTATAAAATAAAAATTTTACTGAAATTTAGTTAAAATTGTGCTGAAAAAATAAAATAATCTACATGTAAAAATAATCGTAATATAAAACAAAATAGTCAATCTATAAACTAAGTTTACTTTACTTACGTTAACAAATTTGTTAAAAAAAAATAGACTAAGAATAAATTACGCATATTAACTCAAACTAAAATACAAAAGGAAAAACATCCTAAGAATAATATAAACTGTGTGTGAAATAAAAAAGAAAAATCAAGCTTATAGCAATTGAAGAACAGTTCATGCCGAGAACTGCATTGTGGAAGATTCAACACTTAACACAGCCTAGAGGAACAACATCCATTCGAAGCACGAAAATGAAGATTTTCATCTACTAACAATATAATTTTTAAGTATTACAATATTCATAGAAATTATTAATAACCTACTTAGTAAAAAGGAAAAGAATAATATTTTGAAACTAAAATACAAATAACTCATTCAATTATATCTTATTATAATCAAAAATAGGTAAAAAATATAAATAAAAGGGGAAAAAGAACGACATAAATAAGAGTATTCTTGAAATTAAAGTATCACTAAATCTTTAAATTTTTACAATATTCTTATGCTAACAAAACTTTATTAAAAACAAAAATTGTAAGGAGAAAAGGAAAGAATGGCAAATCCAAACAATCTAGTCCGACCTGCATCAGCAGGATTGTCAAGCTTAACTAGACCAAATACAAATGAACCTATAAGAGCCTTCAGACAATTATTTTTGACTGAAGATATAACATTAATTAATAATGTTATTAATCCTACAGAAGAATTCGCTACTTTACCCTTTAGCTTTAGAAGCATATAATACACCGCCTGAATAGCGGTCAATCGTGGCATGCTTGACCCACCATTATGATGATCAACGTGACCTGAAAACACTAGAGTACCAATTACTGTCAGTGGTATAATGCAATTCGTCGGTCAACGACTTTTATCAAGCTGTTTATGCCCGCCTCTCCCTAATTCTTAATAAAATATCATGCATGGAAGCAAGTAATGAGTCAATCATATTACTGAATCAAACGTACAGAGCAAAAGCCCTAGATACGTTTATCTGGGGGCTTAAAGGAGATCTACAAAGATTACTTGTTGTCCTCATGCATTGTACCTTCGCCAAAAACTGGACAATCAAACAAACAGGAATACTTTAGCAAGAAATTACATAAAAAATTAAGGACAGCCAGCGCTACCATTTAAAAGACATACAATACAACAAATACCAAAACACTTTGCGTTTCATCTAGCCTCTACGACCAGCACCATTACGTAGTAACAAATCTTAACGATATTCATTTTTTAGAATGAGAAGTTCCTCATTGCTACATCTAGAGTGCCGAATGAGGAACGGAAATTTGCTAAAAATACTAATGGACACCGGGTCCAACAAAAATTACATAAAATCCGAAATTATATCAAAACCAATAGAACACAAAAACTCGTTCACCGCTAATTCCGTTGCGGGTGATATCAAAATAACACACCATACAAACGCTAATCTTTTTGGCCTTAATAATACAATTACATTTTACATTCTACATTCACTCCCATTTTCGATGCTATTCTAGGCAACGATACACTTAAAGAACTATCGGCTGTAATAGACACTGAGAACAATATTCTAAGGACCAAAGATCTAAAATATCGACTAAGGCAATTTCGGTCTCAAGGCATAATTAAAATAAACATTCAAACTCAACATCTTGATTTGCAAACTACACAAGAATTGTCAAATATAATAAGTCAATTCCAAGATCTCTTCAGGGAACCGAATGAAAAATTAAGCTATACATTGAAGGTACTAGGAGAAATCCATACGGCCGGTTTACAGTAAGTCGTACCCCTATCCAATGCATCTCAAAGACGAAATAAATTCACAAATAGAAAAATTTCTCAACGATGGTATTATAAGACCATCACGATCTCCATTGAACTCCCCTGTATGGGTCGTCCCCAAAAAAATAGATCAATCGAATGAAAGGAAATTCAGAATAATAATAGATTACCGCAAGCTAAATTCATTAACCATCGCTTATATATACCCAATACCAGAAATTAATGAGGTATTGTCATAATTGGGGAAGAATAAATACTTTTCAATCCTAGATCTGAAAAGTGGCTTTCATCAAATTCCTTTAAATATGAGTTTACTCGTTTACCTTTCGGACTCAAAAATGCACCTTCTATCTTCCAGCGAACATTGGATGATATTTTAAGAGATCACGTAGAATTTCTTGACTTTATTGTGTTTGAAAACGGTATAAAAAAAAAATCCAGCAAAAGTGGAAGCCATCATAAACTAACCTGCACCGAAAACATTGAAGGACTTGGGATTTTTTCTTGGACTTTCAGGTTATTATAGACGTTTTGTCAAGGATTACGCTAAATTAGCGAAATCCTTGACAACCCTTTTAAGGGGGGAAAGGGGGACAAACATTTCAAAGAAAACGCCAATAAAATTCAATAGCGATGCAATGGAAGCATTGAGTAAAATAAAAGCAGTACTTACGGAAGAGGTGATGCTCACTATCCAGACTTTACAAAGGAATTCAACAACAACAGATGCATCAGAATATGTCATAAAAGCTGTCTTATCGCAAAATAACCGGAAAAGTTTAAAATATTCACGGACCATCAACCTCTAACGTATGCGCTAAGAAGCAAAAATAATGACAACAAAATGAAGCGCTGGAAAGCTAGTTTCGAAGAGCATAACTACGAACTACATTACAAACCTGGGCAGACAATAAACTCAATGACTGCTACAGCCCCTCGTCACATCACCTTTTACCAATAGCTAATGAATCAGTTAACGTAATTAAGAACCACATTTTCGTAAGACTGGGCCACAATCTCTCTTATAAATTCCAAAAAATATTTTCCACCTACCACCGCACAGTGGGGCAGAATCGAAATTTTTTGGAAATAAATCTGTAACTTCTGATGGGACAGTTGGATTTTCTTAAAATTAGGTATAGGCGTAGCAGAGGAGTGTAAAATGTTGTGTTTGGAAGGGGGGGGGCGCATCAATCCCTTCAGGGGCGGAGCTAAGGGGGCTCAAAGTTAGGTACCTCTGACATAAAAAATATTTAATCGCTTGCAAAATTTTTGTTTCTATTCCGATTTCAAATATTTTTATATACTGTTGTAGGCCCTGATAAGACCTATAAAAAACTATGCTTACATGTCCTATTTCTCTCTTACAGTTTTCGAGTTATTTGCGTTTGAATTTTTAAGCACCATAATTTTGCATATTCTTGGTCCAGTTTTTTTCATATATATCCTAGTATTTCCGACCGATTTTATTAGTTTTTTCCTAACTAGTTAAAGAACAAAATTATCTATTGAACAAAAAAAAACTCGAAGTCGATACCTTTACCGAGTCCTAAAATAAACGATTTTGAATTTGAAAATTGCAAAAAAGACGACTTTTTGTGTTTTTTTAGCCGAAAAAGTTTCTACACTCTTTTTTATCTAAAATAAAATTTTCTTTAGCAACATATAATAATTTTGCACTTTTCTGAAAGGTAACTTCACAGAGATGACTTTAAGATAAAAAACAAGCCCAATAACTCAGTTGGTCATGGTACATACCCTCCCGAATTCAACCCATTTTATATGAAAGTTTTGATTTTAGACCATATTTTCTCAAATCCTAAAGCACGAATCGACAAACGGAATATATTTTAAGAATCTCCAATCTTCGGAAAAATGTGGATTCTATAGCCAAAAATGTAAAAAATCCCATTTTTGGGAATTTTCATTAGTTTTTTGGGATTTCAGGAAAACCCTACCCCTGATTGAAATTTGGTTAATTTATTTGTATTAATAAGATCCACATTTCCTGCAAATTTTATTAAGATATCTTTATAAACAAATATGTTATTACAATTAAAAAATTTGTATTTTCTCCAAAAACCCCAAATTGAACCTTTTGTTTGGTTTATTTCTAAATAGCGAAAGAAATTTTATATAATTTAAATTAAAAATTGTATATAATTTCCGATCTTTTACAAAAAGATTCAAGTCAACATCATGCCTCATTTCAGAAATATGCGCCTTTAAACTTTTATATTTCCAATTTATTGTATATATGACTATATTTTTACAAACTTGCAAATTTGCCTTTAGTTTTGCGTGAATAATTACTTAGAAAATTATAAATATTTCTGTATATTTTTACTAATATCTATACACAAAATATTTTTATAAAAATAATTAATAAATATTTTTTATTTTTAATAGGGTTGCCACATATCCCAAATTTAAGTAAATCTTTATCCTTTTCTAAGCATTCATATATTTCTATTAATGAATTTAAAATAACAAAACAAACAAAAAATGTAAATTTTAACTTAATCAATATTATTATTTTTGGTATTTATCATCTTCCTTAATAAATATTCTATTTCTAATACGTTTTTTTATTACTTATTTACATTAAATTTATGTAGACAATTTTTCAAATATATTTTAAACTTATACTACTTATTTTCTATAAAATAATCTGTTGTATCTGTATACATATCTAAAAGATAATAAAGGTCCTTCAAGTCTTCAGTATTTTGAGTTGATAAAGACTCATAATAAATCCGACGTTTTCTCACTGATTATAGTACAGAGTCTGATGATAACAATAGGCTATTAAAAATATCCTCGTTTTGTGACGTTCTGGAGCATTTCCTGGAGCTGAATAATTGAACGTGCTTAAAATCTTTGTTTCTTGCTTCTTGAGCCTCTTCTGTAAGCTTTCCAAGTGGAAGAATATTTCGTTCAATTATAATTTCGCCATGGCACAATACTTTAGGTACCCTTGGTTTCATTTCTTTCCATGGATATAGAGAAACAAGTAATTTAGATATTTCTGTTGAATATTCTTCAAATCGAGCAGAGTTAATTGTGTGCTTACAATTAATTGCCATTAATAGTATGTTAGTCCTTTGAAAGAGGATGTAAATCATTTATTTCATCTTTAATGTATTCCACTAAATCCTTTGTTGTTGTCTTCGACTTTGTTGTTGTATTCGAACCAAATAGGTCTGCAAAAATGTTTTGATCCTGGAATGGTATTAAGCCATATATCTTCAAATGAGTTTTTGCACTTTGATAAAGATTGCTTTAAGGAATAAGATCGCATTCTTAATGGCACCGAAGATGCTATAAATACGCTTTTATAATCCGTCATTTTCTTACTTCCACTAGCATGCTTGTATTCAGGAAGGGCTGATAGTCCCTCACATCCCCACTTACAGATTAATACAACGTCGCTGTTATTTACTTTTTCCAATTGATCTGCAGAAAAATCTGCAACTATCCTGGTAGCTGTATTCTCAAGCAAATAATATAGCTCTACACATGCTTCCTTTTCGGTAACCGAAGTAGATGGTAAAATAGTTTGCTTTTTTTCTTGAATATCCTTGTATGATGGTAGAATTGAGTGTCCCTTTTCAAGTAGAGCTTTTCTTAAAATTTTATATTTGTTTCGGCTGAGGTCCAGTTGAAGCATTAAAGCAATTGCTTCTTCCTCTGTAAAATTGGATTGTGATGTTGGAGTAGGTACACTTTCGGCAATCCGTTTAAGACGTTTTGGTGATTCAGTTGGCAGTACTTCAGCAATATTAATTTCACTCTTAGGTTGCTTCTCCTTTTTTAACATTTCTTTGAATGTATCAGAAGCTTCTTCATTCGAAATTATAGAAAGCTTATGGGCCAGTCTTTTCTTCTTAGATCTTGTACTTAAATCATCATATGTCTTGCAGGGTGCTCCAGTTGATATTTTGCACGCCGATATTTCTACATCAGTATCCATCCAATCGGAATGTTTAATTTTTAATCTGTTAGTACGTTGATTCAAGGACTTCATTTTACGTCATACAACTTTAAAAAGCTCTCTATCTGAGATTTACCAATGACGTCGACTTTTGCATGATATGTAGTTTTTATGAATTCAACTATAGCTTCTAAACGATTAAGATCATTTTTAGATAAACTCCACAGAACACAACACAATTGTTCATGTTTCAATGTAATCACCATGGTAATCAACTTCGTTATGATGCTGATAAAGATTAGCTGCGCATTTATATATATCTACTAGATATATCGCACAGGTATATATATTTACAGGTATTCTGTGAATTTTCATTAGGTAAAATATCTGAAAAAGTACCTATACCGAATTCATTGATATTATATGTTGCTGTTAGGTATCACCGGAAAGGATATTACCTGTGCATTGTCACTAGCTCATAAAAATATAGATTTTGAACCATCAGTAATGCTGCAAATAGGTATCACCGGAAAGTATACCTGTACATTGCCACTAGATCATAAATATATAAATTTTTAACCATCAACAATAGATAAATACATTTGTTAAATTTAGGTAAACACCATAAATGTAAACTAATAAAATACTTATTGATTAAGTTAAAATAGACATTTTTTGTTTGTTTTGTTATTTTAAATTCATTAATAGAAATATATGAATGCTTAGAAAAGTATAAAGATTTACTTAAATTTGGGAAATGTGGCAATCCTATGAAAAATAAAATATATTTATTAATTATTTTTATAAAAATATTTTGTGTATAGATATTATTAAAAGTATACAGAAATATTCATAATTTTCTAAGTAATTATTCACGCAAAGCTAAAGGCAAAAGTTGCAAGATTGTAAAAATATAGTCACATATACAATAAATTGGAAATTTAAAAGTTTAAAGGCGCATATTTCTGAAATGAGGCATGATATTGACTTGAATCTTTTTGCAAAAGATCGGAAATTATATATGCTAAAGGATAAGCTTAATTTAGAATACATATTTTTAAAATTTCTTTCGCTATTTAGAAATAAACCAAACAAAAGGCCCAATTTGGGGTTTTTGGAGAAAATTAAATTTGCAGGAAATGTGGATCTTAATAATATAAATAAAAGCGGGTTAACCAAATTTAAATCAGGGGTAGGGTTTTCATGAATTCCCAAATAAACTAATCAAAATTCCCAAAAATGGGATTTTTTTACATTTTTGGCTATAGAATCCACATTTTTCCGAAGTCCCGTAGATTTTGATTTAAAACTTTTAACAACATATTTAAGATTCTTAAAATATATTCTGCTTGTCGATTCGTGCTTTGGAATTTGAGAAAATATGGTCTAAAATCAAAACTTTCATATAAAATGGGTCGAATTCGGGAGGGTATGTACCATGACCAATTGAGTTATTGGGCTTGTTTTTTATCTTAAAATCATCTCTGTGAAGTTACCTTTCAGAAAAGTGCAAAATTATTATATGTTGCTAAAGAAAATTTTATTTTAGATGAAAAAGAGTGTAGATACTTTTTCAGCTAAAAAAACACAAAAAGTCGTCTTTTTTGCAATTTTCAAATTCTAAATCGTTTGTTTATGGACTCGGTAAAGATATCGACTTAAAATTTTTTTATTCAATAGATAATTTTGTTCTTTAACTAGTTAAGAAAAAAAAAAAACGCCGATTCCCGAATACTCCGGACAAATAGTTCATCTTGACATTTTTCCAAATATGTGACGGCAAAGATTATCAAGTCCAGATCAACGCAAGATATCAAGGAACCACTATGTGAAACCTTAGTAAGTTTAGGACTTCCGGAATGGATAATTATAGACAATGAAAAATTACTGGGATCTGCACCGATAAAGCATATGCTGGAAATAAATTCGGAATCAAAATATTTATAGCCGTACTTTACATCAGTACCGTTAATGGGCAAATCGAAAGATTCCGAAAAAATGCGGTGCGTGAGAGCAGAAAAAATACACGATTCCTTTAAATAATTGCTTGAAATATCTATTATCTAATATAACAACTCTATTCATTCTACTACCGGGAAAAGACCGACCAGTGGATACGTTTTTTGAAAGAGTAAAACCAGAAAATCTAATGGACGAGAGTAGGATCCATATACAGAAACTAAAGGAAAAACAGGAAGCAGATTTAGCCCTTCACAACAAAAATAGAATAATTCCTAAACATAGTCTATGTAGAAACCAATAAAAGGGAAAAAATAAAGAATAGGGACGAACGATCACCTTGATATAAAGAGGAAAAAGTGTCAGAAAATCTCAATAGCACAATTTAAACTGCAACCAGTCGAATAGTTTGCAAAAGTTCATTAAGAACATATTTTTTCCTTTTACAGACTTCTGCAGATCCTAAAAGCCGAAATACAAATTCTCGACTACACCAACTCTGAAATCGTGACATTTCAAACGAGACGAGCTTTAATACAGAACGGAACTTTTGATTTAATACACATAATCGACATCAAGACTTATTATATGTTATAAGTGAACATATCAATTTCAAAATAAAGAAATCCAATCTCATCATGCCATTTCTCCAAATCGAGATAGAGGAGCTTAACAACTTGATAAGTCGAATTATGTAAGCCCTTCAAAAAGTCTAAAAGAGCAATCAACGAAATTTGCACCGCATGGAAATGGATCGCAAGCTCATCATATTGAAAGGATTTTGATATTTTGACAGACAAAAATGATGACAACTTACGACAGACGGAGAACCAAATTGTTATAAACACAATCTTTGAACGGAAATTAAATTAACTTACAAATTTGACGAACCAGATAACTAAGAACATTCAAACTTACGACATAGAAAACAGCGCTGCAGTTAAATTTAAACTTGAATTACAGATACTTAAAGAAGAAGTATCTAACATTATTATTATGGCCGAAAGGAGGTATTATAAATTCTTTCCTATTCTCCCATAACAAAATGGAAATTTTATGTAAATTAATTGTAGAGCAAAATCTTCCTTATAACAATTTGGAACAATGTTTAATATTCGCGAATATTAAGGTAACTTCCTCTTTCTTTGAATGCAAAAATTAAATTGATCTTTATTTTAAGTTCTTAAAACTAAGCACTTATTTCTACTCTAATACAGTGAGAAATGCACTGCAATAAAATTAATTTTAAGTAATCGCTGAGAATGTGCAAGCTAGCATATAAATAGATGAAAAACTTACAAGAACACTCACTAAAGCTTGTAATGTTGCACAGTGGGGTCAAACGCAAACTTTTTGGTAATAAATTTGAATCTCCTAAACTAATGGTCGGATCAAATTGAAATGTATGGAAGAGTTGTAGAGGAGGACCTAAGCTTTCAGAAAAATCATCTTGTAGTCACCCTGTGATAACACGAGATAAGCTACAGGGTGTTAAAGTTGACTACCTCGAGTATGTAAAAGTTCAAAAAATCGTAACTTGTACAAATGAAGTCCGATTTTAAAGATTTTTATATTTCTGGAAAGTGCTTGGCAAGATAAAGACAAAATAAGCTTACTCATCTAAGTTATCTCTTACAGTTAAAAAGATATTTACGCTTGAATTTTGAATTTTTGATTTTTTGGCTCAACTTTCTTTCGTTTTTCGGGAATAAGTCCGGAGATATATGAGGTAAAAATTTTTTAAAAATATTCTGTAATTTGCTACATATTTCAAAATAATATGCTGAAAGAATTTTTGGATTATCTCAATTCGTCTAGACGTGAAAAATATTCAAAGTCAGCACTCTGAAATTGGCATGAAAAATGGCTATTTTTTTACAAAAATATAGTACAATTCATTCACTTTTTTCTCAAAGTTCCGTTAATAAAAAATTTTCTTCCTTATTAATTTCAAAAGATAAGGCTTCATAAATGGTTAATAAAGAAATTTTGAATTGATTTAAGTTTGCACCGTACATCCAGCATTGGCCGAAAATTGTCAATTTTAAAAAATAGTTTCATTTTTATCGATTAATAAAAAAAATGTCACGCGAGCTTTTTTAAATTTGGTACCCATATTTTTTATAGAAATAGATTTAGAATGATTTAACACTAAACTGCTTCCCGCCCGGCTAAAAACGAATGCAGGAGTGGAGATTTTATGTTAAAAGTCAGTTTTTTTAACGACAATTTTTAAAAGCATATTAAAAGCATATTAGCATAATATCTTTAATATTATTTCTTATGTAATGTATAAAACACAAATCAAGCTTTCATTCCTAAAAAAATCAATAAAATAGCTCCAACAACCTATTTTTGGTAATTTTTCAAAAATAAATTTTTTTTAAAAAAATAGCTGAAAATCCAAAAAATTTAATTCTTTTAATACAACTCCACTAGTTTTGCAAATATTTTAAAAATGTTAAAAGAATATAAAAATAGACTTATTTACCAATTCAACGATATATAAAATGTTGATATAGGTCATTTAATAATAGTAATATAATGGCCCCAAAACTACCAAGTCACGTCAAAAGTTGCAAAATTCACTATTTTGTTCCGTATTTCCATATGTGTGTATACGTAACATTTTAGTTTTCTAATGTATTATGTAGGTATATATTTGTTATTATAAAGTAGTAAATTCTTTATTTGAGTAATATTTATTTAATTTGTTCTACATATTTACATACTTATTATACATATATCCCGCATATTTATTTTATTAAGAATATATTATCGAAGATATTATTAGAGATTTTCTTGAAAATAATCAGAAACATCAAACGTTAGCAAATTTTTAACTTCCTTAGCTTCGGAATCCTCTTTTTCTATTTCAAGAGTGATTTTTGGTAGCCATCGTGTTCTTATAGAATATATAACTGAATCTGATGATATTAATAAATATTCCATTAAGTCCATATTTTGCGATATTTTCGAACATTTTCGGGTATTGAAGAGTATATTATTTCTTTACCATGAGCCAATACTTTGTGAATTGTTGGAGTCATTGATTTCCAGGGGTATGTAATGTTAAGTAGTTCTTTAGTTTCGTAAGCAAAAATTTTAAATTTGTCCGCATTAATTTGTTTTTTGCTATTAATGGCTGCCAATATAATCTTAAAACGCTTCAAAATATTTAAGTCAATGCCTGTGATTGAAGATGTGAGTTCCGGATTTTCAAAGAAACGTCTTGCTGTATTTCCATCATTTGAGCTTCCATAGCCATGTAGAGGTTTATCAATTATTAATCCGAGTTGTTCTTTGAATTCTAATTGAATTCTTTTCTTCTCCTCTTTTCGTATTGTTTTTACTGTAGCATTTTCCTGCCCGGGAATATTTCTGTACTTCATATCATATGCAAGATGTAAGCAGAACTCCAAAAATCTTATCCTTGCGTGGAGTGGTATTATATATATTATATCATATATTACATTTCCATGTAGATGTTGTATCTGTTATAGCGTTTGCAACTTTTCCATCAATCATCGTTAATTGTTGCTGAAATGTAACTTTAATAGTTCTGTTTGATACTTTTACATATATTGGGGGCAATGCTTTAATTTCTTCTTCCAATTGGTTGACAATGCTGTTTATTGTAACCGTGGTTTCTTTTGTGTAATCAAAAAGGATTGGACGGCACAAAAATTTGGAACCTGGAGTTAAATTTATCCATATATCATCAAAAAGCGAGTCATTTCTTGTCGATGAGGAAGGCTTATTTAAGCGCATTCGAAGTGGTACCAGAGACGCTATAAACAGCGAGGAATAATTATTTCCAGAATTACTTCCATTCAGTTGTTTGTATTCCGAAAATCCTGATGTTCCATCGCAGCCCCATTTGAATATTAAAATAAGTTCAGAGTCTTCGCATTTTTCAATGTTATCATTGCTGAAGGTAGATATAATTCTAGAGGCAGTATTTTCAAGTAATTGCAATATATTAACTTTAGCACTTTTAATAGAAGCATTAACCGGGTGCTCCATAGGCTGTAAAATATTACTTTTCGCTTCTCTCACTGATTTGCTACTGGGAAAGATATCATATCCTTTTCGCTAACAGATTTCCTCAAAATCTCGTATTGGTTTCTTGATAATCCTAAATTTAATATTAGAGCTAAAGCATCTTCAGAGGTAAAGAATGATGTTGATTTCGGTGTCACTATGCTTTGGATTATCCGATGTAATCGATTGGGAGAAGCTGTTGGTAACACATCTATAACTTTTTCTACTTCCTTTGGTTGCGTACGTGTTACAAAAGCTTTAAAGGTATCTTTTATTTCGGCATTCGTATTGTGAAATTAGAATATATTCCTGTTTGGTCCTCTTTGTTCTTAGCTGAACTTCATCGTAACTTTTTTTTGGTCGACCCTTTTTCTGCTTTCCGATGAAAATTGGTATTTCTCCCTTCAACCACTCTTCACTTTTCTTCTTGTACTTTGGTATTGACCAATCTGAAGCTTGCATCCTTTTTGCGTATGATTTATAACAATTTTCGAGCTTTAAACTGTCTTCTGCAGTAAAAGTTAAACCAAAAGATACTACTGTATCAATGAGTTTTCTTATTTTTTCTGGACGATTTATAATATCAGATAGATTATCCCAGATTACTTTGCAAAGTGTTTTAATGTAATCTCCATAATGGCAAATTCACTAATAAATCTGCATATTTATAAGGATACTTATATATAGAAAAAGAATATTTATATCAGGTAAATGGTGACAGGCAAAAATGAATAAAAAAATTTAAATTTTTGCTCAAAACCCCCAATTTCATTCAGTTTATTTTTATGACCTGTAGTGTTAAACAGGTACGTCAAAAAATGTACCTATGCGATTGTAAAAAAATCATTTTTGTTATAATACATTAATTAAGTAGCTAGGTAAATTATTTAAAAACTTAAAAAAATGTAATAAAAAACGAAGGAAAATATACTTATTTATGTACTTAGGTAATTTTAAAAACCTTTTCAGTAGAAAAAAAATTATGAACACTTTAAATAAATTCATTAATAAATATTATTATCTCGTAACAAAAATAAGCAATGCAGTTGAATGTTACGTATACACACATATGGAAATACGGAACAAAATAGTGAATTTTGCAACTTTTGACGTGACTTGGTAGTTTTGAGGCCATTATATTACTATTATTAAATGACCTATATAAACATTTTATATATCGTTGAATTGGTAAATAAATCTATTTTTAATTTCTTTTAACATTTTTAAAGTATTTGCAAAATTAGTGGAGTTGTATTAAAAAAATTAAATTTTTTTGGATTTTCAGCTATTTTTTAAAAAAAATTTATTTTTGAAAAATTACCAAAAATAGGTTGTTGGAGCTATTTTATTGATTTTTTTAGGAATGAAAGCTTGATTTGTGTTTTATACATTACATAAGAAATAATATTAAAGATATTATGCTAATATGCTTTTAATATGCTTTTAAAAATAGTCGTTAAAAAAACTGACTTTTAACATAAAATCTCCACTCCTGCATTCGGTTTTGGTCGGGCGGGAAGCAGTTTAGTGTTAAATCATTCTAAATCTATTTCTACAAAAAATATGGGTACCAAATTTAAAAAAGCTCGCGTGACATTTTTTTTATTAATCGATAAAAATGAAACTATTTTTTAAAATTGACAATTTTCGGCCAATGCTGGATGTACGGTGCAAACTTAAATCAATTCAAAATTTCTTTATTAACCATTTATGAAGCCTTATCTTTTGAAATTAATAAGGAAAAAAATTTTTTATTAACGGAACTTTGAGAAAAAAGTGAATGAATTGTACTATATTTTTGTAAAAAAATAGCCATTTTTCATGCCAATTTCAGAGTGCTGACTTTGAATATTTTTCACGTCTAGACGAATTGAGATAATCCAAAAATTCTTTCAGCATATTATTTTGAAATATGTAGCAAATTACAGAATATTTTTAAAAAATTTTTACCTCATATATCTCCGGACTTATTCCCGAAAAACGAAAGAAAGTCGAGCCAAAAAATCAAAAATTCAAAATTCAAGCGTAAATATCTTTTTAACTGTAAGAGATAACTTAGATGAGTAAGCTTATTTTTTCTTTATCTTGCCAAGCACTTTCCAGAAATATAAAAATCTTTAAAATCGGACTTCATTTGTACAAGTTACGATTTTTTTTAACTTTTACATACTCGAGGTAGTCAACTTTGACACCTTGTACCTTATCTCGTGTTATCACAGGGTGACTACAAGATGATTTTTCTGAAAGCTTAGGTCCTCCTCTACAACTCTTCCATACATTTCAATTTGATCCGACCATTAGTTTAGGAGATTCAGATTTATTACCAAAAAATTTGCGTTTGACCCCACTGTGTGTTGCGATGCCAAAAGTACAAAAATAAAAAAGTAACGTCCCATTTACTGGTGGAATAATGAAATACGTGACCTAAGAAAGAAATGTCTTCCAGCTCGTCGAGCATATACACGTGATCATAACAATGAAGTTCTAGCGAATGAATTCAAGAAATCTCACAAAACTATAAGAAGAGCAAGAAAAAATGTTGGGCGAAATTATGCAATGAAATAGATTCTGACCCATTGGGTAAACCGTACAAAATTGCAATGAAAAAACTTGGGACAATCAAATCAATACCTGGTTTTAGAGAACCTGTGTGGGCAAAAGCGGTAGTAAAAATACTACTCCCTTTCGATAAAGTTTGACTATCAAGCGTAACAAAACTAATGTCGACCAATATGTCCCTTTAAATGGGAATGACATTAAATACGCGGGGAAGAAATTGCGTATGGGCAAGAGCACAGGACCAGACGGTATACCCATTGAGGTTATAAGACTGGTATGTGAAATATGGCTCGAATCCTTGGTCAACGTTTTTAACTCATGCCTAGAGACCGGCATCTTTCCTGCTAAATGGAAGATACAGCATCTAGTTCTACTACGAAGAAATAAGCCACTGAATGAACCCAGTGCGTATAGGCCACTATGCATGTTGGATTCACTGGGAAAACTCTTAGAGTATGTAATATTAGGACGATTAGAGAAATACATAGATAACCTTTTAGGCTTATACCCTATATATATATTATATGTTGCATAGGGTTTTCATAAAGGGAAAAGTACCGTTGATGCCATTAGCGAGGTTTGCAAAAGGGCGATACAAGCTAAAAAAGGAGGAGAATACTGCGCAATAATAACATTTGATGTGAAAAACGCATTTAATACAGTAAAATAGAACGTGGTATTAGAAGTATTCAAGAGGAAAGGAGTGGACAACTATCTCTACAACATAATAGCAGACTACCTGCATAATAGAATTCTATTATACGAAACGGAAAATGGAACGAAGGACCTACCAGAAGGAGCAGAATTAATTGGTTATGCGGATGACATCGCTCTCATTGTAAACTAACAAACAGCCGAATTAATCGAAATAGTAGCAAATGACAGTCTATGTCGTTGTAACAGATGGTAGTGGAGAAATGGACTACAGCTGTCAGTGCCTAAAACAGAGGCAATACTAGTGACAAATCGAAGAGTCTTTAAAATACCAAAAATACGACTTCAAGACAGTGAGATACCCTACAAACATAACTTATGCTATTTGGGGGTGCAAATAGACGATAATCTCAGTTTTGGACTACACGTAGTAAATACTCGCGATAAAGCCATGCGAACGGCCACTAGTTGATAGCGCGCTATCACTACGTCCAAAAAAAAAGATAGATAGATAATATAGAATAACGATGAATATGATTGGTTTTAGACTAAACAGGAGCTCAAAATAATTAAATACGATAAATGAAAATAATGGGAGAATGTATACGTATGTGTGTATGTATGTAGGTGTTTTATAAAAATTTGTAAATGAACTACTGTTGTTTCTGCACTTGTGTTGTTTGGGTTATTACAAAAGGTGTAAGTATGATCGACTGAGAGTTTTTAACAGGAGCCAAAAAATAAGAAGGAAAAAACTCAAAAAATGTGTTATGCAAAATTAATATTTAAAAATCAGCAGCAACCCTTGGAATTTGTAACATAACAAATGCGAGAAGAAAAAAAATAAATATAGAAACGAAAATGTGTTGCAAACAACAAATGATAATTATTATTTTGTACCTTTATTGCATGCATGTATGTATATAAATACGTACTTATGCATGCATGTACATGTGGTTGCTCCTAAACAAAGTTGTTGTTGTTTTAGCATATTTACTTCATAAAACACAAATATCATCAATCCTTTTAGCATCCTTCGTGTTCGTTTTGTGCTCCTGTTACAATTTTATTTCTAGTTAAATTTTTGTATTACTAAAAATGTCCATATTTTTTAGCATATTATTTTTTCTTAAATTTTTCTATACTTTTTTCACATATTTCACACGCATATATTAAAATCCTCAAGCTGACATATTTTTCGTAATTCACACTGGTCATGTTGCATATTTTTTGTCTTGTATAATTTTAAAATATAAAATATATTTTGAGAAGAAAAATATGCAAACAAAATATTTTGTAGAACTAGAAAATTTACAATATTCAACTATTAAATACAAAAGCTAATAATATATAATAAATAAACCTATATATAAATAAATTGCACCAAAATTTACCGACTTTTGAATTTCGACCGCAACTGCAGGAAATAAAATTTATAGACAACACTTGTCATATTCCCCTCTTCATGGGTCAACATGGTTACACTCTAATGTCAAATGTCACTAGAAAACAACCTTGAAAACAGCTGATCGAGGGGGCATAGATGGGGAAATTTAAAAAAAAAGATGGTGAACCGTCAGCAAATTGGCGGGAAGAAAATTTACCATTATTTTGTTGTTTTTTTTTCTTTAGAAAGGGGAAGAAGGTTAAAAGGAAGGTCAGTTAGGTTTTGGCTGATGAGCGAGAACGGGAGTGACGAGTGAAGAAATGATAAGTGATGTGAATTTATGAGAAAATAAAAAAAAGGAAACACAGACAAAACATTAAACAATAAAAAAAACTCCAAATTACATAAAAAAAATATATATATAGTGGATGCTATATTATATATATATATTATATATATATATATATATATATATATATATATATATATTTATATATTTTATAAAAATAAAATGAAGTGTACCCCCAAAATTGAAAACAAAATTCCACTATTAAAACAATGAACATTTTCACATACAAAACATATAGTACATTGATCTTATAGAAAAAAGGATCATGCATGGAGATAGAATTGCATATATTAATAATATTACCATAAATACATATATAAAAAAATGAAGTGATCATGCACAGTTATAGACATTCATACAACTATTTGCGTATATATACATAAAACAATTGAAACAAAAAAGGATACCATTTTTAAACCAATCGTTATCCTATGAGTGAGAAGCCATCCCAATACAAAATACTCAAATTCGGCAGAGACGTACGACCACACAGTTAAGGACACAATGAAGGACGAAGACGCAACACAAACCAGACATTTTTGTTAGGGGTTTTAAATATATGAGTAGGTCGTAGCCGGAGAATGACTAGAGTCATTTTTTTTCTAGCGTAAGTCCTTCCAATAGAGGTCATTCAAGGTCAATTGGTAGTTGCGACGTTGGTAAGAATTATTCTATTGGGTGGAAAATGGAAAGGCTTGCTATTAGTCTTTTCGTTAGAACATATATGTCACATTATTACAGAATTAGAATTCAAATAATGTTAGCTACAGTGTTCTGAAGAAAAGAGTGACAGGCAAGAAATACATTTTTAAAGTAGGTTTGACGTATTGGAGTTTTGGGTTCTTCAGATTTTACTACCAGTTTTCACAACTTAATTCTCAGTTTCTGTTTCCTAAAAATAAATAAATAAAATTAAGCTAGACGCTATCAATGTCTAGAGGTCATCAATAATCTACTTCTTCGGTCAAAAATACATCCCTACAGTTTGAACAAATACTCACTGCTACTTACAGGTATTATTATTATTTTCTGATAATTATCCGGACCACGAAACGTATTGTGTTCAAAGGTTTTGCGATAATAATCTGTTACAGAATTACAAGCGAATTCCTTATAATACGAAACCATCCAATTTGAATTATTTCACAATTCATTCATCATTTCTTATAATATAGAAATTAATTGAGTCAACAAAGTTTAGTACCCAAAACGGTTCCTTAAATTGGATTTGCTTTTTTTACGGAAAATATCTTGTATATATACTAAAAATTTTATTATTATTTTGTATTTTATTTTATTTTATTTTATTTTATTTTATTTTATTTTTTTGTCCTCTTTTCTCACTCAAGATTAGATTAGCTTGGTGTTTTTCTCTTATTACAAGAATTATATATGGTTTAGTTTTATATATATTTCTAAGAGTAATCGGAGTAATATGCTATAATTATCTGCAGAAAATTGCCTAATATTTGAAGAAGATTTATCTATTGTTGAGGGAAAAACAACATTATTCTTTTTTTTTATTTAGTAAGTTTCTTCCATTGAAATTCTTGAGTTTTAAGTTTAGAAAGCACGAATTTTGGATTTATGAAGATTTCATTTTTTTCTCACTAGCAAACGAAGCATTTTAACTGAAGGTTACAGAAAACCTAGAATGCAATTTGTTTTCGTTTACGGATATATAATTTTGTTTTTGGAATAACTATTCTTCAGGAAAATAAGTATCACGTGAAACTCATATTTTTTTCCTTTATTATTTTAATAGATTAATAATAATATATATATACTGCTTAGTGATGAATTATCATCCTATAGTACATAGCTATATTATAAATTAGTGCCTAATTTCGTTTCAGATTGGTGAAACATTGGTTATCTATTGATAAAAGAATTAATTAAATTTTTTATCCGTATTGGGTGATATTTTTATTTAGTTTTTTTATAGTATGGTGGAAACTAGGGCAAGTAAGATGCAGAGCGATTCCGCTTCTACTTCCGCTAGACCAATTCTCGGCGGAGTTAACACTCAATTACCACCTACAAACACAGCAACAATAACAGCAACGTCGGCAGCAATTACCACGGGTGCAGCAACACCTATGAGTACAAATTAACCCCCATTATGAAGTCCGAAATCGCTCAGTTGAGATGGAAAGTAGCATCCCATCGCCGGACTATAGCAGTATTACTGCACAAAACGTTAGGCAAGAATTTCGCAGACGTGGGCCTAGTAATCAAGACATGCATCAGCTACAACAAAGACCGTCACAGGAGGTGATACAAAGTATAGTGGAATCAGCAGTGGGCCTCAGGCAGGTCGAGATGATGTGCGCAGTGGAACAGAGTCTACGCGAAATTGTGCCTCAGATAGTTGCTAAAAATATAAGATCGTTATCCAGATCGTCCGGTAACTAAATAACCACACAGCCACCACCTCTACCGGATATTAGTAGACCCCCGCCACAACTAGCAAGGGGACCACCACCAAATGTTGTCCACCAAAAAACGACGTCGGGGACACATTCTCAACCGACAGCGCACCAATATAACCGATCACCGCCTAATCACTTTGCGTCGTACTTTCCAGCACCGGAGAATAACAATACCTTTCAGCAACAACACGAGGCGCGCCCTCAGAGCTACCCATCACTCCCAAGTCCTGAATTTTCCCGTAAACCAGGTTTGGACAAGTGGGGGGTCAACTTCGATGGTAGTTCAAAGGCTATGGGTGCCCAAGAGTTCGTTTTTCGTGCCGAAGAAATGCGTAAAGTTTACGGAAACAGCTGGTCGGAAGTGCTGAGGCATTTCCACCAGCTACTGTCTGGTGATGCCTTAGAGTGGTACTGGATGCAAAGGCGATTACAACCCATACCCTCCTGGGAGGAGCTGAAAGAGGCTATAGTCCATAGATTCAGGCGTTTTAGTAGCGATATGGAAATACATCGCCAAATAATGGATCGACGTCAACAACCCCATGAACCTTTTGAAGACTACTATAATGCAGTTCTGCGCCTAAGAAGTCAGCAAGCGAGTCCAATTAAAGAGAACGAGCTGATAGATATAATGAAGACTAATCTGCGTACTTCCATGGCTCAGTTGATATTTCCTATCAGGATGTTTGGTCTTAGCCATTTTAGAACGGAATGTAAAAAGTCCGAGTCACTTTTACATAGCCAGCGTCAAGCCTATGGTAATCGTCAGTTCGTGGCCAGAGTCCATGAGATAGATTATGATCAAGTAATACCACCAGTTGATGTCGACGCGATAAATAGTTCTCCCGGTATACTTGTTGGAATTGTCGCCAGCCGGGACATGGATATATGGATTGCCCATCGGCGACCCGGCGACTATTTTGCTTTAAGTGTGGTATGGACAACAAAGTTAAACCGAAGTGCCCAAGGTGTACGGGAAACCGGACCAGTTAACAACTGGAGAACCTCGTCCGATCACCAACACCCAGTGAAGGAACTCGATGATTTTAATGGCCTAGTGGGGGGAAAGGATAACCAGGTCGTCAAAATCTTAGTTAATAATAAAGTTAGGATAAGTGAAAAGGCAGGAGAGTCAAAAGTTAGGGAAATAAAACTATTGCATTTGAGAGTTAAAGAGTACAGGGAAGCTAGAAATAGAATTTTTGGAAAGATGCGGATAGAAAAGACCAGAGAAAGATATAGAAAGAGGAAAGAACTTAGGCGTTAGATTGCGAACGTATCTTTGTACGAGAGCGATGATACCCGATTATATACCCTTATCTCTATCAATGGGGTAGAGATTGAGGGTCTTCCAGATAGTGGCGCGACGGTAACGGTTCTCGGCGAAGGATGCTTCGATGTCGCGAGGAAGGCCGGTGTAGAAATTCGAAAATTTCCAGCTACGGTCAAAACGGCAGACGGTAGGTCCCATACTATTCAAGGTCGGTTCAGAGCAAAAGTAAAATTTAACCGATTAGAAAGAGAGATTACTTTCTATTTAGTACCGACCTTGAAAAGGGCGTTATTTCTGGGTATATATTTTATGAAAGAGTTCAGGCTTTTTGTTAATTTAGATAGCTTGACCACAAATCATATGCTTTGGAGTGAAGAGCTGGGCGAAAATCTGGCAAATCCTTCAATGCATATACTTTGTGATCAGGACAGAAAGTTATTAGAAGCAGCTATCGCTAAGTTTTCATCTTTCGTGGAAAAGGGTCTTGGGAAAACCGATTTAGAAGCACATAATATCGATACACAAGACGCAGTGCCTGTAAAACAGAGACATTCGGTTTCTCCAGCTGTTCAAAAACTTATGTATGCGGAATTGGATAGGATGCTTGCTATGGGTGTCAAAGCCCCTGGAATAATCCAGTGACGCTAGTGCGCAAAGACACTAAGAACAGGCTTTGTTTAGATGTACGAAAGCTCAATGCACTTATAGTCAAGGACGCCTATCCACTTCCACATATAGAGGGATTGCTCAGCAGGCTGGGTGACACACACTATATATCTAGTGTGGATTTGAAAGATGCTTTCTGTCAAATCCCACTAGATATACAGAGCCGCGAAAAAACTTCCTTTTCAGTGCATGATCATTTTACGGTCATGCCATTTAGGTTGTGTAATGCAGGGTATGTCGTTTAATGGATAAAATGATTCCTTCCAACTTGCGAGATCGAGTGTTCGTGTATCTAGATGATTTGCTCATAGTTACTCCTGACTACCACACCCACATACCTATACTTGAGCGAGTTGCCGAACTACTTACTAACGCTAAGTTAACAATAAATGTCGAGAAATCAAAGTTTTGTTTTAAGGAACTTCGATATCTTGGATATATTGTAGGTGAAGGTAAGCTCAGACCTGATCCTGCTAAAATATCCTCTATACTCGAATTTCCTTACTCGAAAACGTCCAGACAAGTGCGCGGATTTATGGGGACTAGCGGCTGGTATCGGCGTTTCATCAAGGATTACGCTACACCGATTTTCGAGACACTAAAAAAGTCTAAAACGTTCAATTTTCCGGATGAAGCGAAACGGGCGTTTGACAAATTGAAAGAAGCGCTTACCTCTAGTCTGGTATTGTTGCACCCGGACTTTTCAAAACACTTTTTCGTACAGTGTGACGTCTCAGATATCGGGATAGGCGCGGTTCTCTTTCAGAAAGACGAAATAGAAGGAGAGCACCCAATTGCGTATATGTCGCAGAAGCTAACATCTGCACAACGCAACTATTCGGTCACGGAACGGGAGTATCTGGCTGTAGTAATAGCCATAAAAAAATTCCGGGCCTATGTAGAACTCATACCGTTTACGGTAATTACAGACCATTCAAGTTTAAAATGGTTGATGTCCAACAAAGAGCTAAGTGGTATGCTAGCCCGATGGAGTCTATTACTACAGTCCTATACGTTCGATATCGAACATCGCCAATGGAGCAAAAACGTTGTGGCAGACACTCTTTCCCGCTTCGACATGGAGGAGATTGTTGCAGTCGTCACAAATCTTATCGATCTTGATTCGCCAGCGTTCGCATCTGAGGAGTATGAAGAACTTAAAAGTGCAATTGAAGAACATGCGGAACACTACCTGATTTGAAAATTGAAGATAAATTTATTTACAAGCGTACCGTTCCATATAATGGCGATAGTCTTGCAGAAGATTTCTCTTGGAAGTTATGGGTTCCCGACGAGCTATGTAAGAACCTTGTTGGAGATTAAAGCATTAATTATTATTTATATGAAGTTATTTTATTAGAGATATTAAATTTCCTAGTGGGTATTTAGTTAGCTAACGTATGTTCTCATACTCTGTTACTCATCATTATAATATAAGTTACCTATACCGTATTATTATGATATGTTATCATAACAGAACTCAATTTATCTCACTGCATTAACTCTCACTTCATTAAATATTTTGTCTGAAATCTCGCTGTATTTTACTATTTATGCTTAGTTCCTATTCTATGCCTATTATATGTATTTACAATAATATTACTGATATTACTGAAATATCACAACGGTTTTTATGTATTCATTTTTTGCATTCTACTTTGGTAAAATATATTTAAATTCTGTAAAACTGGTTACGTCGACTAAATGGAAAATTACCAGAGTATTGTAGTTTTGCCTGCCAAGCTGCTAAATCATAAAAATTGTACAGCCTTGCTGCTAAATAAAATATAATTGAAATTAAAACAGTAAAGTTTTATTAATTCTCATACAAACTTTATAGCGAAAGCTCACAATCCGCCTATTACCAGTCACGGAGGATTCCACAAAACCCTGAAACGCATAAGGGAATATTTTTACTGGCCACATATGACAATACAAGTGAAGGATTACGTGAAAAACTGCGAAATTTGCAAAGAAAATAAGCCGTGTAATCAAATTTTAAGACCACCAATGAGTGAAGAGTCAGTGGAATAGTTCGTCCTTTTCAAAAAATATACATTGATTTCTTAGGGCCATATGTGAGATCTAAATCTGGAAACTGCTTCAACTGCTACCTCAAGAATGACCAACGAGATTGGGATAATCATCTATCAGAGATTGAATGTGCACTTCGGTTATCGGTGCATACATCGATTGAGATGACTCCTTACTTCGCTTTGTTTGGAACGAATATGATCACACACGGCAGCGTTTACAATCTGGCTAGAAAATTAGAACTTTTCGAAGATGCGAAGATGAACGTTGTGCCAAAAATTACTAAAAATGAGTTCATTCGGGAGAAAATTCGCGAAAGTCTGGCCAAAAGTTATAAGATTCGAGCAAAAATATACAACAAACGCGTTCGCCCAGTCATTTTTCGAACAGGACAGGAAGTTTATCGCCGAAATTTTACTCTTAGCGACTCGAGTAGATCATATAACGCTAAATTGGGAAAGAAATTCCTAAAATTTCGCATTGTTCGTCCGGTTGGGAATTGGTACTATGAACTAGAAGAACTGCAGGGAAAAGTAATCGGAGTTTACCACGCAAAAGATATAAAACGCTAAAAATTTTGTTTCTAAATCCTAATTTCATACACTGACTCGAATATGTAATTGAAATTTTTCTAATTTGTTCAAATATTCCCTGTAGTCGCTTCCTACGACAATTCTAATTTTTTTATATTAAGATATGTTGTTTTTCTTTTTAATTCTTTTCGTTTTTGTTTAATTATAATAAAAGGTCGAGTGACAGTTTTTCTTTTGAATTTATATATATATATATATATATATATATATATATGTTTACATTAGACATTTTTTTGTCAAAACAAACATCAAAATGAAAGCGATTTTTTTATAAGGTAGCAACAATTACACATAAGCAACAATAAGGTCAATCCATTTTTGTTTTCTTGCTTCAAAGTTATTCCCCTCCCATTTAAATATATAGGATGTATACTAAAATGGTGGGGTTTGTCATGTTCCCCTCTTCATGGGTTAACATGGTTACACTCTAATGTCAAATGTCTCTAGAAAACAACCTTGTAAACAGCTGATCGAGGGGGCATAGATATGGGGGAAATTTTCAAAAAAAAAAGATGGTGAATCGTCAGAAAATTGGCGGAAAGAAAATTTACTATTATTTTGTTGTTTTTTTAGAAAGGAGAAGAAGGTTAAAAGGAAGGTCAGCTAGATTTTGGATGATGAGCGAGAACGGGAGTGACGAGTGAAGAAATGATAAGTGATGTGAATTTATGAGAAAATAAAAAAAGGAAACACAGACAAAATATTAAACAATATATATATATATAATATTACCATAAATACATATATAAAAAAAATGAAGTGATCGTGCACAGATATAGACATTCATACAACTATTTGCGTATACATACATAAAACAATTGAAACAAAACACACACAGTATTGCAGAAAACGATATAAGGATACCATTTTTAAAACAACCGCTTGATGGAGCGGAAGTGTGTCCCTGAATGAAGCGCTCATAAGTGTAAGATGCAACGGAATTAAGGATAGATACAGGTAAGTGAGTTAATTTAAGCTGTAGGGATAGATCTAGGGGTGAATCCATAATATATGGCCAAGGATTTACCGTGGAAGATGGAGGGCCAAGCAGTATTCCATCAGCTGCTGACCAATGAGTAGATGGTTGCGATGGCTAGGAATTGAATAAAATAACTATATAAGGGGAGAAAGAGAGACAGGAATTGAGAGTAGATAATTTTTGCGAATTGATTTACATATCCTTCATTCTTTTTGCTTCAGCGACTCGTGGATGACAGGATGGGGGACCTTATGCCTTTCCTACCGGCTCAGCCAGGCCTTGCACCGTGCTAGTGCACACTCCCGTATTGCCATCCTCGTCATTCACCGGGTTGTCCCATGAGTCGTTGACACACTACAGGAAATAAAATTAAACAAGAATTTGGTCAATGCCTTGTATTACTAAGCCATACCTTCGATTTGAATTTTGCGAATTTGGACAAAAAGGCATTTTTTTCGGTTTTTTAGTTACAAAGTAAATTTTTTTAGAACTGACATTCAGACTAAATAGAATTATTACAGAGTAAGATAAGACATGGGAGTCTTCTGCAAGATTCTGAAAGAGAACCGCGTCAAGTTAATGACCTGCTCAAACGAGCGATCGGCACTGATCCTGAAGCAGGCGATCGCTCTTTTAGATGACCTATGGGAAGGCGCTAGACTGGCCGTGGTTTCCATTGAAGAGATCCCATGTCGGCGTAGGGCCATGGCCCGAGTACCGTACGTACCATCCAAACAGAAAGAGATTATGGAACTCATTCGGGTCGAAAACCCTGAGATCCCTACAGGTGACTGGAAGGTGACCAGAGTTTCCGAATCCGACGATCCAGGAAGATTGTGATCGTTATGAACAAGGAGTCAATACCATCCCTTCGTAAGAAAACTAGGAAGATCTACTATGGAATTGAGTCGATCTTCCTACAAGTCTACCGAAGGGACGACAGAGATAGGCTGGTTTAGATCGATGAGGATCAAACTCCTTGTGAGGAGACTACTAGTTCTCTTGCTCAAGAGTACACTCACTCAAACTCTGAGTTTGTGGGTGAATTTTTCGGGCGAGTGGACGAAATAGTTGACGAGGACGCCATCTTTGACTCTGACCAAGATGACGTCACAATCATCCCAAAGGACACACATGGTGAAGATAACGCAAGTTAATCTTAACCATTGTAAAGCAGCCTCTGCTGCGTTGCTCCACCGAATGGTAGAAAAAGGAGAGGAGCTAGAAGTAGTCCAGGAACCATGGATCATTTGCGATAAGGTTTGTTTACTACATGCTGCTACACGCTACGGAATCAGGTAAAATACGATTTTGAATAGTAGCAAGCAAGAAACGCAGTATCTTCATTTTTTCTGATTTCAATGATGAGGACACTATAGCAGCGGCCTGGGAGACAAACTCTCGAACTATCTACATTGTCTCCAGTTATATAGATCATGAGCAATGCGAACCACCATTAACTAAGGTTCGCGAGATAACAAAGGCGGCTAGAGCAAACAATATACCACTCATAATTGGAACATTGGTAAGGAACTGACCTTTGTAGTGACTAATAGAAGGGAGATTCTCGATATTACGCTAGTTAGTATTAGGCACTCTAATGCGATTAGGGATTAGAGGGTCTCCAATGACTGTTCATTCTCTGATCACTTGTACATTGACTTCAATTTAGAAGTTTGTTTGCCTAAGGTTAAGTCCTTTCAAAACAGGACGAAGACAAACTGGACAGTACAACATGATATCCTGTCCCAACTATGCTTTTGATACTGCGATTTCTGTTGCATGCAGGCCATTAATCCGCAGAGGTGGGAGTAAACCACACTGGTGGAACTCCGAGATAGGCGAGACCCGTAAAGAGTGTCGCCATCTTTTAATGAGGCCAAGAGACTAGGAGACTGGTCTACCTACAAGTCCTCAGTTAAGAAGTTTGAAAACCAGATAAGAAATGCGAAACGTAAATCCTGGAGGGCTTTCTGTAGAGGCGTAGAAAGCCACTCCGAGACGATTTCGTAAAATTCTGACATCATCACATACTGTTCCAAGTTTCATCCAGAAACTATGTGGCAGTTGGACAATGAGCGGTCAAGAAACTTTGGATGCCTTAATGGACGCGCAATTTCCTGGCAGTCTTCCTTTAACGGATTACTCAGAGGTCAACAATGATGTTCCCATTCCCAAAAGGGATAGTGAACTGAGATGGGCTCTGAAGACTCTCGCCCCATTTAAATCTTCGGGCCCCGATGGCATTATACCTGCTGACTTGCAGTATAATGCGGATTTAAAAGCTCCCTAGCTAACTCGGATTTACTCAGCATGCTTGTCGTGTGCGTATATCCCTGAGTCATGGACTAGATATACAGTGGTCTTTATCCCTAAAGGAGGTAAAACCTCACCTTTAAAATTTTCTGTAATATTGAAGCTAAAAACAAGAAATTGAATATATATGGTCCTAAGTGAATGAGAATACGAAAGAGATGACTTAGTGGTACCTTTTTGTTCTTCTAAAGATATTTTTGATTTATTACCATGTGTATTTAATTTAATATTTCTCCATTCAATATTACAAAAAATTCAAAAAGTACCATTTAAAGAACAAAAAAGTACCACAAAGTCCTCTCGTATGGATTCGAATTCACTTAGGACCTCACATATTCAAATTTTAGATTCAATATTATAGAAAATTCACAAAGTACCATTAGAAGAACGAAAAAATAACACAAAGTATCCCCTCTTGAATTTTCAACACATAGGACCATGCAACTTCTTATCCACATAAGACCATGTGTCTTCAGTTTCCTTCTTCTAGGCTAATCATTACAAAAAAATTAAAAGAGTACTATCAGAAGAATAAAAAAGTACAACAAAATCCCTTTTTATGGATTCTCTTCCACTTAGGATCATATTTCTTTAATTTCATGTTTCTAAGTTCAATATCATAGAAAATTCAAAAAGTACCATTAGGATAACAAAAATTTACCACACAGTTCCTTGTGAATTCTTACCCACATGTATATTTAATTTAATATTTCTCCGTTCAATATTACAAAAAATTCAAAAGGTACCATTAAAAAAAACAAAAAATTACCACAAAGTAGCCGCTTTTGGATTTTCATTCATTTAGCACCACATATATTCAATTTAATTTTTTAGGTTCAATATTATAGAAAATGCAAAAAGTACCAATAGAAGAACAAAAATGTACTTGAATTCTTACCTGCATAGGACCATATAAAAAATCAAATAGTACCATTAGAAGAACAAGAAAGTACCACTAAGTCCCCTCTTTTGTATTCTCATTCACTTAGGACCATATATATTCAATTTCTTGTCTTTGGTTCAATATTATAGAAAATTTTAAAAGTACATTAGAAGGACAATAAAGTACCACAGGGTCTGCCCTCTTGAATTCTTAGCCACATAGGGTCATGTATCTCTAATTTCATGTTTCTAGGTTCAATATTATAGAAAATTCAAAAAGTATCATTATAAGAACGAAAAGTTACCACAAAGTCCCTTTTGTGAATTATTGCCCACATATAACCATCGATCTTCAATTTCATGTTTCTAGGTTAATTATTACAAAATATTCAAAAAGTAACATTGGAAGAACGAAAAAGTACCAAGAATTCTCCTTTTGTGGATTTTCACTCTCTTAGGACTACATATACTTATTATTATTATCATTATTTTTTTTATTTGAATCTCTATAAAATAATTAGTTACAATGTTATGAGGATTTCCTTAAAAGTATTACAACAATTAACATATAAATAATTAAATAAAGAAACTTCTAATATCACAGCATTAAGGAAAAGTTGTCTAAAAAAACATGTATATACTTAAACGATATAAGAAAATTAAAAAAAATAACTACTAATTACCATTCTTTAAGACAAAAAGGGTCTTAGTGATTGCTTAGCAATTTTGTTATTATTTCATATTTAGATGTTCTGCATTTTTCATTAAATGACAGAATCAGTTCCCTTGCAAATATATTGTTACGAAATTGTACTTGAATTCAAATATAACGGTTTTAACGGCTGGTTTAAAGCTTTCTCAATGCTTCTAGGCATTTCCGTTTATGTTAACAGCAGTTAACATATCTGTAAAAATTATTAACATAGTTCTAAACATACAACATTGAATAAGTATGGCAACACTAAATGTTTAAGCTGCTAACATTAACATCGAAAGCTCTAGTTTGTCCGTTAAGAACATTTTAGAAAGAAATAGAGCTTTCAAGAAGCATCTAGTAGGTAATACAGGGTATATAAATTTTCCGTGAGAACACCATTGAGTCAGTCTAATTGGAAGCGTCGTTAAGTAAAGGCAAATTAACTGCCTTGGCTGTATAATCTTGTACATTGTTAAAGTGTGTTGTATAAAGTGTGTAATTTAAGTGTGCGTTTATATTAGAACGCAAGTGACTATTTAAACTGTTATTGTTGTACATTTTTTGAATAAAATAAAGAGTCGTTAAAATTTTTAAAATACTAAATTGCAGTTATTTGCAATCAAAGTACAGGTTTATTTAAAGGAAATAAACGACCGTTTTTAAAAGGTAAAAACGTAACAATTGGTGTCAGAAGTGGGATTGCAAAATAATAAGCAGTCATGAAGTTTGAAGGGCTAAAAGTGGAGCAACTCAAGAGAGAATTGAATAAGTTGGAGTTACCTACATCTGGTAATAAAGCAGAATTACAAAAGAGACTGATAGATGAATTCAAGCGGCGTAATATTGACATCGGAACTTACGAATTCGAGTATAAAGAAGAAATGGAAGTTTCTACCGGTGCAACAACAAGCATGGATTTATCCACAATGTTTGTTGCTTTGATGGAGCAATTTAAAGAAGTTAAAGAAGAAAATAAAATAATGGAAATGAAATTTCAAGAAACTTCTAAAGCTAATAACGAGAAACTTCTTGCTGAAGTTCAAGAAATTTCTAAAGCTAATAACGAGAGACTGCTTGCTGCAGTTCAAGAAACTTCTAAAGCAAATAACGAGAAACTTCTTGCTGAAGTTAAAGAAGAAAATAAAATAATGAAAATAAAATTTCAAGAAACTTCTTCTTTCGGAAGTTATAAACAGCAGAGTGGATGTCATTGATAAAAAGGTGTCCGACTTAGAGAGCTGCCTAGATATACAATCCAATGATGTTGATAAAAAAACTACATGATCTAGAAATAAAGATGAATAATCTTCAATGCCAAGATGGACAGGTGCGAATTATTCCAGAATCCTCTAATGGAATAAAGGCCCCTAGTTTTGATGGCACCACACCATTTAATGTGTTCAAGTTCCAGTTTGATACAATTGCCATTAGAAACATGTGGAATGACGAAGAAAAAGCTATAGAGTTGATATTGGCCTTAAAAGGAAATGCAGCAGTAGTTCTTGAAAGCGTGCCAGCATGTAACAGAAACTTTTATGATGATAGATAGATAGATAGATAGATAGATAGATAGAGAAGGTTGATGTGATACCAGATAGTACCACATTTCCACCCAGAGACCGATCCCGGTCCATTGTGAGTCGCTTCAATAAGATAGCTGTGAAATATAGAGTATAGAATACTGAAAATAGAAAATACAGAAAATAGTAGAGTAGAAGATAAAAGGGGTAGAAATGTGAACGAATCATATAGGGGGATTAGCAATGATTCCAATCCCCCCAGGGTTATACCCCTGATTCTCCCTTAAGCAGCCGATTCCCATGACGAAGCTTATGAGCCATTTCATCCTACGATGCTGCAATCGTGGACAATGGCACACAATGTGCTCAATAGACTCGGTCTCGTCGACGTCTCCACACATTCTACAAAAATCGGAACTGCTAGCGTCCCATCTAGACCTCATCTTCCCTATCAAACAGTGACCCGTTATGGCCCCTATCATGATCCTCAAGCTCTTCCTATTCATGCCCAGGAGAGTGCTAGTGCCTGCATTGTTCAGTACCGGCCATATCGCCCTCGACACTCTACAGTCCTCTCTACTCTCCCAAGCCGAATTGGTTCTGACTAAGATCCAATTATTGATCTTCCCATAGAAGAAACTTAGTGGTGGTTTCACATAGGTTTCCCTCTCTGAGACATTCTTTGCTGCGCCTTGTCTTGCCAGTTCATCAGCCAATTCATTGCCTGAAATATTGCAGTGACCAGGCACCCAACAGAGTCTCACCATGTAGTCCTCCATCAGCTCTTAGTGTCTTCTTACAGGCAGCTACTAGCCTGGATCTCACCAAATGTGTCCCCAAGGCCTTCAGAGCCGCCTGACTGTCCACATAGAGATTGACCTCTGTACCTCTCGCAATGTTCTGCCTGATTATTTCTGCGGTTTTCAGGATGCCGAGAATTTCAGCCTGAAAAACGTTGCACTCATTAGGAAGTCTAAAAGAGCCTTTCAAATCCGTGCCCATAATATAGACCCCCGCCCCAGTACCTTCGTTCAACTTTGATCCGTCCGTGAACACAGCACAACCTTCATATAGTCTCTCAGTGCCGGACCAGATCTCCCTATCAAGTATCACCACGACAGGATTTACCCCAAAGTGTGATTCAGCGGCCATGTAATCTGATACCCCCATGGAGTTCAAATTAACCTCACCGTAGCTGATCTCGTATATGATCCTGGAGTGACCTGCTCTTGATGAGCCTAATAGTCCTAATTCCTTAAGTCTCAGCAGACTCTTTGCTGCCATACCCTTCACAAACTCTTCAATGGGTAAGAGATAAAGTATGACATCCAGAGCCCCTTGTGGTGTGCTTCTCATTGCACCTGTAATGCCAATTGAAGCACACATCTGTGCCTTCGACAAAAGGTTCCTATTACTCTTACGTTCCAGTGCCTGCCACCAAACAGAACAACCATAAGAAAGGATTGGTCTCACCACCGAAGTGTAAATCCAATATACAACTTTTGGTTTGAGCGCCCAAGTTTTACCTATGGAGTTTCTACAGGTGTAGTAAGCATTGAGGCCACGCTTGAGTCTCTCCTGAATATTTCTCTTCCAGGTCAGTTTACTATCGAGGAATACCCCCAAATATTTCGCTGAGTCGGAAAGCCTCAGTTCAGTTCCACACAGTACCGGTAGTCTGAAATTCTCTACCTTGTACCTCCTAGTAAACAGAACCAACTCTGTCTTTTCCGGGTTCACTCCCAACCCATTATCAGCGACCCACGAGGACAGCTCACCCAGCGCGGACTGCATGATCTCACTGATTGTGGGAAGAAATTTTCCCTTTACCAGTATGACCACATCATCAGCATATGCCACGATCTTCCGTCCTCTGCTGTCGAATTGACGCAAAATCACGTCGACAGCTATTAGCCACAGCAGGGGTGAGAGTACTCCCCCTTGCGGTGTCCCCCTAGTCACTAGTTTTCTTAAGCATACTCCACCCAAGCTCGAATTGACAATCCTGTTGCTTAGCATGAGGATTATCCATTCGATCAAGAAGTCATGTACCTTAAGATCCACCTGCGCCCGCTTGATATTGTTGAACGCTCCCTCAATATCCAAGAACGCGGCCATGGTATATTCCTTATACCGAAGTCCTTGTTTTATATAACCCACCACATCACTCAGCGCACTCTCCACAGATTTACCCTTCAGATAAGCATGTTGAGCACTACTCATGATGCTGGAGCTAACAGAAGATCTTAAATATAGGTCTATCAGTCTCTCTAAAGTCTTCAAAAGGAAAGACTATAGGCTGATAGGTCTATAATCCTTGAGTTTCGAGTGACAGGTCCTACCACCTTTAGGTATGAATAAGACCCTTACCTCTCTCCACCCCCTCGGTATATGTCTATGTACCAGACAACCAATAGTAGACGAACCACCAACGGTGCATTCTGCAACATGGCCGGAAAAATATCATCCGGGCCAGGTGAATTATAAGGCTCGAATAAATTCACCGCCCATGTGACCTTCTCAACCGTAATCCGGTCTCTTATCATTGGTGCTGATTTCATGATTAGCCATGACATTACTTTGGATATGGGACAAAAAGTTATGATTTGGCGAAATGAGGAGATACCCCTTGACGTCGCATATGAAAATGGTACTCAAGTAAGAAAGCCAGTTACCGTCGAGCATCAGAAGCTACCATCACATCCATCCACAAGTGAGCATAGGTCTCACAACCGATATGTATATACAATATACAACTATCGGCTTGAGACTCCAGTTCTTCCCTATAGAGTTCCTGCATGCGTAGTAGGCATAAAGCCCAGGTGCTTGCCTTCCCTTGACAACCTGAGTTCTGTCTGATTCAATGCTGATGAACTAAATACCTTAACCTTATATATCCTGGTAAACAGAACTAACTCAGTCTTTTCAGGGTTGACCCCCAATCCATTACTGCTTTCCCACAATGAAAGTTCTCGCAGCCCAGATTGCATGACCTCGCTGATCGTGGGTAGAAATTTACCCGAGACTAACATTACCACGTGGTCAGCGTAGGCTACGATCTTCCTTCCCATGGCATCTAACTGTCGCAATATGACATTCATAGCAGTGATCCACAGTAATGGAGAGAGAACCCCCCTTTCGGTGTGCCCCTTGCCACAAGCTTCCTTATACTAGTGTCTCCCATGTTCGAGTTGATAACCCTCGATGCTTAGTATCAGGGTAATCCACTCAATTAGAAATTCACTTATACCTAACGAAGCAAGTGATTCACTAATCGCCTCTATCCTAATGTTGTTAAAGGCTCCCTCTATATCGAGAAAAGCTGCCAAGGAGTATTCCTTATGCAGCAGACCCCGTTCAATAAAACTCACCACATCATGCAGATCACTCTCAACAGACTTACCCTTAAGATAATCGTGTTGAACGTCGCTGATGACCTGAGTTCCTATACGCTTCCTTTTCTTAAGTAGAAAAGACGATAGGCTGATCGGTCTATAGTCCTTGGGCTTCGAGTGAGTAGTCTTACCCGCTTTGAGTATGAAAATGACCCCCTGGGAATATATCTCACTTTGAGGCATTCCCTAAATAACTTTTTTATTGAGAAAAAAAAAAACAAAATATAATATTAAAACTGAAAAAAAACTCGAAAATTAAACTTGGATTCCTAATATAATATAATATATTCCTATAATATTGGCGCCCTCAGAAAATGAATAAAATGTATCTTAATCGCACGTTCAAATCATTTCTATTTCATATCTTCAGGTTTATATTTAAAAATGAATATTCAACCCTTTATGAGTTCCTCATTTTTACATCCAAAACTTTCGAAGGTTCAAAAAGTACAAAATTATCAATGTTGTAGATTCTTATCCATATAGAGTCATATATCTTTAATTTCATGTTGCTAGCTTAATTACTACAAAAAATTCAAAAAGTACCATTAGGAGAACAAAAATTTACCACACAGTTCCTTGTGAATTCTTACCCACATAGGACCATGTGTATTTAATTTAATATTTCTCCGTTCAATATTACAAAAAATTCAAAAGGTACCATTAAAAAAACAAAAAATTACCACAAAGTAGCCGCTTTTGGATTTTCATTCATTTAGCACCACATATATTCAATTTAATTTTTTAGGTTCAATATTATAGAAAATGCAAAAAGTACCAATAGAAGAACAAAAATGTACTTGAATTCTTACCTGCATAGGACCATATAAAAAATCAAATAGTACCATTAGAAGAACAAGAAAGTACCACTAAGTCCCCTCTTTTGTATTCTCATTCACTTAGGACCATATATATTCAATTTCTTGTCTTTGGTTCAATATTATAGAAAATTTTAAAAGTACATTAGAAGGACAATAAAGTACCACAGGGTCTGCCCTCTTGAATTCTTAGCCACATAGCGTCATGTATCTCTAATTTCATGTTTCTAGGTTCAATATTATAGAAAATTCAAAAAGTACCATTATAAGAACGAAAAGTTACCACAAAGTCCCCTTTTGTGAATTATTGCCCACATATAACCATCGATCTTCAATTTCATGTTTCTAGGTTAATTATTACAAAATATTCAAAAAGTAACATTGGAAGAACGAAAAAGTACCAAGAATTCTCCTTTTGTGGATTTTCACTCTCTTAGGACTACATATACTTATTATTATTATCATTATTATTTTTATTTGAATCTCTATAAAATAATTAGTTACAATGTTATGAGGATTTCCTTAAAAGTATTACAACAATTAACATATAAATAATTAAATAAAGAAACTTCTAATATCACAGCATTAAGGAAAAGTTGTCTAAAAAAACATGTATATACTTAAACGATATAAGAAAATTAAAAAAAATAACTACTAATTACCATTCTTTAAGTCAAAAATGGTCTTAGTGATTGTTTAGCAATTTTGTTATTATTTCATATTTAGATGTTCTGCATTTTTCATTAAATGACAGAATCAAGGGAACTGATTGTTACGAAATTGTACTTGAATTCAAATATAACGGTTTTAACGGCTGGTTTAAATCTTTCTCAATGCTTCTAGGCATTTCCGTTTATGTTAACAGCAGTTAACATATCTGTAAAAATTATTAACATAGTTCTAAACATACAACATTGAATAAAAAGCTTTCACCATTGTTTTTAAGTATGGCAACACTAAATGTTTAAGCTGCTAACATTAACATCGAAAGCTCTAGTTTGTCCGTTAAGAACATTTTAGAAAGAAATAGAGCTTTCAAGAAGCATCTAGTAGGTAATACAGGGTATATAAATTGGCCGTGAGAACACCATTGAGTCAGTCTAATTGGAAGCGTCGTTAAGTAAAGACAAATTAACTGCCTTGGCTGTATAATCTTGTACATTGTTAAAGTGTGTTGTATAAAGTGTGTAATTTAAGTGTGCGTTTATATTAGAACGCAAGTGACTATTTAAACTGTTATTGTTGTACATTTTTTGAATAAAATAAAGAGTCGTTAAAATTTTTAAAATACTAAATTGCAGTTATTTGCAATCAAAGTACAGGTTTATTTAAAGGAAATAAACGACCG
This sequence comes from Protocalliphora azurea, assembly GCA_932274085.1. NCBI lineage: Eukaryota > Metazoa > Arthropoda > Insecta > Diptera > Calliphoridae > Protocalliphora > Protocalliphora azurea. Next base: position 63,293,901 of record OW026522.1, read on the forward strand.
TTTTTAAAAGGTAAAAACGTAACAATTGGTGTCAGAAGTGGGATTGCAAAATAATAAGCAGTCATGAAGTTTGAAGGGCTAAAAGTGGAGCAACTCAAGAGAGAATTGAATAAGTGGGAGTTACCTACATCTGGTAATAAAGCAGAATTACAAAAGAGGCTGATAGATGAATTCAAGCGGCGTAATATTGACATCGGAACTTACGAATTCGAGTATAAAGAAGAAATGGAAGTTTCTACCGGTGCAACAACAAGCATGGATTTATCCACAATGTTTGCTGCTTTGATGGAGCAATTTAAAGAAGTTAAAGAAGAAAATAAAATAATGGAAATGAAATTTCAAGAAACTTCTAAAGCTAATAACGAGAAACTTCTTGCTGAAGTTCAAGAAATTTCTAAAGCTAATAACGAGAGACTTCTTGCTGAAGTTCAAGAAACTTCTAAAGCAAATAACGAGAAACTTCTTGCTGAAGTTAAAGAAGAAAATAAAATAATGAAAATAAAATTTCAAGAAACTTCTAGAGCGACGGAAAAACTTCAGCAAATTTCGGAAGTTATAAACAGCAGAGTGGATGTCATTGATAAAAAGGTGTCCGACTTAGAGAGCTGCCTAGATATACAATCCAATGATGTTGATAAAAAACTACATGATCTAGAAATAAAGATGAATAATCTTCAATGCCAAGATGGACAGGTGCGAATTATTCCAGAATCCTCTAGTGGAATAAAGGCCCCTAGTTTTGATGGCACCACACCATTTAATGTGTTCAAGTTCCAGTTTGATACAATTGCCATTAGAAACATGTGGAACGACGAAGAAAAAGCTATAGAGTTGATATTGGCCTTAAAAGGAAATGCAGCAGTAGTTCTTGAAAGCGTGCCAGCATGTAACAGAAACTTTTATGATGATAGATAGATAGATAGATAGATAGATAGATAGAGAAGGTTGATGTGATACCAGATAGTACCACATCTCCACCCAGAGACCGATCCCGGTCCATTGTGAGTCGCTTCAATAAAATAGCTGTGAAATATAGAGTATAGAATACTGAAAATAGAAAATACAGAAAATAGTAGAGTAGAAGATAAAAGGGGTAGAAATGTGAACGAATCATATAGGGGGATTAGCAACGATTCCAATCCCCCTAGGGTTATACCTCTGATTCTCCCTTAAGCAGCCGATTCCCATGACGAAGCTTATGAGCCATTTCATCCTACGATGCTGCAATCGTGGACAATGGCACACAATGTGCTCAATAGACTCGGTCTCGTCGACGTCTCCACACATTCTACAAAAATCGGAACTGCTAGCGTCCCATCTAGACCTCATCTTCCCTATCAAACAGTGACCCGTTATGGCCCCTATCATGATCCTCAAGCTCTTCCTATTCATGCCCAGGAGAGTGTTAGTGCCTGCATTGTTCAGTACCGGCCATATCTCCCTCGACACTCTACAGTCCTCTCTACTCTCCCAAGCCGAATTGGTTCTGACTAAGATCCAATTATTAATCTTCCCATAGAAGAAACTTAGTGGTGGTTTCACATAGGTTTCCCTCTCTGAGACATTCTTTGCTGCGCCTTGTTTTACCAGTTCATCAGCCAATTCATTGCCTGAAATATTGCAGTGACCAGGCACCCAACAGAGTCTCACCATGTAGTCCTCCATCAGCTCTTAGTGTCTTCTTACAGGCAGCTACTAGCCTGTGTCCCCAAGGCCTTCAGAGCCGCCTGACTGTCCACATAGAGAGTAACCTCGGTACCTCTCGCAATGTTCTGCCTGATTATTTCTGCGGTTTTCAGGATGCCGAGAATTTCAGCCTGAAAAACGTTGCACTCATTAGGAAGTCTAAAAGAGCCTTTCAAATCCGTGCCCATAATATAGACCCTCGCCCCAGTACCTTCGTTCAACTTTGATCCGTCCGTATTGATATTTTCGCGACTAGGTAGGGAGGGCAGCTAATGAGACCAACACCAGTCTCATACCATCGGTTCTTATGCTTTGTTAGGTGGTCTTGATATTTAAGTTTCCGTTTTTGTTGTTGTGTTTTGTTTTTTTTTGTGTTCGGGCACGCGTCAGGCGAGAAGGGTTGGAACCACCTGAGAGTCAATGAGAAGCTAGTCGGAAACCTCGCTTGTTCAACCGGTCCGTAACATAAATGGCGCCCAAACAAATGTAATAACGCAGAATTCTTTTTCTTTCCTATAGAAAAAGTATCCTGAGTTATAAGTGCAGTTATATGTAGTAACAGCGATGCATATATGAAGAACACAATTAAGTAAATAGCCAATAACTGCCAATAAAAGATTGTAGAGAATTAGTCATATAGCCGCCTAAAGAAAGAAACATTTAGAGTGTTGTATGTGATTAAAAATCAACAATTTAGATTGGTTTATATTACATAATACTTACAAATATAAATCGCCATAGCTTTGATAATCTACAAAGTTTTTCAAATAGTATGGTTAGTACTTTCAAATTCCAATTTTACAATTAAAGTTCAAGCGTAAATCCTTTTGTTAGAATCCGGTAGCAGTGAAAAATATGTGATTACAACTGATAGCCTCTCGTGAGAATTAAGGAACGAGGTTAGATGTATCAGTTGTAATACATCGTCAATTATAGCTCATCTTGTAGCTGATACAGATTGATGTATAATTGATCACACTGGAAGGAATTCATGAATTAAAAGTTTACAAGTCATTTGGTAAAGCACAAGAACCAGATTCAAATAATTAACCGCCTTGACATCCGAATCCGTCTATCATCACCGAAACCTGTAAAATACTTTAAATTTTTTTTTAATCAATATTTATTATAATTTAATTTATTTTTTTTTTATTTTAATTATTTAGCATATATTATTAAATATTTGAGTTTTTTTTTATTATTTTATTTTTATATTTTTTATTTTTTGGTTATTTATTTGTTATTTATTGTAGTTATTTCGAATTATTTCTTTATTTTTATCTATTAATTTATCTTTTTTGAATTTTTTTATTTTTTACTATTTTTAATTTTTTTTTCGAAAATTCTTACTTAAATCAATATTTTTTATTGCCAAATCTTTGCCGAATTCGTTAACGTTTTCCTAATAATTTATATTAAATCTTTTTGCGAACACAAAACCACAAAAAAATCTGTAAAAAATTTGGTTCAATAGATTATGAGCAATAGCCCATCACAAAATATTAGATCACGTAAACGAAATAGACAGGTCCAATTTGATTTAAATAGATCTTCTCCTCACATTTCTTATAAGATCAAAAAGAATAATACTCCTAAAAATAAGTAAAATATAAATTCAGAAATGGCCGACAAAAATAAAGGTAATGAGCAAATTAGGGATTTGTCTCAAACAATTATTGCTAGCACCCCTAATATACCCCAAAATGTCAACGTTTTGCCAACTGATTTATTAGCGCAGGGAACTAGTAGACAGTCAAATCATTCAAATGAAAATCTTGAGGAGTCTATTAGGAAACTTGTAGATCAAGGTATTAGCACACAGATGGCCGATATTAAGAAGACTATGGCACAGTTGACATCAACAATTAGTAGGCTTAGCATAGTGGTACAACAAATGCAACAGGAAAATCGCAAATTAATGGAGTCCAACTTACCCAACGTATCCAAAACTTCAGCTGAAGGACAACAACAAATGGATATCTCTGGTATTCAAAGTCAAACTGGTCAATCTTCGAGAGCCTCGTCCGTGTGTAGTGAAGAGTCCCGGAGCTATAACAGGCCTCAAATTGATAAATGGGGACTAGAATTTGATGGCGATAACAATAAGCTAGCAGTAAAGGATTTTGTATTCCGTCTAGAACGCTTACAAAGCCAATATCGTGTATCGTGGAAAGAAGTCTTGGACAATTTCCACCTATTGGTAAAAGGAGGCGCCGAAAAATGGTATTGGCTATTCATCCAAACAAATTATGTGTCTGAATGGTCCACCTTAAAGTCTGCTTTGTTAAAACAGTACCAATCCGCCAGATCAAGTTTTGAGCTGATGAGAGACATGGTGGAACGTAAACAATTGCCAGGAGAGTCAATAGATGATTTTTTCTTTTCCATGACTCAATATAGATCTCGGTTAAGCATTTCAATGCCAGAAGCTGAAATGATAAAGATGATTAAAAAGAATTTAAGGGAGTCAATTGGCAAAATTGTTTACCCGATGTAAGTGTCATCAGTAGAAGAGCTTCGAATGAGCTGCTTGGATGCTGAAAAAACCTTTCTGCGAAAGGAAGTCAGGCCACTACCAGTAACGATGAATCGCTATACGAGGCAAGTAAATGAGGTATATGAAGAGCCCAAAGAAATCCAGCAAAGTAGGGATGTAGATGGCGAAGAGATAGCTGCGATTAGATTAGGCCATCAAAATAATCCAGTGCCTAACACTCCACTAGTCTGCTGGAACTGTCGCCAAAATGGACACATGTACATGGATTGTCCAGCTGAGCAGAGGGCTATATTTTGTTATCGGTGTGGGAAACCTGATATAATCGCCCCTAACTGCGAAAATTGTAGAAGTAGATATTTTGTCAGGAACGAGGGGAAGGCGGGGGACCATAGTTCAGCTTAGAACCCGCAAAATTACCTATACAAACAAACAAAAATATTAATTTGTTAAAAGAAACCAAAAGATTTAATAAACTAATACCACAACAAAAACATCTATACACCTTAGAAGAAAGGCAACAAAATTATGATATAGTAAAACACAGAATATTCTACTCAGAAATCAATGTTCGACGACCAATGTTATCAAGAAGAATTAAAATGTTGAGAGAAAAGTTTGCAGAAAGAAAACGAAATAGAAAATTTGCCATTGAAGCTATAAAAGCGGCGGGTAAAAAAATATCTGATCCCAGACCCTATGCTGAGTTTTCTATTGGTGATGTCACATTGTGTGGTCTTCTTGATACCGGTGCATCAGTGAGTATTCTAGGAAAAGGGTGTAGGGAAATTGTTGATGAATTAGACATACAAATAGTACCTATATTTTCGATTATTACCACGGCTAATGGTCAAGAGCAAAGACTTTTAGGGAAGGTAACTGCAAATGTTAAATACAATGACAAGATTAACAAAATCACGTTCTATTTGTGTCCTAATTTAGAACAGCCTGCCTATCTTGGTGTAGATTTTTGGAAGATGTTTGAGCTTGCACCGGAAATAATAGGGGTAGCAGAAATGGACATTGAAAAAATTACAAAAGATTTTATGTCCGATAATTATAAAACAGACCCTCACGAATTAACGGTGATGCAACAGAAAGAATTATATGAAGTTGTTAAAATGTTTCCATCTTTTGAGGACCAAGGTCTAGCATGTACTTCATTAGAGAAGCACACCATAAAGTTAGTGGAAGGAGCAGAACCGGTGAAAGACAGATATTACCCTATATCACCAGCAGTACAGGATATAGTTTATAAGGAAATTGATAGGATGCTATATCTAAAGGTATTAGAGGAAAGCGAAAGTCCCTGGAGTAACAAGACCACAATTGTTAGGAAACCCGGTAAAAATAGGTTTTGCTTAGATGGCAGGAAACTAAATAAACTCACTGTTAAGGATGCCTATCCGTTGCAAAATATCGATGGAATTCTTAGCAGGATAGATGAAACATATTACATCAATTGGCTTGAAGAAGTCCCAATTTTGCTTTAAGCAACTAAAATATCTCGGCTTCATTATTGGCGGTGGAATGTTAAAAACTGAACCCGAAAAGGTCAAAGCCATAAAAGAAATAAAAATACCAAAGTCCCCGCGTGATGTGCAAAGTTTCTTAGGAACAGCTGGCTGGTATCGCCGGTTCATAAAAGATTTTTCTGCGATATCCGCACCCTTAACTGAAACATTGAAGAAGACAACGTCGAAGGTTTTAACGTGAGTACCTGTCCATGTGGACCCAACCTCACGGTGCTCTTCGCACAGGGTGAATACAATGCGTCCACCAACGCCCCCAAGTTTGACCAAGATCATCCTTGAGTTACCAATTTGAAGTCATGTATTTGGACATGACCTCCCCCTTGGTAAGGAGCGGAGCCTATCTAAAACTCCTTCCGTTCTATGGGTCACGGCACCCGGTTGCAATGCAACTCCACACTGAGCTTGCGCTCTACCCGCGATTTGGGTCTAAACCACAGCCACCACGTTACTCCCCAAGGGGCCGCACCATTGCCAGGCTGGAACCGGAGTTCCAGGGGCTCCTGACACCCGTGGTACCAGTATTAAGTCACCGGTCGGACCTCGTAGCCAAAGACTGACTACTACCAGTTGAACTCCAAACAGTTCGGGACTGGTGGCCCACCACCACATAAAACATACACAACATAAAGGGACAACAATTACAACACAAACAATCAACAATCGCCCTCACGGGCGATTCATTGGCCACATGGTGTGACCCAGCAAAGGACAAAACAAACAACAACCAGGACAGATTCGACGCTGGCACCCTCACGGGTGTTCTTGGTCACAGGAGTGACCCGGGAACAACAACGAGGGAACAGAGAAAACACAGCAGGAGGGACAGCAAAGTGAGACACCAGGAAGAGACGGACAAAAGGTACAGCAACGGCAACAGGAACGCGAAGTCGGAGCAAGTAACCGCAATCCAGCATGCCAGCCACCGCCAGCGGGCATATACATACCCGCAAACCGGGGACAAACAACAGCGACGAAAAGAGCAACCCAGCAACAAGTGCAAGGAGCACCACTACGGTTGCTCATATAGAGGCCGCCTCCACTACTCATGTCTCCTTCTTCTCCTATCAAATACCCTCCGGGCGAAATCCGCCCAGCCCCCCAAATGTCCGCACGTCTACTAAGGCCCTACTAAAATCCAAACCCCCCGCAGTATGAGTTATGCCCATACCATCTAGACTCCTAATGTCATCATAGTAGTGGCATGTCGTCAGTACATGCCGCACGTCCTCAAGTCCCCTCCCGCACCCACAGTTCGGAGTATCGGACAGACCTCTCTTATGCAAAAATGCATTGAGTGAGCCATGTCCCGTCAGTATGAAACCCAGACTCAGGCCGAAGCCAAAATCTGGACGTTGCCGTACGAAGTCCGCGTCACGTATGAACTCATACGTTACCGTCCCATTGTCACTGTTCGTCCATCTCGTCCTCCACCTAGACAGAAGACACTCCTCTAAGAGTGCCTTCACCTGCAAGCTATCCCTATTCGCCAGATCAGAAGCAGAAACCCAGTCATGACCTAGAAGCGGTAGCCCCTTCTTAATTTTGAAGGCAATAGCACGACGTATTACTTCCAGATCAAGAGGTGCCACACCCAAAAGAACCTGGAGTGCGTCCGTCGACACCGTCCTGCAAACTGGCATGCACGCCAACATCGCGACCCTCTGGCAGGATAAGACCTTGTTTCTGCCTACAACAGACATAACCGTTTCATACCATACAGGGGCACCAAACGTTGCACAAGCAATGAAAAGTCCCCCATACACGGTACGAACAGTACGCCTGCTGAGGCCCCAGTCAATCCTGAGGATGCGCCTAACTTTACCTGCCACACCAGACAACCTGTCCCTTATGTGAGTAAGATGAACCAAAAAGTTCATCCTCTCACTCATCATTATTCCCAGATACTTGACCTCAGTCGCATATCTGAGACTAACGTTGCCAGTCCGAATGAGCGGAGGACGGCCCCGCGATAACTTGCCCTTAAGCAACATTATCTCGGTTTTGTCCATCGCCACTTCGACGCCTGAACGACCGCTCCACTCACATACATCACGCATGGCCTGCGCACCCCTGCTTTCTAGATCAGCACGAGACTGACCCTCGACAAGGATGAGCAAGTCATCCGCATACGCACACACCTTGAAGGAACGCCCGAGCTGCGCCAACAGAGGATCCATCATAATGTTCCAAATAAATGGACCACAGATGGAACCCTGCGGACACCCACGAGTGACGTCCCTCCAAACCGTGTCGCTGGCACCTACGACACAAGCTCGTCTGTCGCTGAAGTAGCTCCTCCAGAGGGCTAGCTCCCGACAGCCCACTTCCTCCAGCCTTCTAAAGACGCTACTCCACGACAGGTAGTCAAAAGCACCCTTAAAGTCTACGAATATGCCAAGAACGTACTTGGCCGTAGACTCGCTAACGCTCCTATGCACGTGCAGCCATGCATCCTCAACGCCTCTACCTTCCCTAAAACCGAACTGGAACTCAGAAGGTCCCTCGCTGGCGTCCTCCCTCAGTCGAGACACCATAATTCTTTCCAGCACTTTTGCAAGTACCGGAAGGAGACTGATGCCCCGATAAGAGCGAGGATTACTCCTCACCCTATCAGGAGACTTCAGGAGGACTACAACGCGAGCTCGCTTCCAAGCTCCGGGGAAATAGCCCTCACTCAGACACTTCCCAAAGACCGACTCCAAATGTTCAGGTATGGCCTTCCAGATGCTTTTACACATCTCTCCAGTCGTACCATCAATATCCGGAGACTTCCTACTTCTGACCCGACAAATACTGTCCACAACCTCCGATCTCTCCAAGTTTGGAGGATCAACCATCTCCCTAAAGAGAGGAGAGTGGTCAACCGGTTCCGCACTTGGGAAGAAAACCCCCAGAAGTTCGTCAGTACATTCCCTCCAAGTCGACAATGTAACATTGCCTACCTGAAGAGAAGCTAAGTCAGCCAGCCTATCCTTCCTACCCCTGCACACCCGGTAAACCTTACCCCAGGGGTCATCCCTGTTGTCCCGTACAAAGCTCCTCCAATCGTCCTCTTTTACCCTAACGGTTCTGTCCTTGTACGTTCGAAGAGCAGACCGATAGTCAGTTTCACGCTGAGCCCGATCATCAGCGTTGGTACGCCTAGCCCTCTGGAAGGAATTCCGGAGTTGCCTGACTGACCTTCGCATCTGATCAAGTTCGCGAGTCCACCAACTGACCTTGCCGGGCTTAGTCTCACGACGTCGGCCAAGCAAGGAATCATTTGCTGAACACATCCACTGATCTATACAGTCTATCTGGTCATCAACCGTCAGTGCCCTAAAGTCATCAATTGACTGCAGCGAAGCAATCGCCCTAACGAATTCCGAGTAATTGTCCCAGTTAACGTCACGATCCCTCCATCTTCTAAGAGGTGCTGTCTCCCGAGTCCGTCTGTGATAAGAGAGCACAATCTCAATGAGATTGTGGTCACTAACACCCCAGTCGTCACACACCCTCCACCTAGAACTGAAAACTGTCATCGCTACCCCGTTCGCAGCTGTCACGTCTATGTCACTAACTCCCCTGGGACCATCAAAAGTATAATGGTCACTCGGCTCATTTAACACCATGACACTCTTTGTGACCAGCCACTCACTAAGCATAACTCCTCGTACATAGTTCTGATGAGCAGGAGCTAACCTACCCATCTTAGAGAACCACATACGAGAGCATGCGTTTGCATCCAGGCCTAGGATTACAGGATAACTACTCGCGAGGAGTAGCACCAAATCCATGTAACTTAAATACGGTTCCAGAGGCCCCCCATACCTACAATAGATGCTAGCCAAGAACATCCTCCCAAAACCCCCTTCCACGGACACGCAGACCCCCCATTGGCTACGACTAACTACAGTACAGTCAAGGTCCCTGTCATTCACAATAACTGCAGAGTCTCCCCCACAGTCCGTAAAAACCCGCATACCCCCCGGCAAACCCCTAATTTGACCACCCGTAGTATACGGCTCCTGCACAAGTGCAAAAGTCGCCCCCAGGTCACGTATCGCCTGCCCTAGTTCGCAGATCACCGTATATGACCGCTGGCAGTTGAGCTGCAAGACTTTTAGGTCCTGCTCCATTTCAGTGGCGTGCATTAGCCCTGGCAACTATGGCGCTGTACACGGGACAGGACGCCGACATCATCAGATGTCCGGACGGGAGTCCCTTAAATGCACAGTTCCTGCAATTCACCTCGTTTGTGCAGCGTGAGGCCACATGGCCAGCCTGTCCACAAACTCGGCATACTCCCTCCTTCATCCTGCACTCGCGCACCATATGGTCGAAGCCCAGGCACCTGTAGCAGCTCGGAACGGCATCGTGGAGCCGCACCAAGAAGCTGAACCACTTAATGTAGCACCGGCCATTGTCCAGCAAAAGCTGCATGGCCTGCCTACCTCCCTCCAGCACCACATTCACAGGACCACCTGTAGGCTTCCATGGGCCAGTTACCAGCCTCACGGACTTCCGGAACACCTCAGGAGTCATACTATACTTGAAGTTCCAAGCATAGGCTTCGGGGCAGCTACCTGACTCACAGGCGCCTGGGCAGGGGCCTGAGCCCGTCTGGGCGGCATCGTAACAGGTGGCAGTGTCGGGGCCCTTTGGGCCACCGCAGCACCACCACCACCAGACTCGTGAACGTCAAGTCGCGCACGGAGTCGCTCGTTCTCCGCAACGAGTCGCATCAGTAGGGACTCGTACCTGCCAGAGTGCTCCAGGACTCTCTTCGCCAGGCTGGGAGAGACGCCGTCGACCATGACCTCCTCCAGGAGGCTCGTCGTGACGGCCTTCATCTCCCCAATAACGCCGGGCTCCAGCGCAGCTAGAGCCCTCTTCCTGGGTCTGCTCTCCCTCTTCTCCCTCGTACCAGCAGCTGCACCAACGGCAGCACCAGCACCAGCAGCGCCATCAGTGCCAACAGCACTAGCAGCACTGGCAGCACCGACGGCAGCAGTAGCGCCATTAGCACCAGGGGCAGCGCTAGCAGCAGCACGGGTCGCAAGCGGCGTTCCCGGCTTGAAGCGCTTCCCCTCGTCAACATCCGCCTCAGAGCTCGAAAGCTCACTCTCCGTGTGCCTCACACGCGGCACCGGAGCTGGCGGCGGACCCATCTTCGCCTCAAAGAGGTCGGACGCATCGCCCTTCCCCTTCTTACGGCGTCGCTCAGGCGGCATCGTAATCAAAAATTGAAATTCAAAAGAGACACCTACCTCTCAATAGATGCATACTCCAAATTCCAATGCACAAACCAAAATCAAAACCTGTCGTTACCAGTCCAGTCAGCACCAGAGGGCAGTCAAATCCAAACAGTGAATCCAAGAACCAAAATCCAGGCACAAAACCAGTCGTCAACGATACGGTCACTCTAACTTCACACTTATAAAGTGGCAACGCCAATCTTCGGGTTAGTCGAAACTAACCTTACTTTCTGCCGGAGATGTTTTGAGACTTCTCTAACAAATTGCCAGCAGAGTCTCAAAAACAACAACACAGAAAGGCACTAAACACTTTATATGTAATCAAACGCACTCGCACTAACACTATGAAATTCACAACACTTGTCTTATCTATCGCAACGATTTCAAAAACACGTCCGCACAATCCAACAGCTCACACGAGAATGACATTGAAGAAGACCAGCAAATTCGTGATGACACCTGAAGCCGTAACTGCATTTGAGAATTTGAAAAAGGCGCTAACTTCAGCCCCGGTTTTAAGGCACGCCGATTTCTCAAGAAGGTTCTATATCCAATGTGATGCCTGTGATTATGGCATAGGTGCAGTGTTGTACCAACTAAATGACAGGAAAGAGGAACATCCGATTGCGTTTTACTCGCAAAAGCTGAATAATTGTCAAAGAAACTACAGTGTAACGGAGAAAGAGTGCCTAGCAGCGGTAATGGCAGTAAAGAAATTCCGCCCATATGTAGAAATGATGCCGTTCACTATTGTAACCGACCACGCCAGTCTCAAATGGCTGATGTCTCTGAAAGATTTAACCGGCAGGTTAGCACGGTGGTCTCTGCAGCTTCAGGCTTTTGACTTCGAAATCATGCACAGAAAAGGATCGGAGAATATAGTAGCTGATATGCTATCTCGACTGCCTGAAGAAAATATTGATGAAATAAATCTTGAAGATCTACTTGATTTCGAAACTTCAGAATTCGGAAGTGATGAATACCTAGAGCTGATAAAGGAGATTCAAAGCAACCAACACCAATTACCAGACCTAAGGGTGGATAACGGATTGGTCTTCAAGAAAATGTCGTTTGAATGGGAAGAAGAAGACGAGGAATGTAAATGGAAACTTTGGATACCATCTAATATTACACAACCTCTCATAGAAAAAGCCCACACAACACCAACAACAGCACATAGAGGAATAGCAAAGACCCTCGAAAGATTGAGGAGGCACTTTTATTGGCCGAAAATGGCATTCCAAGTGAAAAGGTGTATTCGAAATTGCCAAATCTGCAAAGAAAGTAAACCCACAAACCAGAACTTAAGACCTGAAATAGGAAATCAGGTAGTTACGGAAAGGCCTTTTCAGAAACTGTACATTGACTTTATGGGTAAATATCCGCGCTCTAAGAATGGGAATTGTTATATATTTATAGTGGTAGATATAAATAAATTTCACGAAATTTACATTCTTAAAAACAATGAGAGAAGCGTCCGCAAGTAACGTACTAGATTTCCTAGTGCAAGAGATTTTTCACAAGTTTGGTGTACCCGAAATCATACATAGCGATAACGGAGCACAATTTATTTCCAAAAATTTTGAAAACCTAATAAAGACCTACAAGATACAACATGTCAAAACAGCCGTTTACTCACCCCAAAGCAACGCAAGCGAAAGAGTAAATCAATCAGTTTTGTCAGCCATCAGAGCGTATTTAAAAGAAGACCACAGAGATTGGGACTTGTACTTATCGGAAATAGAATGCGCCCTACGAACAGCCGTACACTCAGCTACAGGTTTTACACCTTTTTTCGCCCTGTTTGGATACCATATGTATTCTAGTGGTGCCGAATACAAATTAGGCAGAAAACTACAATCACTCACTGATCATCAGATATTGAATTTAGACCGAGGCGATAAGTTAGAGATAATTAGGCAACAGGTCAAAGAGAATATGAGAAAAGCCTACGAAAAAAGTGCCGAAAGGTATAATAAACGGGCTCGAAAAATAACCTTTGTCCCAGGCCAAGAAGTTTATCGCAAAAATACGGTATTAAGCGACTTTTCAAAAAACTTTAACGCGAAATTTTGCAGAAAATACCTGAAATGTAGAGTGGTTCGACCTGTAGGTAACAACATGTATGAGTTGGAGACATTGCAAGGGAAAGCGCTAGGAACATATCACGTGAAAGATATTAAAGTATGAGAAAGTCAACTAAAGAAGACAAAGGTCACTAAACAAATGTGCAATATAGGCCTTAAGGAATAGCTCTACACAATTAAACCCCATATCTCTGACATATCTGAGAGATGGTATAAACTTATGTTTAGAATTAACAATTTAGTCTACTCACCATACTCCAGTGCAATATTAGTCCGGTAACCGGTTGAAATAGCATACAAATCTGTGATCCAATATATAAAGTTTTTTTTTTGACTAAATTCCATGTTTGTGATGTCCTTTCTTTTATAGATTTTATCGGTACAAAAATTTAAGTTTTTAGGGAAAGTGCAATATCCACACTATTGTACTAGTCCATCAAATCTGTGAAATTTTTAAAAATCTGAAAAAGAGAGATAATTGTCACAAAGTAAATATTCTTAGAGATTGGATCACAAAGTATACTTCCCGTAAAGGTTGACAAGCAGTTGATGTTGGAAATGTATCCTAAAACATCTCTCGAATCTTTTCTGCCAAAAGCTTTGTAGAGATGTATGATGATCTCTAGACGAGAATTCTGAAAAGAAAAGCAATGATTAGAGGCTTGATCCGAGAATTTAGACGCGGTTTATAGCAACTGAGGTACTTTTATTTTTTTTTTTTTTTTATTTTTGCCTCAAAACTGAAGTTTTGCGGGCGTTCGAATTTATTTATTTAAGCACATAAGTGTGCCCTACTGGTAAAGCCTGTAACGGGAAAAGTTATTAATTTAAAAATGGGTTGCCTCTACTGATTTTTTTCTTACCAAAAAAAAAAAAAAAAATTAGGAAGAGTGCTCTTGTCTAGGCATCATCAAAGGGGATGGGTTTTGTAATTCAACTTCCAACCGTTAATATTAGGGAAAAAGCGAGGTTTCCTGGAAATAGAAAATATATAAGTTGGGATAATGGAAACTGAAAAAGGTGATATACTTACGAAGTTAGATGCCCGGCTAGTCTTGGTGTAGAGTATGAAGGGTGAATCCCAGGGTCGTGAGAGTTCCCCACGTTGGGCTGGTGGCCGTTCCCAACCGCACACCGTTCCTTCCTGGTTGACTCCAGCAGCACCGGTGTTTTGTTGCGGATGGGAAGAATAAATCCCTTTTTATTCCTAAGACCACGCCACTGAAACGGGGGGTAAGCGTATAAACCCCTGGGCCACGCCTCTGGCCATGAAAAGAAGAATTTTTGCGTGGGGGGTCCTAGGAAAACGCTTGGGACGAGGCCTGAAAAATTTCCTCATTTGTTCCACGTTTTAATAATTTTCAGGGGGGGGCTACTTGGGTAGGAGCCACCACTCCAGCCCAATCCCGGTGGTTTTCAAAAAAAAAATTTAGCGGGGAGGGGCCTATTAAGCCGGAGCCACCACTCCTGCCCATATCCCGGTGGATTTATTTGTGTTTTTTTTTTTGAAAGTGTGGAGAGGGGCTTGCGGCCAGTGGAGACACAACCTCCTGCCCGAGTCTCATTGTGTTTTTAAATAAAAACGTTGGGGAGGGGCTAATTAGTTCGGAGCCACCACTCCAGCCCAAGTCCCGGTGGATTTCTAGGTCGTTGTAGGAAAGGGCCTTTAGGAAATGGAGCCACCACTCCTGTCCAATCCCAGTGGATTTTTCCTGAAAAAGAAGAAACATAAATTATTATTTTTGTTTAAAAAACAACAGTATCGAAACGATACAGACAAACCAATTAATGTTCTTGTCAAGACCTGAAAGAATAAATGTCATTATTGGGGTCGCTAAAGAAAATTTGATTGGATATTTTCGCGACTAGGTTGGGAGGGCAGCTAATGAGACCAACACCAGTCTCATACCATCGGTTCTTATGCTTTGTTAGGTGGTCTTGATATTTAAGTTTCCGTTTTTGTTGTTGTGTTTTGTTTTTTTTTTTGTGTTCGGGCACGCGTCAGGCGAGAAGGGTTGGAACCACCTGAGAGTCAATGAGAAGCTAGTCGGAAACATCGCTTGTTCAACCGGTCCGTAACATATTTTTGTCGTAGCTCTTGTCTTTAGCTACCTCAGAATATAAATTACCATAATCGCGGGAATTGCGTGTGTTATTATGGGACTCTTGACTTGGCAATTGAGGACAATCATGATAGTCTTCGTTTAAATATGACACAATAGTTGTTCTGCTGGTCGCCCTAGATTTAAATGTTACTCGTTGAAGGATTTCTAAATATTCTTGTCGTTTTGGGCACTTTAGGTCATCAGCTCTATGGTTAATGCCCTTTAAGTTCTTTTTTATGCAGTTGTAACTCTTGTAAGTTTCAAGTGAAACATATATTTTATATTATAGATTTTGACTAAAAGCAAAAATGATTGAGTTTTTATCATATCCTGTATTTTTTTATATGTCCTTATAAGCGTCCATGTCGGCTATTTACTACAAAAATTGAAACAGCTGTCAAATATGTATATCTTCACCTAAAATGCAAAAGTATCAAACAATCAAAAAATGAAAAACAGAAATTTTTATTGATAATGGTTAAAATATATAATATCACAAAATTTTAGGTCTCTATTGTCAAATATACAGACTTTATTAAAGAATCTCAAAAGGGAGCAACAAAAAATTAGTTTTATTTTTCACAAGTAAAAAGTCAAAAGTAAAGGTTATTCCACATCAAACTAAGTAAACTTGTCACAACTCTCAATTTTAAATGTGTTTTTTGTGTTGACATCGTTTTTTGGAACCATAAAAAACTTATTAAGTTGAAAACTAACTTACTAAGTTTTTTATCTTTCCTGTAAAATTTTAAGAAGTGTAGATTGGCCCTTTTGCATTTTATTTTACGATATATTCATTGGAAATGAATCTGTAAATCTTACATAGAAATTCTCATAACAATATTCCATAGACCCCTCAGGAACGGATATATATATAGCTTCTCACATTTGATATGAGCGTTTGCTAATTTTCCGTTTCTCATCCGATTTTACTGTTTTAATTAAAAAAGCTTAATAAGTCATTCTATACTAAATAAAAACTTCTTTAAGAAAATATAAATATTTTCCACGTTTATGGAGATCAGTCCTAAGAAGAAATCAAGTCTAATTTTTTAATAGAAGCCAGTCTAGATCCTTTTGATTTTTACCTGTTTCATATCAAAATTTTGAATTTAGCCCATATGTTCTAAAATTTCAAAGCTATGGTTAACAGACAGAATACGTTTTTAGAAACGGTAGTGTGTTTAAAATCGTTTATGAGCATCTTTTAGCTCTAATTTTGGAATTGAATTCCAAATAATAAATAATAATGATAGAATAACTGAACTAACAAATAATATATGACAGATACAAAATTTAGTTACTATTAAAAGCAGTTTACTTTTTTATAAAATATGGTTTAAAATTACATGTAATGAAGAAAGATATATTTTCAATAACATCATCTAGCATCTCTGCCTCAAGATAAAAACGTCGTGTTAATTTTTGCTTGAAAAATTAATTGAATTTTTAAATTAAAAAGTGTTAAAAAAAAACTATTTAAATTTGCTTTTGTTTGGCAATGTTTTCTCAGAAAAGAAGAAAGCATTGGGGCAATAGCCCTAAGTTCAAGGTGGTAAAAACTACAGACGGTCCTAGCACTAGTGCCAACAGGTTTCAGCTTCTGTCTGAAGACGAAGAAGAAGAAGCAGTTGCTGTCAAAGAAAAGATTCCACCAATAATTGTGGACTGTACCCACAGTTTTTCAACTGTGATCGGATTAATTGGGGAAAAATATACCTACAAACGGATGTCTATTGGTACAAAAATTGTATCAAACTCGTTATCGCTGTACAACGAAGCTTTGAGTGTTCTCAAAGACAAAAAATTCCAGTATTATACGCATGAATTGAAGGATGCAAAAACTTTTAAATTAGTTTTATTTGGCCTGCCACAACTGGACACAAAGATATTTGGCGAAGAATTTGTAAGCTCGCTCAACATAAACCCGGTAAGCATTAAGGAACTAGCAACAAAAAAATCTGGTGTAGATGACGCCCTCTATCTCATTGAGTTTGATCGTCAACATGTTTCAAAAAGAGAGGTTATGAAAATAAGATATTTTTCTAATATATCTGTATATTGGAGAAAACTTCTAAAGGGCAATAAAGGTCCCACACAATGCTCCAAGTGCGCAATGTATGGACATGGTGCTAAAAATTGTAACCGTATCGTAGTGTGTTCAGCCTGCGCCGGAAACCATGAGTATGCAGTTTGTTCACTCAATAAAGGTAATAGTGATGGTAGTATAATTTATAAGTGCTACAACTGCATAAAGAAGAACTTAAAAAGCGTTAACCATAGAGCTGATGACCCAAAGTGCCCAAGTCGTCAAGAATATTTAGAAATCCGTCATCGAGTAACATCTAAATCTAGGGCGACCAGCAGAAGAACTAACGTAACATATTTTAAAGAAGACGATCATGATTTTCCTCAATTGCCAAGGCAAGAACCATAATAACTCACGAAATTCCCGCGATTTTGGTAATTTGTATTCTGAGGTAGCTAAAGGCAAGAGCTACGACAATAATAATAATGACGACATTTCCAATGAAAGACTTCTGGAAATATTTTTTGATGATGTCGATGCTTTGCAAAGATGTCAAAATAAGTACGACAAGCTACGAGTTTTGAGTATGATGCTTAAACATGCCATATAATTCAACCGGTAGACACAATGTTCACGTTATGCATTGGAATGCCCAAGGCATAACAACTGAGTCAGCAGCTGCCCAGCTGGAATACTTTTTACACAAAAGGAAAATCGATATTCTCCTTTTAAATGAGACTTTTTTGAAACCGTACCACAAATTTCAACTTGGTGGTTATAAAATTTATAGAGAGGATCGATCTACTCATGGCGGAGGAGTTCTAATTGCAATTAAAAGTAACATTAAGCATACGTTGTTACCAAAAATAAAAACAAGTACTGCTGAAAGTATTTCAATACAAGTTATGATTAATAGAAGGTCAGTTATATTTACTTCTGCGTATAATCCAGTTCATACTACCAATTTTAAAGCTGATTTGGATAAATTAACTTCGTTTTCAAAAGACTATTTTATTTTCGGTGATCTAAATGCCCAACATACACACTGGAATTGTATGTCAAAAAATTCGGCTGGTAATGATCTCTACTACCATTGTCTTCAATCCAGCTACTTCATTTATTACCCAAATGGACACACTCGCTTTGGACAAAATATCAACCCCGTTCAACCGTCCACAGTAGACATTCTTTTATCTAACTCGTGTCTCGATTTTTCAAACCTTGAGGCACATCCAAATGTTTTACAGTCGGACCATGTACCTATATCTTGTGTTATTTATGGCCAGGTTCAAAACATGACATATTCAGTTCCCTTGTATTATCGCGCAGACTGGTCAGCAATCAGAAACTGGGTTGAGAATGAAATTAGGTGTCAGAACATTGATCAACAAGTTACTAATTCAGGTAATCTGGATTTTTATTTTAACAAATTAATATTTATAGTTAAAGAAGCGTTCAATAAAATACCTGTCGGTCATAAAAATTCGTGGCAACGAGAAATCTCTGAAATTAATAAAATGTTAATTAGTCAGAAATAAATACAATCGTAAATTTCAAAGATGTAGCGATTTTAATTATAAAAATTATAAAAGCATTTTGAAGCTATTAAATAAACTTATTGATTTTCACCTTAATAAAGACCACAATGAATCCTGGTCAAAATTTATTTCGAATTTGCCCTCGGGCTCTAAAAAGTTTTGGAAAATAAAAAAAGCACTTAAAGGAAACAAAATGCCTTTTACTGATCTTCATGTAAACGGTGAAGTTTTAAAATCTGGCAATGAAAAAGCTAATTCAATAGCAGATGTATTTGGTAATTCACACACCATTACTTTAAACAATTATTCACCTATGGACACAGCCGTCTCAAGATTCATTCATGATCTTAACGACACAATTCTTGACAGATCTAGCGTAGAGCTTACCAATTTAGATGAAGTTAAATCATTTGTACTTTTATTAAAAAATAATAAAGCCCCCAGTTTAGATGGCATTAATAACATTATCCTTAAAAAGATGCCCGATTGCTTTTTTGAAACTCTATGTAAACTTTTCAACTCTTGTTTAATAGAAGGCTATTTTCCAACTATTTTTAAGAAAGCAAAAGTTATCGCAATTCCTAAGCCAGGAAAGGATCCTAAATTACCGTCTAGCTATAGACCAATCAGCATCCTAAGCCTATTGGATAAAGTATTTGAAAAGATAATTAATAAGAGAATTTAAAATTTTTCCAACAAAATTAATATTATTAACCCTCAACAGTTTGGATTCCGCAAGGAGCACTCCACAGTACATCAACTAAAAAGAGTCGTTAATTTTATTGAAACAAACAAAATAAATCGTAAGAGCACTGGAGTTATTTTTCTTGACATTGAAAAAGCCTTCGATTCAATATGGCATGACGACCTGGTTTTTAAACTAAATTCCTTCAATTATCCAACGTACGTAGATAATAAAGAGTTTTTTAGATCAGCGCTCATTTGCTGTATCTATAGATAACACGCTATCTAGTGATAGACAAATCCCTGCGGGTCTGCCGCAAGGATCGGTATTATCACCTACTCTTTATTCAATATATATTTCCGATTTTACTATTCGCAAGAATCAAGAAGTAGCTTTTTACACTGACGACAGTGCTTTTATTTGCTGCGGTAAGGTGTCAAACGCAATAATCAAAAAAATAGAAGATAGTTTAAAATCTACCAATAAATACTTTGATAAATGGAAGATAAAAGTTAATGTTAGTAAAACACAAGCTATTATATTTCCTTATAATAGATCACAGAAACGTATTCCTACAAAACATTTATATTCTAGAGTTTTTATTCCTCTGCAGGATAGTATCAAATATCTAGGTATTGTCTTAGATAAAAAACTATCATTTAAACAACACATACAGTATATTTGTGATAAATCAATCAAATGTGGCCGTGCACTTTACCCCTTACTTAACAGAAGATCTAAACTTAATTTAAAAAACAAGATCCTTATTTACAAAATGTGTATTCGACCAATTATGACCTACGGATGCCAAGTCTGGTTTAATAAAGCTGCTAAAACTTACACAAGAAAATTACAGATAATACAAAATAAAAATCTGAAAATAATTCATAACCTACACCCCAGATATTCTACTGATCTACTGCATAGAAACTTTAAGCATAAAATGTTTAATTCATTTGCAAGGGAACTGACTCTGTCATTTAATGAAAAATTCAGAACGTCTACATATGAAATAATAAGAAATTTGCTAAACAATCACTAAGACTCTTTTTTACTTAAAGAGTTATAATTGATGGTTGTTTTTAAAATTTCTTATAACGTTTAAGTATGTACAAGGTTTTTTTCGACAACTTTTCCTTAACACTGTGATATTAGTAGTTTCCTTATTTAATTATTTAGATTTTAATTGTTGTAATACTTTTAAGTAAATTCTCATAACAATGTAATTATTTTATTAAAGGTTTCAATAAAGTCAATAATAATAATAATAATTATAATAATAATAATAATATTTTCAGTAATAGGTACCTCTTCCTTTAAGTCTAATAGTTTGGGATGGCACTTTCCTTAATACCGTTTTTCCGTATATGTATTAACGGAAACTCTCAAAATATTCGTTGGTAAAGACCTCCAAATTTTTAGAGAAAATCTAATTGTGAATATAAAAAGTGTATCCTTAGCGACATATTTTATATCATATCCTTGATGTTCTGTATTTCACGTTATCCATGCTAACTGGAGATTGATCAACAGGCAAATCACTTTGCTATTGTGGTATAATTCTTAGATTCGATTGCATTTGCCTAATTTTTAATTAAACTAAGACATTTGATGCAGTTCCCAAAGAAGACTAACACTAAAATAGTTCTCTCGATATGCAATAATCTAAGCTAAATAATTTGATAAAAAAATATTTACACCAAGCGTTAAGACTTCCGCTGTAAGATACTCTATAAATACTAATTCCTCCTCGCGTATCCGCGCTTTTTCCATCTCAACTACGAAACTTGATAAGAAAATAGATCAGACAAAGTTTAACCTTTTCAAAATCATAGGTTATGCAGGTCAAAGTAATCATTTTTAATATTTAGGATGAGTATTTAAAACCATGTTTTCAAATCATTTGATTCTTTTTTTTTTGGACATGTGAGTCCCTATGGTCGTAAAGAAGTACATTTTTCATCCAACTATGCAATTAGATAGAAAGTTATTCCTACAAATTGTGAAAGCTTTTAATGTTATGTTTAATCCAGTGATTGATTTAGTACAATTATACAATTTTGCTCTCTTAATAAAATGATTGCTTGGTTTAGCAAACATTTTAGAATAGTAATTAAAATTTGCTTAAATGCAGCTAAATTTATGTATAAAAGTTTGAATCATTTAGACATTTTCAGACCTGAATGTTATGACTTTTGAAGAAAGTTTTTGGTATGCGTTTATTAAGTTCAGCTCGGAACTTACTTCCATTACTCAATATGAAAAATTCTAATTTGTATATTAGCTTTTCTTTATCAGTAAAAATTTTCAAGTTTTTCAATGCACTAACGTGATATTATTTTTGTACCTCTAGTAAGTAATAAAGTAGACAGTTAATGTACAGAAGGTACGTTAGTATGTATTGACCAATCAGAAACAAGGTTTAGGTAGATGAAGTGGGAGAAGTGTGTGTTTCATATATTGTTATAAGGTATGTTTGTTTATTGTGTGCTTTTTAACAAATACTACAATATTTTTGTATATACGGCCAAATGCATTATATGAAATTATAAACCAATGAATTTATTTTTTTCATTTTTTTGTATAATAATATTTAGTTACGTTAAAGTGAAAGAAATAGTGAAATAGTAGAAATAGTGAAGAAATAAAAAGAAATTAAAAACTGATGACTTGAATATGTGGTGTTTCAGTATTTTATGCTTATTCATTTATATTTATATGGTTATTTTTGTTTTTGTAAAGTTGAAAAATAAGCTTGAGAATTGTGCTTTGTTTATATGGATAATAACCTTGTGAAAGGTTTTTGACATTAATGAAGATATATTTGATTTTGTTGGGTATGGTTATGATAATTTTGAATATTCTAATAACAAATTAAGAGGGAGTATTTTTGAATTCACATTGGATAATTTTTTCTAAATTTTAGTTTAGGAAATTGGGAGGGAGAATTGTGAAATTTATATTGTTATGTTTTAAAAATGAGAATAAATTTGAATCATATACTTGGTCATGGATAATTTATTTTTAATGTAATGTTAGGAAATTGTTTTAAAAATGAGAGTAAATCTTTCAGTGGAATATTTTTATATATTTTATAAAGTTGAAAACCAACAGTAGTAGGTTTTTAATGAGGAGTGAGAGCAATTTTGAAGAGCAAATTGTTTGTAATAAATTGAAAACCAATGAATTTGTTTTTGTAATTTTTTCTTGTGAGTGCATTAATAGGAGGAAAAATTGTTTTGCATTTTATGAAATTGAAAACCAATGTATTTATTTTGTATAATAATATATGTATGTATGTAATTATGTTAAAAGTACATACAAATAATTTAACAGGGGAGATAATTTTTTATTTTTTGCACTTTTAATTGTGATGAAATTAAAAACTGATGACTTGTAGAAATAGCGTTTGAGTATTTTTGGTTTATTCATCTACATATTTTTATATGGTTATTTTTGTTTTTGTAAAGTGGAAACTTGTTTTGTTTATATGGAAAAAAATAACTTTGTGTAAGGTTCTTTGACATTAATGAAGATATACTTCATGTTGTTGAGTATGGTCATGATTAATTTTGGATATTCTAATAACAAACTAAGGGAGTATATTTTATTTACGTAATTAGTTTATAACTCAATATTTCTATATGAAAGCTAAATTAATATTTTTCTATATTTGAAATATTAAAGATAAATACTCAAAGTATTCAATTTACTTATTTAAATATAAAGGAGTATTTTGTAAATTTGTATAAAAAGAGGAATCAAATCATATTTATTACCATTTGATCTGAGGATTACTTCGAAGTATAGTTAACAGAATGGTAACACTATGCGACAGTCAAAATCGGGATGGGATGAAACCAACGGGAAATATTATATCGGTAAAAAAGAAGTTATACGTGTCCCGCCGTTTCGCTGGGTCACGTCTAGGAATCGAGATATATCGATTTGAAGTTAGTAACTATCATATAGGGGAAATTGTGACCTTTGCTGGTCTTTTTTTTTTTTTTTTTTTGACATAACTCGAGAACCACCAGTCCGATTTTGCTGAAACAAATTTAAAAAAATTACAATTCCTTTAATCTGTTCATACAACGTTTCGCTACATAGGCAACAGTTTCGCAGTTATAAATAAATGTATGAAAAAAAAACTATTTTTTGCCTAAAAAATTGAATTTTTTTATTTTTAATTCATAAAAAATCCAAAACGGTAAAAAAAGTGTCAAGTCCTATTACTTTCACGTAAAGTCACATAACCTTTAAACAAAATGAGACATAGATCATGAAAATCGATGGACGCGTTTCGCTTTTATTCACAATTAAGTGAAGGTATCTCATTTTGACAAGAATATTGATTTTATGTTTCAATGAATTTGGATAATATTTATTATATATTATTTATTATAATTATTAACACGTAAAATTAAAAATTATTACAGGTAATTATTAGGTTATTACTTAGATACATAGGTTATAAAAATCGATGAACGCAAAACTTATTTTGTTTGCGCCCTTTACTTTCTTGCGTGGTGGTTCGCTCACTTGTTCAGAGTCTGTATCGGATGAGGATCTGTCTTCATCTGGAAAAAATCAATTGTTTTTAATCAGTCAGTTAACTTCATTTTTGTGACTTACCCTCGGAGGAAACTCCCATTGTATATTCTTCTTCTTCATCTTCATTGTCGGGATCGTACGTCTTTTGCGACCACCAACAAATTTCAGCCACCAGCGAAGCGAGCCTTTTGCCTTTATGTCGCGTTTCCACTGGCATTGCCACTTGATGGAAGCGCTCGCCATGTTCATCCGACTCTGAGGCTAGCTGCTTGCTGAAGTATTCGAGATGGTGATGCAAGAAGTGAATTTTGAGGGACATATTCACTCCAATTTTCTGGAAGTAGTGCAACATCTTGGTCACAAGAGCGGGGTAATTGTGTGCTCGCGTACTTCCCAAAAAATATCGTATGACTTTCTTCACTGCCCTCCACGCAAAGTAATCATTACCGTCTAAAGCACATTTAAATTCCTTTGATTTCATGAGCTTTCGTATATCCGGCCCATTCAGAACACCTTCCTTCAATTTTGCTTCGCTGATTCGTGGGAAAATATTTTCCAAACAATCAAGAATTTTCGGTTGCTTCACAATGGCCTTGATGAAATTTTTTACGATTCCCAGTTTGATATGGAGAGGGGGCATGAGGACGTTCTCCATTGGCACCAGTGGATCATTTACGCAGTTGTGTCCTTTCTCCGTTGGATCTCGATCAAGCCACTCATGCGTTTCGTATTGTTTTCCTTTAAATCGGGTATCCCAAAGACACAAGAAACACATGCTTTTCGTATAGCCTCCTTGGAGACCTCTTAGCATCGCCACGACTTTCAGATCACAACTGATCCGCCACATGTGATCAGTGTAGCAAACTTTTTCCAAAATTATTTTCATTTATGTAGCAAAATACTTTCAGGCTTGATTTCGAAGAATCGATGAACATTCGCCAATCAGCTGCGACATAATTAATGGCCATCGCCTCCATCAGTCCCTTTATATCGTGGCAGTAAACAAATGTGTTCCCTTCGTTGAGTGTGTAGTACCGTTGGAATAGCAATTGTCGTGTTCGATATCCGGTGACTTTGACATTAGGCTCCAAATTGTTGACTTCTTTCAAAAGCTGGACAAGTTTTTCTGCTTCACGTTGAGAAAGGTTTAATTCTGCAACAATCTTTTCCATTTTTGCTTGTGATATTGGAATTATTTTGTTCGATGGGCCGGCTTCTGGTGTTGGTTTATAGGTGAAATCCGATTGATCCATTGTTTCAATAGAAAAAGAAGTTTCTCTGTCAGGACTTGGAAGCGGTGGAATTGGTATTTCATCCGAATGCGGTAGAGGTATTTGTGCACTTTTAACAGATATGTAAACTTTTCGTTTAAGGCCTTTACGATTTACTCCACATATATTGTTTGCGCAAGCGTAACAGTTGTCGGAATTGTGCTCTCCTGGATCAGTCCAAATCATTGGTACAGCAAAACGAAGTGAACTGTGTTTCCCTTGGATCCACATGTTAAGACCATTGTATCACGTTTTACAAATTTTGTCTGGTACCCACGAAACGCCGCGAATTATTTCGTAATCAAAATAAAGTTTAAAAGCGCGCTCCACTTGCTCAGTGAATAATGCAGCATTTGTTGAAAAAGCTATTTTTCCACAAACGTAATAAAATAAATTGATATCTTCTGGACAATTTGCACTCATTTCGGTTTTATACTTTTATTACTTTTTCGTCACTTTAAAAAAACCGTACTTTACGCGTTCGGAGACACTTGTTGAATGACAAAAATCGATCAGTGAACACCTATAAATACTACGTAAGTTTCAATATTTTACTGAGAGGTACTTATGAATTCGCGCAACTTTTAAGGGTGGCTATAAACCTGATTCGTGTGCGTTTTAAATTTTTCGAAACGTTCTAAAACATGACCACTCATAAATGTGGGTGCAATTTGTGTAAAAAAATCATGCAGGTAGCCAACGGAAACAACCCAAATAATTAAAAAAGTGCACTTTCCTTTTTTCTTTTTAATTGTCCACGCACATTTATGACCGTTTTTTAGTTTGTTACCGCTACCATAAAAATCATATAACCTTTTGTTTATTACTTTTTTTTTAATTCTGACAATCATAAAAAAAAGTCATCAATGCTTTTTCCAAGGAATTTTGAGCATATCTCGAGCAAATTTTTGAAATTCATACCTTCACTTAATTGTGAATAAAAGCGAAACACGTCCATCGATTTTCATGATCTATGTCTCATTTTGTTTAAAGGTTATGTGACTTTACGTGAAAGTAATAGGACTTGACACTTTTTTTTACCGTTTTGGATTTTTTATGAATTAAAAATAAAAAAATTCAATTTTTTAGGCAAAAAATAGTTTTTTTTTTTCTTACATTTATTTATAACTGCGAAACTGTTGCTTATGTAGCGAAACGTTGTATGAACAGATTAAAGGAATTGTAATTCCTAATTTTTTTAAATTTGTTTCAGCAAAATCGGACTGGTGGTTCTCGAGTTATATCAAAAAAAAGACCACCAAAGGTCACAATTTCTCCTATATGATAGTTACTAACTTCAAATCGATATATCTCGATTCCTAGACGTGACCCAGCGAAACGCCGGGACACGTATAACTTCTTTTTTACCGATATAACTTTCCTCGGTAGTTTGAACCCTTCCCGATCACTGACCCCTACCATTTGTCGCACAGTGTAAGCTATCACTATTGGAAAATGCATTTAACTTTTCATGTATTTATAATTTTTTTTTTTTTAGATGTATGAACAAATTATTAAATTGGCTCCTGGTATTAAGGCGGAGTATACAAAAATTGATGATATTCCCTTACATCAGCCATTCAAAATTTTAAAATTTGAGTGGATTGGAACACAATATGAATCAAAAGTTATCACATATTTAAATAACAATAAATGGTTTTATCGTGAAATTTTTAAACAAGGAAGATCCCTATTTAGCGCAATTGAATGATAAAAACTGGACTATTATTTACAAAGGTCGTCAATCTTCAAATGGGCTTGTAATATTTGAACTGAATTATAGATAAAATTTTATAAAAAACCAGTTTTTTTATTTTTATTTATTTAATAAAAACATATTAAACTTATATAGCTTTTATTATTATTTTATTTACATAATACTTAAAAATTATTATATATCTAAATTGAGAAGAAGATCCTCGTCTTCGTCCATTATTTTTTTTATTCCTCTGGAACTGAGTATGCTGACATCCAGATTTTGTAGAAGATTCTCATCTTCCTCCATTATGGCGTATTCATTATTGCTTTTTATATATGCAGTTTGACAACTGTAACCTCCAAAATAATAATCAGCTGTTTAACTAAGGTTACCTTGTATATATTCGCACTGATTGTGACGTTTGTTTTGATAAAAATTTGCCTAATGTAGACACTAGGTTACCATCTCATAATGTGTTGTTGTAAACAAAAATTCAATATGGGTACATATTTTATTTATTGTTTTGTTTTTTGCATATATGTACATTACTAGTGGTGAATTTCTTTTATTTGTCCCTCAACATAGAATAACAACAACAACACAGTAGCCCTTATTTATTTACTTGTGTTCGGTTTTTTAGCTTTATTTGAAGAATTTTGTAAATAAAGAATTATTTTTATAGATGAAACCGAAAGGGCAACATCTCCGTCTTGTTATTTCTTTTAGCGGTTCACGGTCGCAAATCTGTTTACTAAATTAAATTATTTTATAATTACTCGGCCCAACAAACATTTTCAGTAGCAATATAAATAACAAATTAAAGAATCTGAGTTGCTTTATATTGCTGCCGGTAAGGAAAAAGCTCCTTGTCGTACAATATAATTTTTTCTTATTTTTAAAATTTTCGACAAAAATTATATGGTCAAATACCTTACACAAGGTTATTATTATATATGCATGTAGCAAAAAAGTTCGAAGTTGTTCGAAAGTAATCCAAATAAATTCATTGGTTTTCAGTTTCATATTACGCAAAAATAATTTTTTTACGCACGTAGCAAATGTATATATATATATATATATATATATATATATATATATATATATATATTAAGCTGAAATTGTACAATTTTTTATGTTGATGTACACAGTAAAGTTCTTAAAAAATGAAAAATTCATGAATTTCAATTGCGGTCAAAAAATTTAAATATTTCTTTTTAAGTCTACTAGATTTTTTTAATGATTTTGTAAGCTTCAATGACATAGATAGATAGATAGAGAAGGTTGACGTGATACCAAATGTACCACATCTCCACCCAGAGACCGATCTCGGTCCATTGTGAGTCCCTTCATTGAAAAGCTATAGGATATAGAATACAGAATGCAGAAAATAGGCCCCACCTGGATAACAATCTTGACGCGATGTGGTTGCTTAAATGTAGGCTGTGGTCTCTTGCTTGAAGCCTCTGTTGTCCTCCTGGAAGGGTCTGTTTTCTTGGAATATACTGAGTAATCAAGGTCTAGACTCTAAAGGCCTTCATGACCAAAGGTTATCCATCCCCTATTCCCTTTCTCCAATACCCTCTTTTCTCCCCTCTTATTCCACATCCTCTTTCCCCCACTTGTAAGGTTAAGGTGGTTGGTAGCGGTGCTGAGAACCTGAATGGCTAGTCAGTGGTTAAAGAAGACTAGTCGCTAACAGCTCCCCTCTGGCGCCAGGACACGGCCAGTTGTGATTATTCTTTGTCTAGTCCATGTATGCCATCCCTGCATGGATGGTCCATCCCCTTACGTGCCTACTCGTTGGAACCATATGAAAAAATCAGACACAACAACAACAAAAAATTGGAGATTGCTATCTCCTCGGAAGACGACCTTCTGGCCTCTAGTAAGCAAACCTTGGTCGAACAACCTGGCAGCAGGGGAGATGTCAAGTCTGACGACCAGTTGAAGGAGAAACGTAAAAAAAGAAGAGTCAGAAAGAAATTCACATATATGAAAGTTTGTTTGTGTGTGTGTATGTGGATTTTGAAAATTACTAAAAAATAATGTTTTCTGTAAAATTGCTTCCTTTTAATTATTGTTTTACATTAAGAAAAAAATTTTTTAAAATTGCGCTAATAAAGTGATTTTTTTTTAAGAAAAAGGAGATGTTTACTCTGTGTCGATTGAAAATAATGATATCTTATAGGATTTATTAGAATACGTGTAAGATTTAACATAATATAACCTAGTGTCTACATTAGGCAAATTTATATTAAAACAAACGACAAAATCAGTGCGAATATATACAAGGTAACCTTTGTTAAATAGTTGATTATTATTTTGGTTGTTACAGTTGTCAAACGGCATATATAAAAAACAATAATGGATACGCCATATTGTTGTTTTTGTGCAAATGTTGCCACCTTCCACAAATTCGCGTTAAGTTTGACGTCTGTCTTGATAAAAAAATCTCTACTGTAGACACTATGTAAACAAAATGGTTACACATATTATATCAGCGTTGATCTCAGTTGTAGACACGATGTTAATCAGATTGGCAGTGAAAATCGATAACAAATTATGTTAATTTTGCCGCCGTTACCTAGTGTCTACATTAGGCTATTTTTTATCAAAACAAACGTCAAAATTAGTGCGAATATATACAAGGTAACCTTAGTTAAATAGCTGATTATTATTTTGGTTGTTACAGATATCAAACTGCATATATAAAAAACAATAATGAATACGCCATATCGTTGTTTTTGTGCAACTGTTGCCTCCTTCCACAAATTCGCGTTAAGTTTTACGTTTGTCTTGATAAAAAATTCTCTAATGTAGACACTATGTTATACGTTTTTCTAGCTTTGACGACGGACTGTGTCGAGTTATATATGTGCTGAAAAGCATTTTTAGAAGCTACACAATTTTTTCCAGAGATTCGAGTTAAAATTAATTGGTAAATATTATTATTATTATTTTGAACAGGCAAAACAGCATATTTGATGAATAATAATTATTAACCATCTTTTCGTAGTTATAATTTAAGAAAAATGTGATTTTTATATTTTTTTTTGTGGTGAAAAACTAAATGTCTACAAAAAACAGCGAATAACCAATAAAAATGGTGGCTGTGTGGTGGAGTAGTGCACACTAAGAAAAAAATTTTGATATAATTGATAATATATTTATTAAATTCACATAATTTTCCCTTTTTTTTTATTATTTTTTAGGTAAGAAAAGGAAAAATTTTATTTGTTGATCTAATTGGTAAATAAAATCAGAGACTACTTGACGAAAATTGTGTATTTGTCCGGCGTTTCCGGAGATATTTCGTGTGTGTATAACATAGTTTAAAAAACAGTCTGCAGTAGTGTTGGTGGCCGTCGTTAACGTTGCCGTTGTGTTGAAATTTGTAATTTGAATACAAAAAAAAAAGAGAATAAAAAAGTAAAATTTAATTTTTTATAAGAAATTGACATGATTGTATTTATTGTAAAGTTCCCTTATCATATTTGTATATATTTCTGTATCTGTGTATCTGTAGATAATCATGGCCAATAATTACACCGGGTTTAGTTACGGCGGTACCCAGTACAATTCTACGGGTACACCGGGAGCATATACCTCCAATTCTGTATCATATCCGGCTGTAACCAACGCCACTTATGCCAACGCGGCAGCATATCAGTCTGCCGTAGCTGCCGGCAGCGGTAGTTATGCAGCTGGAGGTGCAGCCGGTGCTGCTGCCGTAGGTTATGCAGGCTACAGTGGTAGTGACTATAGTCGTACGCCATTACAGGCCTATGACTCTTCTAAAACATTTTATCAGCAGGCGGCCTCCAACTACAACACCGCTGCTACGCCTACGGTGACCAAGACTCACTACTCGGCACCGCCGGTTAAAAATGTGACTCCAATCGGTACAAAATCTGCGGTTGTCAAAGATAAAAGTGGCGTTGGGGCTTCTGGAAAATTGCCTGGAACCGCTGTGACTACAGCACCTGGTTCCTACTCCAATTATGATGCTGCACTCTATAGTGCTGCTTCCATGTATGTGGCTCAGCAACAACAACCTGGTTCTGCTAATCCAGCCAAGTCTAATGGTTCCGCAGGTGCTTCTGGAAACTGGCCACCATATCGAAAGGGTGGCCTCGGTGGTGCTGGTAACAAAGCTTCGCGACCGAAACAAGCTCCTAGACCCCAACAATTGCACTATTGCGAAGTTTGCAAAATATCTTGCGCTGGACCGCAAACATATCGGGAACATTTGGAGGGTCAGAAGCATAAGAAGCGTGAGGCTTCATTAAAAATGCAGGCTAGTGCCCAAACGACGTCTCAAAACCGTGGCAACAACTATCATTGCGAACTATGCGATGTTACTTGTACCGGCACAGATGCCTATGCTGCTCATGTTCGTGGTGCTAAGCATCAAAAAGTCGTCAAATTACATCAGAAATTGGGTAAACCAATCCCCTCGGAGGAACCCAAAAAGTTGTCTAAAATAAACTTTGTCCCAGCTGCCGGCACGGCCATCAAAACTGGAGGTGGTGAAGAAGAGGAAAATGCAACGGATAATGATAAAATGGATGGTAAATATTTAGTTTTACGATCATTAACTTTACAAGATGTAAAATCTTATATTTTTCCTTAATTTTCAGATAATGCAGATGATGCCAGTAACCATGAAAACACTGACAATATTAAACCAGTAGGTGGGGAATTCATCGAAGAGGTTAAAGATGAAGAGGGCAAAATTCTTAGTTTTAACTGCAAGTTGTGCGATTGTAAATTCAACGATCCAAATGCTAAGGAAATGCATATGAAAGGACGTCGACATCGTTTGCAATACAAACGTAAAGTTCAACCAGATTTAGTAGTGGATTTCAAACCTACACCACGTCAACGTCGTTTAGCTGAAGCTCGAGCTCAACGAGCCTTATTGAATTCTCATCGTGGTCAGAATTCAAACTTTGGCGATAAACAGGCGTATTGGGGCGATGAACAACGTCGGCGTGCTCAGTTCGATGATGAATATGATTACAATAATTGGTTAGCTCGCAGTTTTGGCGGTATGTAACAATTTTACATTTCATATTTTTTTTTCGTAATAATGCATTACTTAAAAATATGTGGTGATTACACAGGGCGATAAAGAAGTATTTTTATTTTATTTTCGGAGTATTTTTTTATTAAAATACCTACTAAATATAATTGCAACGTTATTACAGTAGTGGTCAAACGTTTCAACTTATTTTTTTATTTTATTTTTTTGCTCTAACAAAAAACTATTTTTCATTAGGATGGTCGAAATTAGTGTTCTTTGTTTCTTATTGAAGCGATATATACTAACATAAAAGAGTAGATATAATAGTAATCCCATTATCCTTAAATAATTTTAATATTTTTGTATTTAAAAGATTTTTTTATTTTGTACAAAATGTGTGTAAATAAATGCAAATTTGAGTTTAAATTAAAAATGTTAAAAAACTATCACAACGGGCTTTCGCAAATCATCTTTTCTATTCCGAATTCAACAATTTGCCGAATAGTCAATGGAGGCAATATCCATTTTGTTCATAGAGAAGGACGAACCCGTATTATAACTGCACAACTCATATGTTCTGTTCCCAAATCAACAATTTATATCCACATTAACTACAAAGATTTAAAAATCAAGAATTTTACCAAATATTCGAAAGCTGTTTCTATAGAAACTAAAACTGAAATGTATTGTTTCAATCATAAAAAGAAGAGCTTGGGAATGTGAAGTCAGAAGCTATAGGTGCACGAACGCAAACGGAGTTCACAATAGAAAAATGTATTATGATAAATCTCCGGGGATCAGATAGAAAAGCCAGTGTTTGATGTTTTAGAGGTAAAAAATATAATCTTAGGATGAATATAATGGTGTAGGGGTGATCTTCGTTGCATGCTTATATAATGTTGTAGCAGCTATAATTAGGTACTTACAATCTGGGCTTCCTCTTCAAGGTCAAGGCCACGAAATTACGATACTTCTACTGCATGGTTCCTCAAATCAATAGGACAATGTGAAGTAGGGTGTAACGGGCATATATATTCACATCTTCCCCATTTAAGGGAGTCAATATGGAGCTTTTTCAGTTCGGTTGAGGCTGCTTCACAGTGATGTAAATTAATTTGCACCACTGATAACCGCTTTGGGTTTATCAGATTTAGAATATCTGGATCTGATTATCCCAAATCCGAAATTGAGAACCTTCCATTGACTGCATCTTATTCGGAGACTCCTAATCCACTGCGAATCTGGTCTCTGCCTTGGTTCTCCTTACAGGTCATGGTGTTCACAAGCTTCCATCGGCCTGTAAGAAAATCCTCATTCTGATTTTCCAATACTTTCAGATTGGTTCCAACCTCTGGAATAGGTGGAGCTAACCATGCTATCCCTATTGGACGCAGGGGCAACTCAGATGACAGTATCACCTCAAGTCTAGCCTCTAGGTAATGAGTATAGGCTGATCACTTCCTGATGGCATGTGAATAGTCTTCTTGGCCATCGAAGTTTATTGGTTATCCCAGACTTGTCCCTCTTTCCGACCCCCTTATGGGGACCCTTAATAGAGCCGAATGAATTTTTACCAACAACCTTCGCTGAAGAAGACTTTATGCCAGAAGTTTTTACAACCCCACTAGTGGTGCCCTTGAGGGTTCCACCAATGGAGCTGGCAGGCTTCTGATATACTGCCTTCTTGCCAGTCGATGGCTGATCATTTCCAGGCCTAACACCCCTGACAACCTTTTGTCAGTTGCCAGATTTGCTGGATGGTTTATGATCAGCCTCACCAGTGGTAGTTGTTGGCTTGCCAATCGTTACCTACTGTTCTTAAAATGGCTGCAGGCTGTCAGCATCCTCACGCAATCCTTCAGAATAATATATTTTCAGTGAGTCTCTTATCTATCTTATGCAGATACATAAGAGAGCTTTTTCCTCTAGTTCGGCATATATCGTCGGTTGTTGCCTCACGCGTCTTCCCGAACTGAAACGCTGCCAGAAGTATGACATTTCGAGCTAAATCCACCCGCTCCGACACCGCATCGACAGTCCGGTTCCTCTCTTAATTAAGCGCGAGCGATCACAGTGATCTCATGCTCATCTTCAGGGTCAAGAATAAGTTTCTCCAGCGAAGGAATCTCTCGAGATGCCCAGAACCCTAGTAGAATAAAGAAAAATCCTAGTAGAATAAAGCAAAAGATAAAGAAAGCCCCATCAAATCAACCCTGACTATCTCTAAGCCACTTTATTCCCATTACGTACCCTATAAGGTTGCCGAGTTCTCTACCCGCAACTTCCTCTAGTTCCTGCAGAATATGGCTCCGAAACCACCTCAGTCTAATTCACTGACAGAGTATGTGCTCCACAGTTTCTAGCTCCTCTATATCATTGCATGTCCTGCAAAAATCTGAACCGATAATGTTCCACTTACTGGTCACATTCCCTATTGCAAGGTGACCAGTAATCATGCCAACGATGATCCTTAGATTCCCACGATTCTTGCCCAGAAGATGCTTCGAATCTGGTGGTTTAAGAAAGGCCATAATGCTCTAGACACCCTGCAGTCCATTCTACTCCTCCAAGCATGTCCATTCCCTTATGGCCATGAAATATGACCCAATGGGTACCGATACCTCCACAAAATATCTGTCCAGTTCCGAGCCCTTACGAGCTAGCTCATCGGCTATTCATTGCCGAGAATATTGTAGTGACCAGGGACCCAACAGAGTCTTTTTCAGTAGGCATCCATTAGCCTTCTAAAATCCTTCCTACACTCAAGCACTAATCTGGAACTGACACAATAACTTGTCATTGCCATTAGTGCTGCCTGACTCTCCACATAGATAGTCACCTCAGTGTCCCTATCAACATTCTCCTCCAGTAATGTTAGGGCCTTGTAAATGCCTAGAATTTCTGTCTGGAAAACGCTGCCTGAGGTGTATTTCTCGCGGCACACGTAATGCCAATTGAAGCACATCTCCGAACACCATACCGAACATCCATAAGTGATTATAGATCTCACAACCGATGTATATATCCAATGTATAATTTCAGGTTTTAGACCCCAGTTCTTATCTATGGAGTTCCTGCATGCGTAGTAGGAATTAAGCCCCTTCCTGGCGCTTTCCTGTGTATTTTTCCTCCAAGACAATTTGCTGTCCAAGTAAATGCCCAGGTACTTGGACTTCCTCGACAAACCTCAACCTTATATCTCCTGGTAAACAAAACTAATTCAGTCTTTTCAGGGTTGACTCCTAATCCATTACTATTTGCCCATTGGGAAAGTTCTCGCAGCCCAGATTGAATGACCTCGCTGATCGTTGGTAGAAATTTGCCCGAGACCAACAAATTCACATCGTCAGCGTAGGCTACGATCTTCCTTCCCATGGCATCGAACTGTCTCAATATGGCGTTCATTGTCAAAAGCCACAATAATGGAGAAAGAACCCCCCCCCCCCCCCTTGCGATGGTGCCCCTTGTCACTAGCTTCTTTATGCAAGTGTCTCCCATGCTCGAGTTGATAACCCTGCTGCTTAGCATCAGCGTGATCCACTCGATTAGGAATACACTAATACCCAAAGAAGCTATTGATTCCCCAATCGCCTCTATCCTAATGTTGTTAAAGGCTCCTATATCGAGGAACGTTGCCAAGGTGTATTACTTGTGCCGCAGACCCCGTTCAATAAAACTCACCACATCATGCAGAGAACTCTCAACAAACTAACCGTTAAGATAGGAGTGTTGAGCGTCTCTATTGTCTTGAGTAGAAAAGACGATAAGCTGATCGGTCTATAGTCCTTGGACTTCGAGTGAGTCATCCTACCCGCTTTGGGTATGAAAATGACCCTTACCTCTCTCCACCCCCTGGAAATATATCTCACTTAAAGTATTCCCTAAATACCTTCATGAGTAGTGAGATGACTCTATCATTAACATTATGTAACATGGTCCGAAAAATATCACCTGGGGCCGGTAACTTATATGACCCAAATGAGTTTACCGCCCATCTTACCTTGACTTCAGTGATCATCTCCTCTATCGCATTGATATCACTCTCCTCTGGTCCGGACTGTAGGTTATTACTGCCACTACCTGTCCTCCCATCAGATTCTACATCCTTACAGCCAAGGAAGTGAGTCTCCATCAGAAAGCTGAGGGACTCCGAGCTAGACTCCGTCCACGCGTTGTCCGCCCGTTGTATATATCCTGGTGCCACCGGGTCCTTCGATAATTCCCGTCTAAATCTAGATAACTCTTTAACCGAGTCCACGGATTCACAGAAATTCATCCATGATGTCCTTTTCGCCCGCCTTATGTCCTTCTTATACTTAGTGAAGCTTTCCCTATACTGTCCAAGTCAGTCTGACTCCTCATTAGCTTGCCCCTATTGAACTGTAGATCGTTGGACCCTAAGTTCACTGGTCAACCATTTCGGCTGCCCCCTTTTGCCAGGATAGGTAGGTAGAGAAGGGTTGCACAGTACTCAGAAGAGTGCTTGTGCATCCACTCGGAGACCTAGAGGTCCATTGTGAGTCCCTTCGTAGATAATATAGAGAGAAATTTTAGAAATTATAGAGAAGACCAGGAAGGGAAAATAAGGAGAAAAAAATGAGACCAAGAAAAGTATGGAAAATAATAGAAAAAAACCGGAGAGGAAAAGTACTGCCGCCCTATATCGTTCGCTCTAAGCCAACGACCCCCTCTTAGTCAGCCTATTCTCATGACGAATCCTATTAATCTATCGAGATCTATCCAATTCGTCAACGAATCGACTGCCTAACCATTTCTGCCTACTTAGTTGTAGACATGGACAGTGACATATGATATGTCAACGTCTCTAGCTCCTCATTATCTTCGCACATTCTGCAAAGACCGGAGGAACCTCTATCCCAATTCCCTATCATTCCCCCTATGGGACAATGACCTGTCAGAATACCTATCATAGTCTTCATGTTTTCCCTTTTCATGCTTAAAAGTAGATTTGTATCTGCTTTATCAAGTTTGGGCCATAGGACCCTTGATAATCTGCGGTTCGTTCTACGTTTCCATGCATGATTGGTTCTATCCCGAATCCTCTCCCTAATTAACCTGAAGTAAAAGCCCAGAGGTGGTCTCACACCACTTTCACTTGCAGTGCTATCCAAAGCTGAGCCGTTCCTAGCTAATTCGTCAGCTACCTCATTGCCATTTATCTCGCAATGACCCGGTACGCAGCAGAGTCTGATATGATAATTTCCCATCAATCTCCTAAGAGCCTTCTTATAGTCGCTAACTAGCCTAGACTTGACAAAATGTCCTTTCAAGGCCTTCAGCGCCGCCTGGCTATCTACATACAGAGTTACCTCAGTAGTTACCTCAATGTTCCCTGCAATCAATTCTCTGGCCCTAAGAATACCTAGAATTTCCGCCTGGAACACACTACAACTATCCGTGAGTCTATACGTTTTCCTGATGTTTTCCTCAACTAGATACACACCTGCACCAGTGCCTGTATCCATTTTGGATCCATCAGTGAATACCGATGTTCCACTGAATAGTTTCTCCCTACCTGACCATTGGTTCCTACTCGGGATAATCAATATAGGATTTTCCCCTAAATCGACCTCCGTGCACATATAGTCCGTGGATCCAGAGGGTACCAGGGCATGTCCACCGAGATTAACCTCGTTTAAAAGTTTAGAATGTCCTATTCTGATTGATCCTGTGAGTCCTAGTTCACTAAGTCTAAGCAGGCTCCTTGCAGCCATTCCCATCACGAACTCCTCAATGGGTAGGAGATGCAGAATGACGTCAAGTGCCGCCTGAGGTGTGCTTCTTACGGCACCTGTTATGCCAATCGAAGCCCATCTCTGGGCTTTAGACAAAAGATTCCTACGACTTCCTATTCTCATTGCCTCCCACCAGACCAGACATCCATACGTCAGAATTGGCCTCACCACCGAGGTGTAAATCCAATTTACTACCATCGGTTTGAGTCCCCAACTCTTACCTATGGAGTTCCTGCATGTGTAGTAGGCGTTGAGACCTCTTTTAAGCCTCTCCTGCGTGTTCCTCTTCCAAGATAATTTACTATCAAGAAACACACCAAGATATTTTGCTTCCTTTGCTAGTCTTAGTTCAGTTCCCCCTAGTACCGGTAGTCTAAACTGCTCAATCCTGTACCTTCTGGTGAAAAGAGCTAGCTCTGTTTTCCCCGGGTTGACTCCTAAAATGCTACCTTATCCATCGAGACTATGTCACCGACTACTTCACTTAGTTCCCTATCAGATACACATTCTGAGAATCCCAAGATTCGTCCTGCCTGTGCATCTGCCTCTAAGTTCCTACAGCCTGGAAAATGAGCTTCCATAAGTAAACTCAGAGACTCAGAGCAAGACTCCGTCCATGAGTTATCCGTACGCTGAATATATCCAGGACCACTAGGATCCTTGGATAAAATTCGCCTGAACAGAGTCGATGGACTCACAGTAGTTCCTCCATGAGTCCCTTTTTGCCCTCTTAATGTCTACCTTATACCTATTAAAACTTTCCCTGTAGCTGTTCCAATCCTCACACTTACGTGTCAGTTTCTCCCTATTGAACAGCTTCCTGACGGTTGACCTTTGGTTCCTAAGTTCCTTGGTCCACCATTTAGGCTGTTCCCTCTTTCCCGGAAATATTACCGGACAAGTTAGTTCATAACTGTTCCTAACTTTCCCCGTGAAGTCCTCCTGGAGCGGCGTTTAGTTCCCTATCCTTAATGGCCCTAAAGGAGTTCCAGTCGGTTCTCCTGGAGTTCCTATATGGTTCTCCCTTTGGCCTCGCAAAATTTAAACTAAAGGATATCCTGTTATGATCCGAAAAGGAACATTCACTATCTACCCTCCAGTTCGTAATGTAATCGCTCCTAAAGTTCGTCAGTGTTATATCTATAATTGACTCTCTATCTTTAGTTCTGAATGTGGGCATATTGCCCAAGTTACAGATAAAAAGATTGTTAGTAGTTATAAAATTGAAAACTGACTTACCTCTCTCATCGATATCAGCGCTGCCCCACTGGCAGTGATGTGCGTACTCCGTTAGTTTGCACACCATATCACCCGGTGGGTTCGCCACATCGTAGGGCATATAAACGGAGGCGAGTGCGAGTTTCCTCTCATCTCTATCCTCTCTTTTCACGACCGTTAGGTCTCCATTGCTGAAAGAATGAAAATTTATAAAGCTAAGAGCTTCCACTGACTTGTATCCGACCCTCGTTTTGGTATACCAACACTGTCAGTATAGTTTCCACCGGTTTTATGGGTGGTGGAATCCACACTGTCACTACTGGTCTCAGGGACAACTCAGATGCGAGTATCACATTCAGTTTCGACTCTGGACAAAGGCTGCCACACTTGACAATCGCGGCCTTTAGAAAGTCAAGCGATTTCCCATTACCACAATTGACAGTTTGACTCCCTTTGACCAGTCCGCGCCTTTGAAGGACACTTCATCCGGACTTCCTTTCATTAAGGCGATCTCGTCGATGAGCCTATCTTCAATCGACCTCCATCCTCCCATCTGGGTCAGCACGGTCTATGACAGCCGCTTGAAGATATGCCGGCTTCATCGACTCCTTCGCCTTTTTCAAGGTAGAAGGCTTGTCGTCACCAGATCTAACTCTCTTAGTGACTTCCTTTTGGGGGCCCTTAAGAGATCCAGTCGGTGTGTGACTCGCCTTCTTGGCGGTAGGGACTGGTTGGTTATCGCCAGACCTAACTCTCTTAACGACCTTCTTACGGTGATCCTTAAGAGAGCCAGATGGCTTATGACCAGCCCCACTTCCAGAATTCTTTATCATCTTCTTTTGAAGACCTTTAAGAGAGCTGGGAGTGTTGTTTACCGCACCTTTCTTGCTTGTAGAGGGTTGGTCGTCTCCAGACCTTGCTCCTTTAGTGATTGGTCCACTAGAGTTGCCGGATGGTTTACGATCAGCCCCCTTTTTGGCAATGATAGCCAAAACCGATCGTTCCAAAGATGTGATAGGTTTATTTGGTCGGCTGCTATCATTTTCATTATTCTTGGACTTCAGTGCGACCCCTGACACGTTTCCTATACTCTCCCGAGCACTTTCCGGAACTGTATCAAATATCGCATTTAGTCCCTCGGGACAAGACATTCCCAAGATAGCGGAGGTCGAGCCAAAGATTTTTTCAAATCTAATCACACTCTTCCTATGCCTCTTGATAAGGTATTTATCCCTACCACTGACTGACGACAGATCCCTCTTGGCCATTTTATTAAGAAAGGTCAAGGAGACTCTGACGCCATTCTTAGCTTTTTTTTCTTTTGTTCGGCTGCCGACGGTGGCAGTTACACTTGGTTTTACCGCGTCTTGCCGAACTAATTTTGAACCCACCTGTCCACCATCCCGCGCGGATGATACCTCGGATGCTGGAGGATTCTGTTCCTGAGCGTGAACTGAAATCATTGTGATTTCATGTTCCTCATCAGAACCAAGAGAGAGATGCTCCAACTTCTCCGTAGTGCCCGTCCCCCCGAGAGAATCTCCATGTGAACCCAAGAGGTTGTCTGTTTCGGCTAGTTCACTGAATAACTGTCCCTCCTCAGCAATTATGTCCTCGTGAATTCTTAAAAGGTCAGAGTCAGTGTCCGAAACTCCTACTGAAACTACCTTATTCTTCTCCACATCTTTTATTTTAATATTTTTTCCACTAATTTTGGTCCCACGAAAATGCACGTACTAAGTGGACCATCTCGCGCAGTGACGGCGTACGCGGACTAGGCTTTTAAAGGAATTATAACCAACCCGTGCCATGGGCGTTGGAGGGGAGCTGTTAGCGATTAGTTTATTTAAGCACTAACTAACCATACAGATCCTCGGCACTGCTATCTCTCACATTGATCTTAAAAGTGCACTTGATTTATTTGAACTTCTATGAGCTTCTAGGTTTATATGTAATGCGTAGGACCCGACTATAGTCAGTACATGGGGATCTGTAACCAATGGTAAGTGATCTCCAGTTTATTGACTACAATCGAATCAGAAACCTTACATCCGAACCCCCCTATCCGCCACCTGGGAACACGTCCGATGGGAGTAAATAAGTAAAGACTCCACACGGATTCATTTTTCTAAGTTGGTTGTGATTTTTGTTATAATGCTTTACAACAAAAAACTTTTTTAAAATATTACATTTGTTTTTCACATAATTCAATTCAATTCAAATTCTTTCGTGGTTAGAACGTTCTAATGATTCCCTGCAAAAATTGATTTTGTTTCGTTTTTCTTGACCACACTGCGAATTGTTTTGAAGTTTAAAAGGCAATAATAGTCAACAATTGAAAGGATAGAGAATGAGTTGAAATGAATTACAAATGAATTGATGCAGATGTTTAGTACATATCAATATGAATGCACATATAACATTGATACATACATATCTATTAAAAAATAATTAAAGTCATTCTTTATAAACGACATCTAAATCACACCAAAAGAATGAATATTTCAACTCTTAGTAGCTTTATCATCGTTTTAAAAATTACAGTATTAAATTACTTCTTTGATTCAGTTCTTATTTGGTTTTTTACACTTCTTAAACAAAAAACAGTCTAAGAAATACCATTTGATAAATATTTAAAAAATTATTAATTTTGAAATATCTAATAATTTATTTACTTATTTTCTTTTTGCTTTTTATTAAATAAAAACTGAATTATAATTATTAATTTGTATCTAATAACAACTAAAAGAAAATAATCATCTTTTGGGTGTGCATTTTCTTCACTTTGTAGGAGTCGTTTTTCCTCACATAGGTTAGGTTAGATAATGTATGTAATGATACTAATTAAAAGTAACATCTAAGTTCTCAAAAATGAACAACATCCCACTAAAGATGCGCTAATTTGAATCCGTAGATAATTCATCCGAGTTTTAAGTAGTAGAGGTTACTATTTGTGGTGATTTTATTACATCTTCTTCCTCACTTTTTTTGTTGGATATCTACATCCCTTTTTCCACACTATTTTTCAATTATCAAATTTTTTTTTTTTTTTTGCTTAAACATCATTATATATCATACATGCTGTCCAAACGATTTGTGATCATAAAATACTAGTCTTCACAAAAACAAATAATAAAAGACGTTTTTAAAATGTAATTTTGTAACACTTTTGTAAAATAAAGTAATTATATAAGTGTCTGTATTATTTAATTTAATAATTAAACAGGCAATCAGCGTGGATTTGGTGGTCGAATGGGTAATGGTCCTCCACCATTCTTTGGTATGATACCTGGTGGTGCTAGTATTCGTCGTCCTGAAAGCAATGACGATCGTCATGCCATTGCTCGTCATGCACAAATATATCCAAAAGAAGAAGAATTACAGCTCATTCAGCGCATTGTTTCGCATACTGAACGTGCTCTAAAATATGTTTCTGATAGCCTTGCCGAAAATCCCAACGACAGTAGCCCCTCTTTGGCCAAAAAAGAGAAGAACGATGGCAGTGCTGTCAAGGATGGACGTGACAATCAAATGTTGTCGTTCCAAAAGGAAGCTGATTCCGGAAATGTTCGCATTCTGAAGGGTGTTATGCGCGTTGGATTCTTAGCCAAGGGATTACTCTTGCAGGGAGACAATGCCGTTGAATTGGTCGTACTCTGTTCAGAGAAACCAACCGTTGGTCTTTTGAAGGGAGTTGCTGCTGAATTGCCAGAAAAATTAAAAGAGGTTGCAGGTAAATTAAAAATAATACTAATTCGATTTCTACAGTTTCTTTTTTAAACGAATTTATCATAATTTTACATTTGTTTTACTTAAAAATTACAAACAAAAAGGCCCAAATTGCACCATTCTTAACTTATCAAAGAATGAAACAAAAAGGTCTTTTTTTATCTAGGCAACTTTTTCCAAAGAAATGGCTTGATGTGC
This sequence comes from Protocalliphora azurea, assembly GCA_932274085.1. Lineage (NCBI taxonomy): Eukaryota > Metazoa > Arthropoda > Insecta > Diptera > Calliphoridae > Protocalliphora > Protocalliphora azurea. The sequence goes on from OW026522.1 coordinate 63,336,748, forward strand.
ATGAAAATAAATTAAACTATTCCATTTACTATATACATCATTTCATTAGTGTGTTATTTGAAATGATCCATATGATCTTGTTTGTTTATTAACTTGTTTTTGTTGAAAAATCAATTCAAAATCGATATTAAAGAATTTTTTATATCATTTTCATAGAAAAGTGAGTGATCTTAGAATAAATGATGGCAATTTGTATGGAAAAAGTAGTGTAAAAATCAAGTGAAAATGTGGTGGCATTAACAAAAAAAAAAAAAAAAAAAAAAAAAAAAAAAATTTAATTAAAAACGATGTTTAAAAATGCAACGACAAAATAAACAAACAAAAATTTTGTATTTGGTGTTTTCAGCTCTTATTTCACAGGATGATTTCATGCTGGCCATGTTGAGATTGCTTCTAAACAACCCACCCCCCAACCAACCAACTACTACTATAATCGGTTAAAAAACACTGTCTCCCATGTACATTCTCTATAATGGACTTTTTACTGGATAAAGGACTTTTAATGGTAACACAAGTACTCTTCTTCGTGTCTCACTAGTCCGTGGACCTTGATAAAAAAAAAAAAAAAAACTATCACAAAGGAATATATTTATACAAAGTTTAGGGGGTCTAAATCTCTTACATTCTCTTTCACTATACATGTAACTCAAGGAAACTTCCGTAACTCCGTTGATATTTTGATTTGACCAATACTTTTGACTACCGTGTTCACTACTTCGTTTTTTATTGCGTGAATAAAAACTTTGTGTAAATAAAGTCCTTTGAAAATTGATCGATTGATTGATAAATTAATCATCAATTTTTTTTATTGATCACACAAATCAAGCATTGGTTTTCAAAATTAATTCCATATTGCTTTCTGCTGTCCATACCTTTGCTCATCTTTTGAGCCAATTCCAAATTGCTTTATATTTGTGTGATTCGTAACTAAGCAAGCAACAATATAATGTACGTTTCATTATATTGTTCCACTTCAGAAGAACATCAAAAATGAAAATTGAGACCGAAATTATACAATGGCATTCCGATACACGGCACACACACAAACACACTCACGTATTAATTGCAATTTATTTATTTCACTCTATAACGGTTGTTGTCGTTTTTAAATTCATGATTTTATTAATTGTGTGGCCTAATGACATAAAAAATTTCGGTCAATGTTTTTCACAATACTCTTAGTTGTATGTACATAGAATTATGTAAACAGAGTTGCAAAAAGGGGGAATTCAAACAAATACTTGTAAAAATCTGTATTTTTTTTTTTTTTTTAATAACCCTGTGCTAGAAACATTAGAAGTTTAAGGAGAACTCAAATATATTGACATATGGGCCATTATCATTTATTTTAGGCCTTAAAAAATATTTTTTTTGATGGCACATTAAAATCCATTTATATAAATATAAAGTGACTCGAATACATGTAGAATGATTTCTGGAAGAGGGAAAAATTATCTGTGTGCAAAAATTGAATCGAACGGTCGTAAACCGGCGAGTCGACTTTGAATTTTGTCTTAAAAAAGGTCTTAAAAGTAACTAACATCTTTATTGCAGTATAACTCTAATTTAACATTTTACGAAAAAAGCTACATAAGTTTTTTTTTTTTATTCAGAATAAAAATTAGAAATTTTTGACATATAATTTTTTATAGTCTACTATGACTTGAGATTTTTTAAGCAATGAAAGTAAAAATTTATACATGGACTTTTTAAAAAAAGGCCCTCGTTTTAATATGGACCTAGCCTGTTAGCAACAGTTTTTATTATTTTGTAGAGTAATATTTGTAGTTTTTATAAATCAATACATTTTGTCCCACATACTAACTATTCCACCGCAGATGAACAAAAATCCAACTTTAAGTTTCGATTTTGTACTTGTTAAACAAATATTGGCATTAAATGCAGAGTTTATCATGACTTTTTGGATCATTATAGCAAGTATTTTTAAATTGTTGAATAAAACAGTCACTCAAAATTTAAGTGTTGCCGATTAACTGAAAATTATAAAAGTTGACATGTCAATATTTTTTAAAAATAAACACTTCACTTCTTTTATTTTAAAGATCGACGTGATATATTGAAAACAGATAATATATTTCAAAATAGTTTGTAAATATTTAAATAAAAATATATTTTCAAAATAACTAGCAAATTCATTTATATGAGTAAAATTCATAGCTTAACGAATATTTGTTTTTTTTTTTTCGACTCTATCCTAAATTTTTTTCTCTGTTATTTTAGTATTCTTTCACAAAAAAACATGTTTATAATTTGTTCAATAATTTACCTCTAAGGCCAGTTTTTGACATTATAAAGGTTAATTAAAAGTGAAATATTCCACTTCCGTAATAGCATGCTTTGAACACTTAAAATGTAAATTTTTCATCACAGATTCTGCATTCTTATAAAGAAAGCTACTGTATTTATTTATTCGAATAACAGAATTCTTAAATAAGTTACTTCTATTCCACATCTATTACATCTTAAATTTCACTGCTGTTTTAGTTTTAATTTTTTACGAATATTAAAGAAAAAAATTATTAATATTGCACGTATTTATTGATTTGCGAGCTATTGTAAAAAAATTGTCTGTTTTCAATATAGCTCCCCGATTTTTAAAGTAAAACAGGTGTTTATATGTAACAATACACAATATTAACATGTCAACTTTTAATATTTTTTTAATTTAAAAGTACTCCCTATAATAATCCAAAAAGTTGTGCTATACCCGGCATTTTATGCCAATATTTGTGTAACATGTACAAAATCGGTACCTCAAAGTCGGATTTTGGACCATCTGCACTGGGATAGTTTTAATATGTGTCACAATTATTGATTTATAAAAACAAAATAATAAAAACCATTGCTAACAGGCTAGGTCCACATTAAAACGAGGGCCATGTATAAATTTTTATTTTGATTGCTTATAACACCACAACAAGTCATAATAGGCTAAAAAATTATATATCAAAATTTTCTAATTTAAATTCTGAATAAAAAAGCTTATATAGTTTTTTTCGCAAAATGTTAAATTAAAGAGTTATAGTGCAGACTGACCGGTTTGCGAAGGATGGACCCAATTCATCTACCAGAAACTGCCGGTGGAGCAAGAAAAATCTAAACTTTTGTAAATCCAATATATTTCAGGGGTGGTCCAATATAGAATCAGTTCACGTTAATCATTTCGTGCAGGGGCAAAAATTGTAGCGGTTTTAAGTTGAACGTATAAAATGTTTACAAACTAGAAGTTTATATATAGTAATTCTGCTAAAAATTACGCGTAATATCTAAACCTACTAAGTTATTTAAATAAAATTTATTTTATTTTAAATGTTTGATGGTATTAGTGCGGCATATTTTATTTATATTTTTGCTCCTTCGGCTTTATTGTGCAAAATAACAAAAAAAAACTAAGTTCACATAGTAATCCATGCTATTCTAAATGAAACTCTGAATGAGCCTCGCGAAAGACTGACTTTTTTAAAAATCGACTATTTCGGGCACATCAATGAAATATAGCGCAAAATACGCATAATTGCAACAAGTATCAATCCCTATTTCAAAATTTGTATTCCGTTATGGGACGCACAGACCCTGCCCCAAAACCAAAAAGTCTGGATGGATAGTGTAAACGCGTGAAAAAGTTAAGTTTTTAAAATTTGAGCAACAATCTTGCATTCTATTAGTATCAAATCTTGTGAGTTCAGATCTAAAATCCGTTTGTTTCAAATAATATTACCACAAAACTTATTAGGATTAAAGTCAGTTTCAGCCAGGTTAAAAATATACAGAAATTTATTTGCTTATGTACTGTTTCAATGAAATCTTAAGATAAAAACAGAATTTGCCATCCCATCAATAACTAGAAATCAAACAAGAGTTAAACGCAGTTATACAAGAAAATCACAGAAATATAATAACATAACACTTGATATTTCTTCGCTCTTAAGGTTTGTTCATCTACTTAGTTTTTTTTATAATATAAAAGTAATTAAAACTTTCTGGAAAAAGGCAAGTATAAAAACTCATTTTCTTCTTGACAAAATATTTTCGTATCGTCACATATCGTCAAAGGTCACCCTTTAAATTTTTTATGTAAAATCAGTCCATTTTTGATTTAGCACAATACATAATTAAACGTGCAGTAATAAATAATATTGCAGCTTTTAAACATTTAAGCAGAAATCTTAATGTATAGCTTTGATATTAGTCTATCACTTCAGGCATTACAACAATAAAACATTTTTTAAGATATTTTTTTAAAACAATATTTCTACACCTAAGATGCAAAAGGCCGTAACCACTGAAAAATCAAATGTTGGTTTTTTACTGGATTGTAATGTACTGACCCAAACTACATATACACAAAAAATTTCATATTCATATCTTCAAAAATTACGTCAAGATTAACAAAAGTCAAAAGCCCGTAACATAAACATCATAACGAAACAATCGTAAAATTTGTAACATTTAGGAAAAAATTTGATTTGAAGAGTATTTTATGCTTTAAATTATTTAAAAAAAAATACTTAATTTTCTGTGTGAACGTAATCCCAAGTTCAAAAGAAAATAAAAATTTCAAAAAGAAATATTGCTGTGTGTGAACTTAGACTAAGTCCCGAAATCATAATTTTAACAAGAAAAATTGCCTTGTGTGAACTCAGACTAACTTTCAAATATTTTAATTTCGATGATATCTAGATAGAAAATTAATTTTCCAAAGAAGGAAAAATACATAGAGCATACATTAATAAGTAGACATTTATATGAGAGAAAAAACCAGATTCAATTATCAAGAACCTAATTCATGCAACAACAAAATACATATAGTCACATATATTTTGTGTTTTGAAAAAATGAGTAATTTATATATATATATATATATATATATATATATATATAAATTTGAAAAAACATATAGTTTATTTTTATTTATTGGGACCTCAGCCGAACAATAGGGAAATACGATAAAACAACATAAAAGTCTACAACATTCATAAACATTTTAAAAAATTATATTTTAAGATATTTTTTTTATTTTAAGGGCATATTTTCCGATTTTAAAAGCATTTTTTATGTGCATAATATCCTTAGGAAAATTACTTGTAATAAAAATATGTAATTATACCCCACACTACCATAGGTGGTTGGGGTATTATGCGTTTGTGCTGATGTTTGTAAAGCACAGAAAAGATCACCCAACACCCACCCGCCTTAAAGTATAGCAATCTAATCAGAATCACTTTTTGAGTCGATCCATGAAAACAAGGCACAAAGTAGAGGTCGCAATTTTGAAGATAATTCAATGAAATTTGGCACGTAGGGCTTTCATGACACAAGGACAAAGCCTATTGAAATTGGTTATGATCGATCCGTTATTTCAGCTATAGCTTCCATATAAGTCCACCCTAAAGTAAGTAAAAGTATCGGTCCACAATTGTCCACATGTCTTTTTTTTTTATTGACTATTGAAACCTTTATAAAATAATTAATTAATTACATTGTTATGAGGATTTACTTAAAAGTATTGCAACAGTAAATATCTAAATAATTAAATAAGGAAAATACTAATATCACAGTATTAAGGAAAAGTTGTCAAAAAACCTTGTACATACTTAAAAGTTATAAGAAATAGTGATTGTTTAGCAAATTTCTTATTATTTCCCTTGCAAATGAATTAAACATTTTATGCTTAAAGTTTCTATGCAGTAGATCAATAGAATATCTGGGGAGTAGGTTATGAATTATTTCAGGTTTTTATTTTGTATTATCTGCAATTTTTCTTGTGTAAGTTTTAGCAGCCATATTAAACCAGACTTGGCATCCGTAGGTCAAAATTGTTCGAATACACATTTTGTAAATAAGAATCTTGTTTTTTAAATAAAGTTTAGATCTTCTGTTGAGTAAGGGGTAAAGTGCACGGCCGCATTTGATTGCTTTATCACAAATATACTGTATGTGTTGTTTAAATGATAGTTTTTTTTATCTAAGATAATTTCTAGATATTTGATACTATCCTGCAGAGGAATAAAAACTCTAGAATATAAATGTTTTGTAGGAATATGCTTCTGTTATCTATTGTATGGAAATATAGCTTGTGTTTTACTAACATTACTTTTTATCTTCCATTTATCAAAGTATTTATAGGTAGATTTTAAACTATCTTCTATTTTTTTAATTATTGCATTTGACACTTTACCGCAGCAAATAAAAGCACTGTCGTCAGCGTAAAAAGCTACGTCTTGATTCTTGCGTACAGTAAAATCGGAAATATATATTGAGTAAAGAGTAGGTGATAATACCGATCCTTGCGGCAGACCCGCAGGGATTCGTCTATCACTAGATAGCGTGTTCTACTTCTACTCTCCTATTTTCTGTATTCTATACTCTATATTTCACAGCTATTTTAATGAAGGGACTCACAATGGACCGGGATCGGTCTCTGGGTGGAGATGTGGTACTATCTGGTATCACATCAACCTTCTATATCTATCTAGATAGCGTGTTATCTATAGATACAGCAAATGGGCGCTGATCTAAAAAACTATTATCTTTACAAGTTGGATAATTGAAGGAATTTAGTTTAAAAACCAGGCCTTTATGCCATATTGAATCGAAGTCTTTTTCAATGTCAAGAAAAATAAATCCAGTGCTCTTACGATTTCTTTTGTTTGATTCAATAAAATTAACGACTCTTTACAAACTGTTGAAGGTTAATAATATTATTTTTGTTGGAAAAGTCTAAAATTTTCTTATTAATTATTTTTTCAAATAGTTTATCCAATAGGCTCAGGATACTGATTGTTCTATAGCATCCTAAGACGGTAATTTAAGATCCTTTCCTGGATTAGGAATTGGGATAACTTTTGCCATCTTAAAAAATAGTTGGAAAATAGCCATCTATTAAACAAGAGTTGAAAAGTTTACATAGAGTTTCAAAAAAGCACTCGGGCATCTTTTTAAGGATAATGTTATTAATGCCATATAAACCGGGGGCTTTATTATTTTTCAATAAAAGTACAAACTATTTAACTTCATCTAAATTGGTAAGCTCTACGTTAGATCTGTCAAGAATTGAATCGTTAAGATCATGAATGAATCTTGAGACTGCTGTGTCCATAGGTGAACAATTATTTAAAGTAATAATTACCAAATACGTCTGCTATTGAATAGCTTTTTTCATTGCCAGTTTTAAAAATTTCACCGTTTACATGAAGATCAGTAAAAGACATTTTGTTTCCTTTAAGGACTTTTTTTACTTTTAAAATTTTGTTAGAGCCCGTGGGCAAATTTGAAATAAATTTTGACCAGGATTCATTTCGTTCTTTATTAAGGTAGAAAATCAATAAGTTTATTTAATAGCTTCAAAATACTTTTCAATTGATTTTTATAATTAAAATCGCTATATCTTTGAAACTCACGTTTGTATTTATTTCCCCAACTAATTAACATTTTACTAATATGAGAGATTTTTCGTTGCCAAGAATTTTTATGACCGACAGGTATTTTATTAAACGCTTCTTAATTTGTTAAAATAAAAATCTAGACTATCTGAATTAGTAACAGGTTGGTCAATGTTCTGACACCTAATTTAATTTTCCACCCAGTTTCTGATTGCTGACCAGTCTGCGCGACAATACAAGGCAACTGAATATGTCCAGAAATAACGCAAGATATAGGTACATGGTCCGACTGTAAAACATTTGAATGGAAAAATGAAAAATGGAGACACCAGTTCGATAAAAGAATATCTACTGTAGACGGTTGAACGGGATTGATATTTTGTCTAAAGCGAGTGTATTCATTTGGATAATAAATGTAGTAGCTGGATTGAAGATAGTAGCTGTAGAGATGATTACCAGCCAAATTATTTGACATGCAATTCCAATGTGCATTCAGATCATCGAAAATAAAATAGTCGTTTGTAATGAAGTTAATTTATCCAAATCAGCTTTAAAATTGGTAGTATGAACTGCATTATGCGCTGAAGTGAATATAACTGGCCTTCTATTAATCATAACTTGTACTGAAATACTTTCAGCAGCACTTGTTTTTATTTTTGGTAACAACGTATGTTTAATATTACCTTTAATTGCAATTAGAACTTCTCCGCCGTGAGTAGATCGATCCTTTATATAAATTTTATAACCACCAAGTTGAAATTTGTGGTACGGTTTCAAAAAAGTCTCATTTAAAAGGAGAATATAGAATTTCCTTTTGTGTAAAACGTATTGCAGCTTGGCAGCTGCCGACTCAGTTGTTATGCTTTAGGCATTCCAATGCATAACATGAACCGGTTGAATTATATGGCATGTTGAAGCATCATACTTAAAACTCGTAGCTTGTACTTATTTCTATAAGTCTTTCATTGGAAATGTCATCATTATTATTTTTGTCGTAGCTCTTGCCTTTAGCTATCTCAGAATACAAATTGCGGGAATTACGTGTATTAATATGGGGTTATTGCCTTGGCAATTGAGGAAAATCATGATTGTCTTTAAAATATAATACATTAGTTCTTCTGATGGTCGCCCTAGATTTAGTTGTTACTCAATGACGGATTTCTAAATATTCTTGACGTTAACGTTTTTTAAGTTCTTCTTTATGCAGTTGTAGAACTTGTAAATTATACTACCATCACTATTACCTTTGTTGAGTGAACAAACTGCATAATCATGGTTTCCGGAGCAGGCTGAACACACTACGATACGGTTACAATTTTCCATACATAGCACACTTAGAACATTGTGTGGAACCTTTAGATGTTTTTTCCAATACACAGAAATATTACAAAAATATCTTATTTTCATAACCTCTCTATTTGAAACATGTTGACGATCAAACTCAAGAGTGAGATAGTGTGCGTCATCTACACTGGATCTCTTGTTGGTAGTTCCTTAATGCTTACCGGGTTTATATTGAGCGAGCTAACAAGTTCTTCGCCAATTATCTTTGTGTCTTCAGCTATGAGCTGAACTGCCCGGTGAGGAAACAGCCGGTCTGGTGGTCAGAGGAGCTGAGAGTTCAACGGAACATAGTTTGCAGGCTGTATAACAGGGCCCATAGAACTGGTAAGGACGAAAATTGGGGCACCTATAGAGTGTGTTTTAATAAGTACAAAAAGGACATTAGAAGAGCTAAAAGAGCCTGGTGGATTAAGTTCAATGAGACCATTAACTCTGTAAATGAACTATCCAGATTCAGAAAGATACTGTCGAAGGATCCTAGTGTTCCGGGGAGTATCCAGAGATCAGATGGGTCATGGACGGAGTAAGAGTCATATTCATACCTAAAGTTGGTAGAACTTGTCACTCGAAACCCAAGGATTATAGACCTATCAGCCTATCGTCTTTCCTATATCTAAGATTATCTATTGGCACCAACAGCATGAGTAGTGCTCAATATGCTTGCGCTGAATGATGTGGTGGGCTATATAGAACAAGGACCTCGGTACAGGGAATTTACCATGGCCGCGTTCTTGGATATTGATGATGTGGTCATACTGGTGAAGGGAAAATTTCTTCCCACAATCAGTGAGATCATGCAGTCCGCGCTGGGTGAGCTGTCCTCTTGGATCGCTGACATAGTTGGTTCTGTTCACTAGAAGGTACAAGGTAGAGAATTTCATATTACCGGTACTATGTGGAACTGAACTGAGACTTTCCGACTCAGCGAAATATCTAGGGGTATTCCTCGATAGTAAGCTGACCTGGAAGAGTAATGTTCAGGAGAGACTCAAACGTGGCCTCAATGCCTATTACACCTGTAGAAACTCCATAAGAAAGAATTGGGGGCTCAAACCAAAAGTTGTAAATTGGATTTACACCTCGGTGGTGAGATCAATTCTTACTTATGGTTGTTCTGTCTGGTGGCAGGCACTGGAACGTAGGAGTATAGGAACCTTGTGTCAAAGGCACAGAAGTGTGCTTCAATTGGCATTACAGGTGCAATGAGAAGTACACCACAAGCGGCTCATCTTCTCTTCATCTCTTACCCATTGAGGAGTTTGTGAAGGGTATGGCAGCAAGGAGTCTGTTGGGACTTAAGGAATTAGGACTATTAGGTTCATCAAGAGCAGGTCACTCCCCGGTCATATACGAGATCAGTTATGGTGAGGTTAATCTGAACTCCATGGGGGTATCAGATTACATGGCCGCTGAATCGGACTTTGGGGTAAATCCTGTCGTAGTGATACCTGATAGGGAGATCTGGTCCGGCACTGAGAGACTGTACGAAGGTTGTGCAGTGTTCACGGACGGATGGACAGGAAGATGGACATAGGTACTGGTGCGGGGGTTTATATTATGGGCAGGGATCTGAAAGGCTCTTTTAGACTCCCTAATGAGTGCAGCGTTTTTCAGGCTGAGATTCTCGGCATCTTGAAGGCCGCATAATTAATCAGGCAGAACGTTGTCAAGGGTACTAAGGTTACTCTCTATATGTACAGTCAGGCGGCTCTGAAGGCCTTGGGGACACATCTGGTGAAATCCAGGCTAGCTGCTGTCTGTAAGTCACTGTAAGTCACTGAGAGGACTGATGGTAAGACTGCTGGGTGCCTGGCCACTGCAATATATCAGGCAATGAACTGGCAAGGCAAAGCGCAGCAAAAGATGTCTCGGAGGGGGAAACCTATGTGAAACCACCACTAAGTTTCTTCTTTGGGAAGATCAATGATTGGATCTTGTTCAGATCCAATTCGGCTTGGGAGAGTAGAGAGGACTGTAAGGTGTCGAGGGCGATATGGCCGGCACTCGACAATGCAGGCACAGGCACTCTTCTGGGCTTGAGTAGGAGGAGCTTAAGAATCATGATAGGGGCCATAACGAATAGGGAAGATGAGGTCTAGATGGGACGCTAGCTATTACGATTTTTGTAGAATGTGTGGAGACGTCGACGAGACCGAGTCTATTTAACACATTGTGTGCCATTGCCCACGATTGCAGCATCGTAGGATGAAGTGATTGGGCAGCCAATTCCTCGGCGGGCTAAGTGACGTTCGGGACATGGAGCTTGTAGACGTCATAGGCTTCGTAATGCGAATCGACTGTCTAAGGGAGAGTCAGGGGTACTCCCTTAGAGGGATTGGCAACATTGCCAATCCTCTTATATGATTCTTTTTATTCCTATCCTTTTTCTCTTCTATTCCTATTTTCTGTATTTTGTATTCTATATTCTATAGCTTTTCAATGAAGGGACTCACAATGGACCGAGATCGGTCTCTTAATGGAGATGTGGTACCTTTGGTATCACGTCAACCTTCTCTATCTATCTCTCTATCTTTGTGTCGAGCTGTGACAGGCCAAATAAAACCAATTTAAAACTTTTTGCATCCTTTAGCTCATGCGTATAATACTGGAATTTTTTGTCTTTGAGAACACTCAAAGCTTCATTATACAACGATAACGAGTTCGATACAATTTTCGTACCAATAGACATTCGTTTATAAGTATATTTATCCCCAATTAATCCGATCACAGTTGAAAAACTGTGGATAGAGTTCACAATTATTGGTGGGATCTTTTCTTTGAAAGCAACTACTTCTTCGTCTTCAGACAGAAGATGAAACCTGTTGGCACCGGTGCTGGGACCGTTTATAGTTTTTGGCACCTTTAATTTAGGGCTATTGCCCCAATGCTTTCTTCTTTTTTGTGCAAACATTGCCAAACAAAAGAAAGTTAAAGCAAATTTAAGTTGTGTTTTTACACTTTTTAATTTAAAAATTCAATTAATTTTTTCTAGCAAAAATTAACACGATGTTTTTGTCTTGCGGCGGAGATGCCAGGATGTCCACATGTCTAATATAAGAACCCTCCACGAATTTTGGTGGACATACACAATGGTGTGGAGTATCATATGATCGGGCTTGACCGACTATATCTTTCTTACTTGTTTTCTTTGGATTTGTGAGATAAGATTAGTAAGTGATTTTATAATAGATTTTATAAATCCTAAAATGTTTTCAAAATCAATTGCAAAGAATTTTTACATTGGCGCACACATGTATTCAACATCATCTGATATGTATGTATATAAGATTGTGGATATTCATAGTTTGGCAATTGGGACCGTAGAAGTATTGCATAAGCTCTACAAATTTCCTTAGAATAGTTTTAACGTAACTCGTTTGGCTTCTTGCTGAATCACTCGATGACAGCATACGACTATTGTATATAAAAGTAAAAAAAAAAAATGTACTGTTGTACGCTTAACAAAACAAACAAAACAGAATTGAGTAGCATCCAATTAACCAGTTCAACTAAAACAAATGATTTCCTCTTAAACTCAGCTGTTATATCCTAAGATATGTATGTATGTTTGTGAGATTTTTTCGTGAGAAATAAATCGATCTGAATTTTTATATATTAACTTTTGAAGTATATTTTTGTTAACGCCAACGAGGCAACACCTCGTTTCAAAATTAATAATATCGAATAGTGGGCTATCTTCTTTAGCGGAATGATGCTCAGGATTTCTTTTATTTTTAAATTATATTTTTAAATTAATAATACCAAGTAGTGGTTTGTTTTATTTTTAAATTATTATGCAGTACGTTCTTCACAATTACTTCACAATTACAAATAAAAACTCGTTTTTTATTTGTACTTATGTAGTTTCACCTTTTACAACACATATTTCACAAGAAAAAAAAATTCAGTATATATTGCTTTTGCAGCATTTATATCACAATAAAAGGCTAATATTTTGAAATTGTAGCACTTTCCGTTTATGTGAACTCCAGGAAAAATATTTTTTTTTTTTTTTTTTTTTATCTAGTACCATTTTCAATTAAAAAGTTATTTTCTGAGACAAGTTTTGACAAAAGATCTCTGGCAGAATGAGGCTTAGAATTATCAAATATAAGACAATCAAAAATGGTTTAGTTATACAAGTATTTGAAAAAAACATTCCTATTATAGACCAGAAACTTTTTCTAGATTTTTTAAAAACATCCATTCCGTCAACATGAACTATTATATTAATTTCAGTATCTTTATAAAATTTGTGATCAATAATGATGCTTAGGTTAAACATTAGTACAAAATATTAATACTTTCCTATAATCTGTAGACATTTAATAAATATATGTATATTTGTTAAAAATAATGTACATATAAAATTCTTTTAAAGTATTAAAATATGTGCTATTGAAACGATAATCATAAGATAATCATTGAACAAACAACCATCATAAGACCGTCGAAGAGGGTTATCATTTGTGGCGTATTGACAGTGCTATAACAATCATCATGCGGGCGTAATTGAGTGAAATTAAGAAAAATGGCGATTAATTGAGAACTGAAAATTAATATTTCAAAAAACTAATTGATTCTAGGTAAAAATGTATAAACTCACTGATTTTTTTTACAATGAAGTTTTTTTTACAGTGAAGTTGTTAAGTATAGATATTTATTAACATATTTACGTATTTTTTGTTGATGTTAATGTTCTATTTTGATTTTTTTTTTTTTTTAATTTATCTAAAAATGGACATTTTTTACATTTATACAGAAATTATTATTATTATTATTATTATTATTATTATTATTATTATTAACTTAATATGTGCAGTATGAAAATAAAAAAAGAAACATTTTTGCGATTCGGAAGAAAAAAATATTTTCATGAAAATTTTAAGGTAAATATGCTTGTTTTCTTAACAAAAACAAAATAAAATTGAAGTAATAAAAATTTAAAATGAAAATTTTATTTACTTAATTATTTGCATTATTTAAGAAGAGAACTATAAAGTCGATTTAATAGTGAATTTGCGTTAACGTGACAGACTCTTATATGGAAGCTATGGTCATTTATGGACCGATCCTTCTGAAATTTGGCTGTAAGATTAATACTTAAATGGGATTTATTTTTACAAAATTTTATGTTTATGCGATCATTTACATAGAAATTATGAATTTACATAGGAATTAGGAAGTAATTCCGGGAGGTATGGTTAATTATGAACCGATCCTCATTTGGTAGTATGATTTTTGCTTAGACAAAACTCATCTGTGATAAATTTTTAATATGAGGTGTGAAAGAAACAATGATTACATTTGACCGAATTTTATTGTGTTACATTATTGGCCCAAAATATGCTAAAATACCAAATTTCATAAATTTACCTTTAAAACTGCGACCTACTGATTAGTAGAAATTAAGGTTTTTGATGCACGACAGCCGAACGGACAGAAGTTTACTCAAAGAAAAAATTTTATAAATTCAAAAAGTATATTTTTTTTTGATGTACTAATGAGCTAATTATAAGCAAAGCGTAGTTTTTCGTGCCAAACTCTCATGTAAGTAAAATAAATTTGAATTGTATTCAAATTTATGTAATACAAGTTTAATCCAATATTTGACACTGGATTAAGAGCTAAAATTTTAATTTCCTAGGAGTGAATCTTAATTAATTCCTACAGTAATCACATAAAGTTAGCTAAAAATGATTTTAGGAAAACAAAATACGAAGAAAATGTTAATACAAGAACGCTCTCCAGCTATTTTTAGAACATTTTTTTTTTTTTTTTTTTTTTTTTTTTCGAAAACAAAATGAACTATATTTTTTTATTTGATCTTTATTTTACTATAATATTAAAAATTTAATTTTATCCATTCTTTTATAATCTTTTTTATAATATTACTATTTCTACACTTTTAAGAAAACCCCAATTAAAACAAGATGATAATATTTTATTGCACTTAATAACAAATTTAAACAAGTTCACAATCGTAAATTGCCTCGTTGTCACTGTTTGCCGGTACCAAAGCAGAATTTGTGGGCTGTAATTAGACACCAGCAATACTCTTCATTAGCATTCTTGGTGTCGTTTCGTTGTAACCTAAACAAAGATAATATTTTAACAATAAAAAGACATCACAAACAAGTAGGTAATGCACAGATTCCACTGATAACGATTTTAATATTAGCGTCTCATTAGTAATCATGGGTTCATTTTTGGAGAAATGACTTGTCATTTAATTGAGTTATAATTTACGAATACATATGTATATATAAAACTAAAATGAAAAATATTGAATTCCAAAATGCAATAAATTTTTCAAATAAATAAATATTGTAAATTCGAACTGAATACACAATATCATTTAAACTCATCATTAAAATTTTGTTTTTCAGTAAAATTCATATCGCTTATTTGCGACCCAAAATTTGATTTTTTTAACTGTTTACTAATAAATTGGGCAACCGAGAAAATGCAATATCATACTTTTTCTCGTGCCTTCGACAATTTTAAGAATTTTGGCATCGATTTATTACAGCACATTTTAGCACATTTTGGGTTTTACTGCACGTTTTTGCATGTTTTACTTTTAAATTAATATCTTGTCATATTTTCGTGGAAGATCCTTATTTTTAAGCTTATTTTGCATTTTAGATCATAATTTCGCATATTTTTCTCTCAATATTTTTTTGTTATTTGTTCTAAGAGCAGTTTTTCAAATATGTTTTTCAAATCTAACTCCCAATTATTTTTATAATAAACTAGTTTATCCCGGCGTGCTTCACTACCTCCATTTAAATAACAAAAATTTCGAAATAAAATTGATATGTAGTTTATAATAGATTTATTAGGATTAAAATGAAACCGCCAATGTCTAAATATATTACAGCATTTTATTAAGACGCCATAAGCTTAAAAACTATATACTTTAGAATACACAAAAGTTGTCGTATCCCCATTCAAATAATCTAAAATTAAGTGTTGTATTATTTAACCCACGGACACAACAGCTCTTCTCCCCTATATAAAGTTACATAATTTAATCCAAATACAATACTATAAACTTCAGTCCCATAATCTAATTTTACTTATAATTCAGATTCATTCTGTCTTCAGTTAATTTCAAATCATCTAAATACCTTGGTTTCCGCCCGATTCTTCCGGTGCGGTGTTGCCTCTATTCTCGAGTGGTAATTCTGTAGGTAAATACTCCGGTAAATCAATACTTTGTTCGGGTTCTATTACATTATCATGTGTTTGACGTACAAATTCTTCCATATCAGTTCATCTGAATGTTTCTTATTCTACACACTGTTTCCAATCTTTCTCATTTTGTCAACATGCCATTTCCACACACGGCCGTCCTCTAAACATTTATCGTTTGATAAGTAGTCTCTCACTGCCACTATCTTTCTCCCCAAAATGTTTTGTTGTCATATCTTCGATTTCATAACCATTATTAATTTTGGTGTTTTATAGTAGTAAGTCTAAGTGATTCTGTATCTGTATGCCTAGCATTAACATCGCTGAAGACTTTCCCGTTTCCATGTGGATTTTTCAAGTTTAGGAATTCCAATCTGTTTCCGTTGCAATGTTTGGTATCATTTGAATCTCTGGTCACTTCGTGAATGCATCCACCATTACAAAAAGATATTTACCGTAAATTGGTCTAGCAAGATCGGCATGCACTCGCAGAAAAGGCTTGACACTGCATACAACTTCATACCAATTTTTCAATATCAGTATCAATGTTTGGCAGTATCCTCTAACTAAATTTTTCATTTTATTGATACCGAAATGCGCAGAATATAGTTCATCCAGGACTCGTTGACGTAATGTTGAAGGAATATAGACTCGTATTCCACGAAGTATGCACCCTTGTTGTTTACTAAACTCTGGAATACCAAAACGATCTTTCACAGGGCACTTTTACATTTTATTTTTGTTGTAGTTCTTTTGTTTTGTTGGGTTTCCAAGAAGTAGCCGAATTGTTTTACTATATGAAAGTTCAATAGTGCAATAAACTAACTTTACAATCAAACTATTATTCCAATACTAAATATTTTGCTTTGCTTTTCAATTTTTTTTTTTTTTTTTTTTTTTCAATTTATATGTACATTTATAGTTTTGAACAAAAATTTCTTTGATTTAAAATTTTTTTTTTTTTTTTTAATTTCTTTCCTTTAGCGAGATAAATTTTTCACGGGAGATTCTCGATAGCATTTTTCCCTTCGAGGGGAATAAAAATTTCATGGGAACAAAAATTACACTTATTATTCACGATATAGGTGATTTTCTATAGCTGAGATTTTACTTTTCAACTTTCCAATGCCATGCTTATTAATAACGTATCCGCAACACTCAATTTTCGTTTTCATCCAGTCTGACTTTTCAACATTTAAATTCAAATCGTTGGTGATTGTAATAAAGAGAATTTTTTAAGTATTTCCTATAATTTCACCTTGACATCCATTTTTGCATTACTTTACTCATTATTCACATGTGCCTCAATATTACTGAGAATATATCCCAGTCCAATTTGATTGTTCTCAACCATTCCCGACCAAGTAATGGTCCCCTATTGGACCTTACCACATACAACTTCAATGGTGACGAGAACTTATTTTCGGTCGGCTGTACTGATACCAACAAATATCCCACACATTCTATTGGCGTGTTGCAGTAACTATAAAGTTACGTATCATTTTTGAACATTTCTCCGCATCATCAAAAAGCCACGGCCACACCTGTGTCGATTTCAAAATTTATTAATATTCTGTTAATTATCAAATTGCAAAATAATTTAGAACGATCCTACCACACACACATAAATCTGAAGCATTTCCTCTCTTGGGTCCTCCTCTTCCACCTCGATTTGGTTCAACTGTCGTTTGCCTTTCAAACAGACCCTTTTTAGATGGCCTTTTAAACCACAAAAACTGCAAACACACTTCTTATGCCTGTATTTATTAGCTAAATGTTGACTGTTTCCACAGCGATATCATCATCTTTTTGTCAATGGTTTTTGCGACTTCCCCGATTTCTTCTCTTTCGCTTTGTGACTAGAGGCCACCATATCTACTGTGATTTCGCTGAGCACTGGTTGCTACTGATCTACTCCACCTTTTTCGGCACATTCATAAGTGTTTTAAAGTAAGAACCATTTCTTTTTCGTGACATCGCCATCAAAAATCCTCAAAGCTCAGATCGTGTAACCCAGCGTGTCCATGTCAATACACTTGCATCAAATGTTTCCATGATGAAGGCGGTGGTGGTCGTAAATTGTACACTTGTATTGGAAGCGCTATTTTGTGACTATGTATATTTAGTACATGTTTATTTTACATATCAAATTTAAATTCATATATTTTACAACTGCATATGCATTTCTGTTCTACTTTCCAACCTAAATAATTGACTGTAATTTTAGGTTTGTACTTTTCCTTAATTTTTGTCGCGTCGCCAATTATTAGGTTTAAAATGAAACCACCAATGCCTAAATATATCACAGCTTTTTATTCAGACGCCATAAAGTTAAAAACTAATAGTCTAAATTCAGTGTTGTATTATTTAACCCACAGACAAAACAAGATTCAAGGTTTTCAACCTGGAACATAAAAATAAAAACCTGCCCACTTTCCTACTCGAGAAATATGAATTACTCTTGTTCCAAGATATGTCATTATTATTATTATTATTATTATTATTATTATTATTATTATTAAATTATTAACAATTCCCAAGACCATTAATGTATTTTAGACCATTTTAATTTTTTGAGAAATGTTTAAATGAAATGCTTTTTTAATTAAATTTTAACCTTAATTACTGGAAAATACGTTTTTGTTTTTCCAGGAAAATTCAAACCCCTTTCCATGCTTGGTTAAAAAATTTTGATTTTTTTAAGACTGTTTCAAAACTCCAACTTCAAACTTTAAAAAATTTTGTTAAACAAATTTCAAAATAGTTATAATAAAACTATGTATGTTTATAGACAACACGAATGGTCATCAGTAGAACCGAAATATTTTGGGAAACATTGTAAATCATACCAAGGTTCATTTTCATGGGGGAAACAAAAACATAAACATATCTTCACTAAAAATGCAAAAGGCCGTAACCACACTTTTTTTTTTTTTTTTTTTTTTTTTTTTTGTAGCAGAAGCAAAAAGCAATGAAAATACAAAAGGCCGTAAACACAATTTTTTTTAATTTAAATTTAAGCAACTAAGTAAAACATAATATCGCTCACTTAAAACAAAAACAGGTACAACACAAAACACCAAACACAAAAACCAAAGTTTTCTTGAGTGCAACTACTTTTACAGCTGCTTCATATGTGGAGTTGATGTTACGGCTTTTTGATTTTTGTTAATATTGATATAATTTTTTAAGATATGAAGATAAAATTTTTTGATAGATGTGTTTTGCATCAGTACATCATAATCTTATGGTGGTTACGGCCTTTTGCATTTTAGATGACGATGTATTTTATTTAGTGGTTCATTCATTCATTAATAAATTCACTAATTCTAATGAACTCATTTCATTTATTCAAACTCGGACTAGTTCAAATTTTGGTGTTGTGATAGGGAGGGAGGTGGTCTAAATTACTGAACTCTATGTTATGAATGTTTGTCTTTTTGGTGTTAGTTTGTCATTAGTAAAATTTTCAGTAATGATAAACCATTTAGTGTAACAATTTAACACTATATCAATCAGGATGATCCATAAGTATTCACTGTTATTATTATTTCAATTTACAAAATTCAACTTTTTCTAGACATACTAAAAATTAGACACCAATCACTGTATATCTATTATAAAATATCTGCTATAAATAATCACATGTCAAAAAAAAGTTTTTATGCGCATAAAAATGCTCTTAATATATATATATATATATATTATATATATATATATATATATATATATATATATATAAAAAGAAAATTTCACTATTGCCAAAATATGTAAAAATTTCTATTGAGTGCAAAATACGAAAAATATTCTCCTAAATGTAAAATATGCAAAATTATGCTCTTTAGTATAATATATGCAAAATTTATTTATTTTTATTTATTTATTCATTTATTCAATACATAGAAAGCCTACAAGGCTAATTATACATGTATTGTTTGATTGATATCCATGTTAATTAAAATAATTATAAATACATGGCTTATGAATATAATTTAATCTACAAAAAATATAAGCAGATATCATAAAATAAGTACCTCCCCAACCACACAAACACTACAATAAATTTATAAAAAAAAATATAGATATATCAATCCTATTTGATTATGCCCTTTTGCATAAAATATTCAAAAATTTGCTAAAATATGCTCCAAAGTTCAAAATATGCTGTAAAAAAATCGATGCCAAAGTTCTTAAAATTGTCTGAATCGGATAAATAACTAACAGTTTGGTTTGATTTTTTGTTATTTTTGCCCTGGTAATCACTTTGTTTTAACATGTTTACAACATGCTGAAAAGATATATATATATATATATATATATATATATATAAATATAAATGTAAATGTTGAAATGAAAATAATGCTGGAAATTCATCAAATTTAGGAGCATATTTTAATTTGTTCTTTTAAATTACTCTAATATAACTCTTTATTAACACTATTATTTATATACACTATTATGTGTGACTGTAATATATATATATATATATATATATATATATATATACAGCATTATTTCCATTTCAACAAAAAAAATCATTAAGATTTTAATGTTTTTTTTTTTCTCTACCACATTCATTTTAATTTAAAAAGATTTGTGTATTTTGTTATGCACAGAGAAAAAAGCTTATAATTGAAAAAAATGTTCATAAATATTATGAATCGAACATGACTTTTTTCCAAACTTTTTTCATAAAAAAAATAAAATTTTATTCATAGATATTAATAAATTGTTCATAATGAAAATTTTAGGAATTTTGCAAAAAATTTTGTAAAATCTTTGATTTAGTTTTATTAGATTTGATTGCAAATGGTAAATGAAAATAGTTATATATGCAAATATTAAAATCTGTTAAAAATAATGTTTAGAAATTTGCATAATTTTGCTCGCATTCTGCAGCATATCATTTTGATAAAAAGCGCTTCTGTTCTGTTCCCAAAATGTAGCTAAAAACCGTTAAAATCTTAAAATTTTCCAAAGAAAATTCCAAACTTTTTTTAAATTGAAAAAATAAACCAAAATTTAAACAACTTTTTCAGTCTTCTTGACTTTTGATTTATTTGAAGCAATATAACAAAAGTTTTAATGCTTAAGAAATTATGCTTAAATATTATAAACTGAAGTCAATGAAAGTAATTTTTTATATTTATTTACAAACTTTTTTCTGTGTAGCTTTTTTCTTGTAAAAAAATAGTTGCAAAATTCGATACTTTTTCTTGTTATAAAATTTTTTCTTAACCTAGTGTATACATTAGGCAAATTTTTATCAAAACAAACGTCAAAATCAATGCGAATATATACGCGGTAACATTAGTTAAATACCAGATTATTATTTTGGCTGTTACAGTTGTCAAACCGCATATATAAAATACAATAATGAATACGCCATATTATTGTTTTTGTGCAACTGTTGCCACCTTCCACAAATTCGCGTTAAGTTTGAAGTTTGTCTTGATAAAAAAAAAAATCTAATGTAGACACTATGTAAGAATGGCAATGCAATGGTTTACTCAAAGTTCGCACAGAAATTACGCTATTGCAATTACTTGTACCTATGTGGTTATTGTTATATTATAAAAAAACTTCGCATTTTTGCACTTTCTTAAAACCAAAACTGGTGACGTGAATTTTTTGTAGAAGTATATAAATGTATATAAAATCGACAACAATTATTTTAAAACTGGTTCATTGAAATTGGGAAGAACCACCATAGTTTTTTTTTTATTGTATTATAATTTGAATTCAATAAATGTGAAAAAAGTGTTTTTTATTTATTTTTTGCAACTCTTTTTACGAATATTTACTTTAAGATTAAATTGCAAGCAATTATACATTTATTGACTGCCAGTTTCTCTACGCCAAACGAAAAATTTGTGTCGACAATTTATGTTGAAAACAAAAAAAAAAAAATGTTTCCATACAAACGAATTTTTCGTTTTTTTGTAATTTGTTTAGAATTCTTGAAGTTTTTCATACTCATGTTAATGTTATATCCTTATAATATTAATATATAATATATATATATATATAATATATAATATTATATAATATTAATAATATATTCGTCAATTTAGTAAGTGATGTTTTGTAATTGTAATTTTGGATTGATATGGGTATGAAATTACTTCCGTTATATATATATATATATATATATATATATATATATATATATATATATATATATATATATATATATATATAATATAATATTTTAAAAACGATTTAATATTCTTTTTTTGCTTTATTCGATATTGTAGGTGAAAATCCGGTTGATTATAAGGTTGAAGTATTAATAGAGGAATCAGCTGTTTTAGTTCAAGATGAAGCTGTATCCGTTAAAATATCGTTGACTTCTCCACTATTGCGAGAATCTCCAGATGGTGGTAAAGTCGAAAATACTACCACAAACAATTGCGGTACTATTGATTCGGCTTTGTTGCCACGAGAACCATGTCTTAAGGTAAAATATTACTATAGTATTCATTATACTTAAAGTATTAACACATAGTAAATTAGTGTTAATATGCTATTCTTCATGACGGTAAAAAATATTGAAAACTTACTTACTTCTTTTAATAGGCATTGGCTGAACTTCGACATGCCAAGTGGTTCCAGGCCAGAGCAACCGGTTTGCAATCATGCGTAATGGTTATACGCATTTTACGTGATCTTTGTCAACGTATACAGTCATGGCAGGCATTGCCACAGTGGTCGATGGAATTATTAGTTGAGAAAGTAATTTCTTCGGCTGGTTTTCCAATTTCACCTGGCGATTGCTTACGACGCATAATGGAAGCTTTGGCTTCAGGTTTTCTAATCAATGGTCCTGGTCTATTGGATCCATGTGAGAAGGAGCCACAAGATGGTCTACAGGACTTATCTAAACAGCAGCGTGAAGATTTAACAGTTTCAGCGCAACTATTTTTGCGTTACATGGCTTTCAGACAAATTTACAAAGTTCTTGGCATGGATCAACTACCAGCTCCAAAATTTCCATCACGTCCATGGCGTATAAATCGCAAACGTCGTCGTTCTCAGGGCAAAGACAATACAGATTGCGGCGATGGTGGCAATAATGCAGATACTGAGGAATGTGCTTCAGATGAAAAGATTCCTAAAAAAGATGGCAACGATACTGCTGCCTAAACATACATAATATATTAAAATAAATATTTATATAGTAATTTATATTGAAAAATTTCTTAATGTAATGATAATTAGTGATGAGAAGAGTATATTAAAGAACATATGATATGTATGTTAATATTTTGGTATCCGTGCGAATCTTACGGAATGATTTGTTTTTAGTTTTGAACCATCACTAATAATTGATTTTTTTTTTTTTTTTTAGTAGACATATACACATGCACCCAAAATATGCATACAATGAATATATAATATATATAATCGATGACGATTAATTCCATTTTACCATGTACTTACTCGTCTATATATCTGTACGTATGTATGCACATTTTTGGTAAATATGATTATTATAATGAAATATAAATTTATGTATGTATTAATACTTATTGATATATATTTATGTAGTATTTTGACATTGAAGACAACAATAACAATATTAACATTATAATATCTTGAATTTTAAATAAAACAAATACATATAATTAAAATTATTTTTTTAATTTTGAGGATCAAGGCCTATTGGCCAACTATGACTTATATTCTAAATATGAAGTCGGTTTAAGAAATCCTCAACGGAATTATATTAAAATTCCAATCTATTTCCAATTTTAAACGAGCTTATGAAATCGTAACGAAATTACTTTGTTCGAAAAAAATTCAAACTGTGACATATTTTTTGGAAATTGAAAAAAAAAAATAAAAGCATACGAAGTTTTGGAATTATTTAGAAAAAAAATGCATGAAAAAATTCAAATATTTGTGAACGAGGTGTCGGGGCAAATATCTATAGGTAAAAATATACCTAATTGCGTGCAGTATAACACACACAGTTTTTACAATGAACATAAATATATATAGAGTTTTAAAAATACGTAATTCTAATACCGTTTAAAAAATTAAAACAAGAATTCGGGATAAAAATATTTAAGTCCGAAGTCCCGATTTGAACATTTTAATATGGTGTAATAATCTCAACAATATTTATAAAATAACCTAAGTTACATTATGAGTGTATTTAACTTTTTTTATTTTGTAGCAACGAGTTATTGATCGTCTTAAACTATTATAAAGGCAATGATAGCTTCATTTTGTTCGAAGATTTCATATTTTCACATTTAGCATTATTTTATTTTAAATGAAATTATTATTATTTTTAAATCCTCATTGTAAAATGGAAATGAAAATATTTGAAATGTAATTATTGGATTTCATAAACCCATATTTCCGTTATCGAAAAAAAAATTTCTATAATTTTCTATAATTGATTTCGTTTAGAATAGTGAAAGATAAATTCATTTCATTTATGATCGAAAATCTAATCGTCTCTATTCTTACCAGCCAACTTTATACTTGGATTAATCGAAAAATCAGCCTTGCACAGTGAAGTGGATTTTTGTACAATTAATAAATTGCAAAAATTTCAAAAGAAAATTTTAACTTTCTAAAAATTAATTTGAATAAATTGGATTAAGTTTTTAAAATATTTTGATAAAAAAAATCGTTAAAAATACAATTCAAGAAATCTACATTCGTAAGAGAACGCAGTCTCTTGTCAAAATACCGGACCTTCATGTCCTTAGATAAAGATCAATCAGTCTCTCTAATGTCTTCAATAAAAAAGACGATAGGCTGATTGGATAAAAATCCTTGGGTTTCGAGTGGCTTGCCTTAACGGCCTTAGGTATAAATATGATCTTAACCTCCCTCCACCTTCCTGAAATATATCCCCTCACGGGACATACTCTGAATAACTTTGTGGGAAGTGCTAGTGTCATGTCGTTGAAGTTCTGCAGCATGGTTGGGAAGATTCCGTCTGAACCGGGAGATTTATAAAGTCCGAAGGTGTTCACAGCACATACTACCTTATCCATCGAGACTGTCACTAACCGCTTCACTAACTTCCCTATTAAATATACAATCTGAGAATCCAGAAACTCCCCCTGTATGTATATCTGCCTCTATGTTCCTACAGCCCGGAGAATGGCTTTTCATAAGCAGACACAAAGCCAGATTCTATCTATGAGTTGTCCGCACGCCGAATATACAAGGAGCGCTTAGATCCTAGGATAATATTCGCCTGAGACTGGACAGCTCATTTACGGAGTCGACTCACAGTAGTTTCTCTATGAATCCCTCTTAGCTATCTTTATGTCTCCCTTATACCTATTGAAACTTTCACTGTAGCTATTCCAGTCTTCACTCCTGCGTGTCAGTTTGGCTCTATTGAGCAGCTTCCTAACAGCTGATCTTAAGTTCCTCGTCCATTATTTCGGCTGTTCCCTCCCACCCGGAAATATTTCCGGACAAGATAGCTCATAACTGTTCCTAACTTTTCTTGTGAATTCTTCTAATATATTCTCAACTTCCTTTAATAACAATTACCATCCCGGAGCGGCGATTAGTTCTCTATCCATAATATTCCTAAAGGAGTTCCAATCGGTTTTCCTATAATTCCTATATGGTTTCCTCTTTTATCCCGTGAAATTCAAACTAAAGGATATCTTGCTATGGTCTGAAAAATAACATTCCCAAGCTACCCTCCACTTCCACAAAATCACTTCTAAAATTCGTCAGTGTTATATCTATAACTGCCTCCCTATCTTTAGATCTGAATGTCGGCATATTGCCCTTATTGCGGATAAAAAGATTTTTAGTAGTTATATAATCAAATACTGATTAGGTTTTAGTCTCTCACATAAACTTCTAGTTGTACTCTATGTTCTCAATTTTGAAGAAATAATGAATTAAAATGTTGAACTTCCTTTCCATTTTTTTCTATAGTTTAAATTTTGTATACCATAAACATGTTATTGGGATTTTTTAACGAAAAGTAATATTTTGTTTGTATGATGCTAATATTAGAATTTGTAGCACATTTTCTTATACATATTTGCGTCTTTTAACTAATCTACTTTAAATTTATGTGTCAAAATAATTTTTCTTTTAACTACATTTTTTAATGTTGTGGTGTGCGTTGTCATCTAAACCGAGTACCAGGTTTATGCCTCTTTTCTTTTTTACTCTGTCAGATTCTGCACCATGTTGCTTGGTGGGTTGGCCAATTCATATGGCATATAGACAGAGGTGTGTGATTCTTTGCCAATGTACACGTTCTTATCTTATTCAACAGTGAATGGTACGAACAGTGTATATCCTGTGACGCTTAATCCACATACCCTGGTGTTGTTAATCCAGGGCTCTTGGATTGGAGCCACATTCACTTTAGAATCAATGAGGTCCGCTGCCAATTCGATTGAGGCCTTGCAAGTTAATTTGCACCACTAGAAACCTCTTTGGTATTATCAGATTTCGGATACTGGAACCTGATAATGTCCAGCCCGAAATTGACAGTTCCCCCCCCCCCCCACCGACTCCATTTTCTTGAGGGACTCCCGGTCTATTGAAAACCAAAACCACTGACTTGTGACCAGACACTCGTTCTGGTTGGTCAATACCGTCAGTATAGTTTTCACCGGTTTAATGGGTGCTGGAATCCACACTGTCACGAGCAGTCTTAGGGGCAACTCAGACGCGAGTATCTCTTCAAGCTTCGCCTCTGGACAAAGGTTGCCGCACTTGCCAATTGCAGTCTTTAGAAAATCAAATGATTTCTCGTTACCACAATTGACAGCCTTGACTCCCTTTGACCAATCCTCGCTTTGATGTATACTTCGTCCGGACTTCCTTTCACTAAGGCGATCTCATCGATGAGCCTATTTTCAATTAACCTTCACAGATCGTACTGATTCTAAAATCTGGGTCAGCCCGGCTTCAACAACTCCTTCGCATTCTTAAAGGAGCCAGCCGGTGTATGACTAGCCTTCTTCACCTGTTTCATCCCTCTTAAATGACTCCTTTTGAAGACCCTCAAGAGAGTTGGAACTGGTATGACCAACTCCTTTCTTACTTGTAGAGGGTTGGTCGTCTACAAGCCTGGCTTCTTTAATGAATTCCTTGTGGGATTCCTTAATGTTGCAGGATGGTATACGACCAGCTCTATGATTAGCAATGCTTCCAGTTTCCACCTTTAGTTCTGAGAATTTGAGCGCTTCTGTCTTTGGACCCAGATGCGACCGCTGACATGGTTCCTGTATATTTCGGTTTGTGGAAAATTTTCGTGTTGCGGGAGTTAAAATGCAATAAAGGCACGTGAAAAATAATACAAATATTGTGTGCTAGTGAAAAAAATGTGTTTCGAGTGTAATTTTCCTTAAATTTTAAAGGAAAGTTTTGTTTATTTTGTGTTTTTTTTTTTCCTCTCACAAGTGTGTTGAATTCACACAGA
Organism: Protocalliphora azurea; assembly: GCA_932274085.1. Lineage (NCBI taxonomy): Eukaryota > Metazoa > Arthropoda > Insecta > Diptera > Calliphoridae > Protocalliphora > Protocalliphora azurea. Next base: position 63,364,123 of record OW026522.1, read on the forward strand.
ACTTGTATGTGAGGAACGAGAAATGTTCCGGTAGGAAATTGAGCCAGTTTCTTTTCTTTGTATTCTTTGGCTTTATGCTTTATCTACTATTGTTGTAATTGAAGAATTTTTATTTAATTGCTTTATTTAAAGTAAAAAGTAAAATTTGTGGTTACGGCCTTTGCTTTTTTAAATGCTTAAAATGTTTAGTTCAAAAGTATATCTGGTTTAGTTTTTAAACATATCGACATATATGCATATTTAAATGTCTAATGATCTATTAAAACACAATATATTTTAGATTTTATTAATTTTACAAATAATCGATTAAATTAATTAAAATAGTCAAAAAATCGAGAATCGGTTATTAACTTTTCATACCATTCACTAAGTTGAGAAAATGTCAATAACGGTATTTTCAATTATTTCGGTAACGGTATTTTAGCGTTGTCGGTATTTCGAGCTATTTCGGTTATGTCAGGGTTGCCATTACAACATTTAAAGTACAATTCTAACACTTATTTTTCGGATATTGCATTTTTTTAATAATGCTTTTTAGTATTTTTTAAGCTTTTTTGCAAATATAATGGATTTTTGTCATTAAAAGTGCATTTTTAGCATTTTCTTTTACACTTTTATTAATTTAGTGATATATGGAAATGACCAAAGTGTAGGTTGTTAACAAATTCCGAGCTGACCTAATCATGTCCATCTGTGAGACAATTTCGGTACTTGAAACTTTTCCAAAAGGGAGGAAACAAAAATTTTCGAACAAGAAACGCAATTATGTAATTTACCCTTCCGATTTCGATGATTAGTTAAGCCTAACTTTATTTAATTGACTAACTAGCATTAAAGATTGCTGATTTGATTTTTATGTATATAAAAAAATAATATGCAAAAAACTGAAATATGCAGAACTCAAAATTTTGTATTAATGTAATGAATGTGTATACCAAATTTCATCGAAATGAGAGGATCCGATGCGTGTTTAAAAAGTGCTATTTTCTCTCAAATATGAAAGGGTTTTAAATATTTTCTAAGTTTTACTAAGTAAGACAAAAAGATATTTGTTTTCAAAAATTTAATTGGTTAATTGGTTTAATTGGCCTAAATTGCTTTGAGTTTTTGTCATATATATATATATATATATATATATATATATATATATATATATATATATATATATATATTAATAAAGAAAAGAAAATGTTTTGAATTAGTTCAATTCGTTAAACAAAAATGAAATGGGTCTCAAAAATTGCTATTTTTTTTAATAAAATTTTTTTAGACTTTTTTAAAAATTTTATAAACAGCCCAATTATGAGTAACAATTCCCCGGAAATTTTTTCCCTGTTCCCCTATTATAAATAGAATCTCCCCAGGAATTTTTTTCTCTTTTACCTTTTCCCTTATTCAAAACAGACTTCGAAAATGGGAAACTCTTCCCCCTGAAAAAAGTAGGCATTACGAATGTCAATTTAAGGGAGAATTTTGAAAATAATTCCGCCAAAAAATTGCAAGGGAGTGGTGCTAAAAAATGTTTGTTTTTATAGTTTTAAACTATTATTTTTATTTTGTTTATTTTTTTCTTTTAGTTTTTTAAGACTATTTTAAGTTTTCTTAAGTTTTCTTTTCTGTGTATTCTTTTTTATCATTTAAAACCTTACCAAGGAGCCAATAATTGTTAGAGCCTCTCAGATATTCCTGCTCAAGATGTGCTCGCAATTCGCTGGTATTCCAAATAAATGAATCATGGCACGTTCCAGGACGGGAAGCATCTACGTATTGAATCCTTAGCTCATGATCACAGACTTGTAAATATTATTTTTTTATTAAGTATTAGTTATTGATTTTTCTGAAAGTACTTACCAGCATTACATTTAACCTATAGTACCCCTTTCTGTTGTAGTACAAATGTTTACTATTAGAGGGAGCTATAATACGCACATGCGTCCCGTCAACGCATCCTGTAACACTAGGAATGTCGTGGTTAACATACATAGTCAATTTCCCGTTTTTCTTCCTGAGTTTTAGGAAAAGTAATCCACTTTGTGCATAAATGCTCTTCAAATACTTCAATTACCTCTGTTAGGACTTGGCTTAAACTACATTGGGCCAGGGACACGTTGCAATCTTTCCCTATACCTGTTTGGTACCCACCTTCGGCAAAGAAACCTAAAGCTGTACTGAGTTTCACAAGTGGGGATACTGAGAACGACCTCATTTTTTTCTGACAGTTGGGCGTCAACACGTCTAGCAGATACTTAAAGGCTGGCTTATTAACCCTGTAATATTGTTCAAACCTTTTAAAAATAAAATTCTCATTACTAAAATTGAAAAAATATGTATGTATGTATGTATATATTAACATCTTTAATACTTACAACGTTTGTGGCAACTCAAGTGGGTTAGCGTTATCACGCAACTCTCTCCTTGCAACCACCTCTGCTAAGTCTTCTACTTCTCCTAACAAAAACCTAAACCACCTAAATCCTTGATGTCATCATAGTACGGACACGTAAGCATTACGTACAACGGATCTTCCTGTCCCATCCCACACCCACAGTTTGGAGTATCGGACAGGCCTCTCTTATGCAAGACGCAAGCCGAAGCAAAAGTCCGGGCGTTCACGTACAAAGTCCGCGTCACGTATAAATTCATACGTCACCCTCCCTTTGTCGCTATCCGTCCATCTCGTCCTCCACCTAGGAACAGGACACTCATCTAAGAGTGCCTTGTTTTCCCTAATATCCCCATTCACCAAATGAAGAGCCAAAACCCAATTATGAGCAAGAAATGGTAGCCTCCTCCTGATATTGAAAGTTATACCACGACGTATCACCTCCAAGTCAAGGGGTGCCACACTTAGCATGGCCTGCAGTGTGTCCGGCATATTGGCATACACCCTAACATAGGGACCCTCTGGCACGACAAGACCTTGTTTCTGTCAATAACATACATGAATGTCTCATACCGAACGCTGCGCAAGCAACGAAAAGCCCCACATATATCGTAAGAACAGCACGCCCGCTGAGGCCCCAGCCACTCCTAAGGATGCGTCTGACCTTACCTACAACAGCAATCAATTTGTCCCTAACGTGAGCAAGATGAAACAAAAAGTTTATCCTCTCCCCCATCATTATTCCCTGATACTTGACCTCGGCCATATATCAGAGACTAACGTTGCCCGATCGAATGAGTGGAGGACGACCCCGAGACAATCTGCCCTACACAATCGCCCCACTCACATACGTCACGCATGACCTCCTCACCCTTAGCTTCCAGCTCAGCACGAGACTGGCCTTTCACAAGGATAAATAAGTCATCCGCATACGTGCCCAACGGCCAAGGTGCCTCAACATAGGATTCATCATGATGTTCCATATAAATGTACCACAGATGGACCCCTGCGGACAGCCCCGAGCAACGTCCCTCCAAGCCGTGTCGCTACCACACAAGCCTTTATGCCGCTGAAGTAACTCCACCAAAGAGCTAACTCCCGACAGCCCACTTCTTCTAGCCTATGAAGAACGCTATCCCACGAGAGATAATCAAACACACCCTTAAAGTCCACAAATATCCCTAAGACATATTTGGCAGACGAGTCGCTAGCACACCTCCTAACGGGCACCCATGTGTCCTCGACACTTCTACCTTCCCTAAAGCTAAATTAGAACTCGGAAGTACCCTCGTTGGCATCCTTCTTCAGTCGTGTCACCATGACCCTTTCCACCATTTTTCCAAGTATAGGAATGAGAATGATTCCTCGATAAGAGCGAGGATTACTCCTCACCCTATCAGGAGACTTCAGAAGAACGACAACGCAAGCACACTTCCAAGCCCCAGGGAAATAACCCTCGCTAATACACTTCCCAAAGATTACCTCCAGATACTCAGGTATGGCTTTCCAGATGCTTTTATACATCTCTCCAGTCATACCATCCTTACCGCTCTTGACCCGGCAAATACTGTCCGCAATTTCCGATCTATTTAAGTTTGGAGAATCGACCATCTCCCTAATGAAAGGAGAGTAGTCGACCGACTCCACACCAGGAAAGCAAACCCCCAACAGTACGTCAGTACAATCTCTCCAAGTTGACAAGGTAACATCGCCAACCTGGAGAGATGCTATGTCTGCCTGCCTACTATTCTTACTCCTGCAAATACGATAAACCGTACGCCAGGGGTCATACCTATTGTCCTGTACAAAACTCCTCCAATCATCCTCTTTAACCCTAACAATTCGGTTCTTATACGTCCTCAAGCTAGACCGATAGTCAGCATCACGCTGAGCAAAATCATCAGCGCCGGTACGCCTCGCCCTCAGAAGATGTCTGACGGTCGTTTGCATCTCATCAAACTCGCGGGTCTAGTGTAGTTCTGATATCCAGGGGACATCTTGGAGAACCACATAGGAGAGGATGCATTTACGTCAAGACCTAGGATGAGCGGTATGATACTCGCATGGAGTATCCATATACCTTAGATGGGGCTCCAATGGACGTCCAAATCTACAATACGTGCTCACTAAGAGCACTCTACCAAAGCTACCCTCTACAGAAATGCAGACCCCCCACTCGCTCCTACTAACTAAAGCACTATAATTGCAGGATTCCCCACTGTCAGTATAAACCCGCATACCCCCGGTAGTCCCCTAACAGAGCCACCCGTAGTGTATAGCTCCTGCACCAATGCGAAAATCTCACCCTTACTGCGCATCGCCTGCCCCAGCTCGTACACAACCGAGTATGCTCGTTGGCAGTTAAGCTGTAGTATGTTGCACTCCATTTTAATGCCTAGCGAGGCCCTTGAACGCGCAGTTCCGACATCTCAGATCGTTGGGGCATTGATTCGCCCGGTGCCCAGCCGAGCCACAACGGCGGCATACATCTTCCTTCATCCGGCAATCTCGCACCCTATGGTCGAAACCCAGGCAGCGGTAGCAGGCGGGAACAGCTCCGCTAGTACACAAATGTTCCCTTACAAGCTCCGTACATCAAGAACCACATTCACCTGGGACGCGTAACCAGCCTTCCAAGAACTGCTCATAAGACGAACGCTACGCTTGTAGACCTCGCTCGACTTCGTACCCCTCAGGTTCATCTCGCACAGCTCCCTCATAAATTCGTCAGGGTGACACCCTGTACGACGACCCGGGGGCCCAATTTGTCCTGCACCGACACTTCCAAATCAACCTCAGCGAATTTCGCGTTGCCATCAATCTTTTCTCTCTCGGCAACCGAGGGGGTCTTTGTCACTGCTCCTTCTCTCGTTGGCCGAATCTCGTGGACGCGCACTCCAAAAGTCGGGCCAACCTGCTCCACCACCTTCGACACTATCTCCTTCGATGAGGAGTAACCTTTGCTCCTAACCACTACGGACCATGATTCTACTGGCTTGGATGCCACGGAAACCGGTACCTTCGGGATAGCATCGGAAGCAACTGGAACCTCACGGGCCGCCGTACGAAGAGTACCTACAGGTGCAGGGGCATAAGCACCCTCCGCATAAATCAGCGATCATGGTATCCGCACTACTGGAATCGACATTAAGGGCCCTTCTGCGGGGTCTACTCTCCCTCTTCGCGCTACTCTCGACGTGGGTCTCGCGGGGAGCACCTCCGAAAATAGCAGCAACATTCGCAGCGGAAGTAGCAGCAGCACGGGTCGCAAGCGGCGTTTCTGGTTTGAAACGCTTACCCTCCTCGCAGTCCGCCGCAGAGCTCCAAAGCTTGCTCTCCTTGTGCCTCACACGAGGCACTGGATCTGGCGGCGGACCCATCGTGTCATCCGTCGGCGCCTCAGAGAGGTCGGACGCATCGCTCTCCCCCTTCTTACGTCGTCGCTCTGGCGGTATCGACCTAATCACAAACAAATAAATTCGAAGTGACACCTATCTTAAAGTATCTAAACAATCAATCAAAAACCGGATACAGAATCAATTCGTCAACTAGGATACACCAGGGGGCAGTCAAATCCAATAATAAATTCAATACTCACAAGCCAATATCACAACCAGACAGCAACAAGCAGTCTCAAGGCCAATCTTAAGTTTTGTTCGTCACCAACCTTACTTTTTGCCGGACAAAGTTTTGAGACTTCTTTGACAAATTGCCAGAGGAGTCTCAAAACAATAACGAGCTAAAAGGCACTTATCACTTCACCCAAATTTTCCTCTTTATGAGAAAAATCTTAAGCACTTTTCCAAAAATTCCTCCTTATGAAAAAACTCAAGGCAAAAACAGCACTTTAAAACCACAGTAAAAACTGATATTAAAAATCGCAATGATTTCAAAAGCCGTCCTTACATTCAAAATCTCACGACAGAATCTAAACATGTACAATACGGGTATAACTTTTTGCAATTTTTGCAAATATCAAAATTCACAGGACATCGTTATAGCGCATGAAAAAAAATATTAAGAAACGCGATATTAAATTTTTGCAATCGTTAAAAAGTGTCCGCACCAAATGCTTTGTTTTTAATTTAAGGTTTTTTAAATTTTTTCATATAATGTATTATTTTTATTGAAAACAAGATTATATTGTCTCACTACAAGCATTGGCTTCAATAAAATAATTTTTTACATAAAAAGCGATAGCATCGCATATTTTTTTTGCTAAAATTCATATTTTTTTCTATAATTTTTACTTTTTTTCATTCAATATAATGGTAAATTAATGTTTTAGTCAACATTAGTATTAAAATGAATTTTAATTTAATTTTCAGTTATATTTGGCGGTTAAAACTGCTGATTTTAATAAACTTTCTGAATTAAACATAAGCTGAAAAACTAATGACTATTTTATTTTATAGCGGTTATTAAGGAAATAATTACTGAGCAAAATATTTAGTATAGAGCCAATTTTATTTACAAATATGAACAATAAAAACTTTTTTAATATAAAAAAATTAATAAAAAAATCTCAAATGGTTTTAGAAATTTCTTTCGGTGCGGAAGGTTTTTCATCGAAATAACTTGAAAACGGTTTTTAGTATCATTAAAACCTGGGCTAGACGTGGTGGCCTCTGTTTTTGTTGCAATAAAAAGTTATTCCCCTATTGTGCAATATAAATTAAAATTATTTTTAATAATATTTATAAGGCTATTTATTTTAAATTTAGCAATTTTACAAATAATTATTCCATTTCGATTTTTTAACTGCACTATGAAATTGATCCTCTAGCTTTGGCATTTTCTCAAAATTGTTTTGTTTAGATTTGGATGACCACTTTTTGGTTTGAGAGATATTAAACATTTGGTAAACCCTTTGCTAGGCGAAGAAGGTTCAACAGAAAAAATAAAAAGAATGGAAATCTTGTCAAAAAACCTGACTTTAAGACTACTTGTCAAATTTATATGTATTAGTGCTGAAACCACTTTCACCACACATCATTTATTAACAATAATTCATCAATTATTAATTATAATTCATCACAATTATATTCGCAGATTTTCATAAATTTTTATCTTTTTATACGGACACAATATAAAATATAATATAAATATAAATATAATTAAATTTTTTGGTTTTTTGTCGATGAATGTGAAAATAATTTAAAATTATTTTAAATTCTGTTTTATTTTTAATACGAAAAGTAACAACTTTGTTCGTTCAAAAATCAAAAATATTTTTTTCGGTTTGTGGAAAATGTTCATGTTACGTTAGTTAAAATGCAATAAATGTACGTGAAAAAATAATTAAAATATTGTGTGTTAGTGAAAAAATGTGTCGCGGGTATAATTTTCTTAAATTTTAAAGGAAAGTTGTGTTTATTTTGTGTTGTTATTCTCTCTCAGTGTGTTGAATTCACACAGAACTTATAAACAGAAAAAAGTTTGTACCTACATAAATATAAAAATTTACTTTCATTGATTTCAGTTCATAATATTTAAGCATAATTTCTTAAGTATTAAAACTTTTTTATATTTTTTCAAATTAAACAAGTCAAGAAGACTGAAAAAATTGTTTAAATTTTCAATTTGTAAAAAAAAAAATTTTGAATTTTTCTTTGGAGAATTTTAAGTTTTAATGATTTTTAGCTACATTTTATGAAAAGAACAGAAGGCGCTTTTTATCAAAATGATATGATGCAGAATGCGAGCAAAATTATGTAATTTTCTAAACATTTTAAACTAATTTTCCTTGGAATTTTGCCATTTTTAGGCATTTGTTGTTAATATTTTCATGTAAACTATTTTCAATTACCATTTGCAATCAAATCTAATAAAAATAAATCAAAGATTTAACAAAATTTTTGCAAAAATTCCTAAAATTTTCATTATGAACAATTTAATATCTATAAACAAAATTTTATTTTTTATGAAAAAGTCATGTTCGATTCATAATATTTGTGAACAAAACTTTCAAATACACGCATTTTTTTCCGTATATGCTAGAGGGAAATATTGTTTTTGTAGGAAATTGAGCCAGATTCTTTTCTTTGTATTCTTTGGTTCAACATTATTATCATTCAATTCCCATTTTTTATTGTTGCCTATGTCATTAGATGTAATTTCGTTGGCTTCTAAAGAATTGCTTTCATTACATCTAAAATCTCCAGAAAGCTGTTAACATTTTCATTGTATTTTTGACCTTTTATCATATTTAATTTTTGGACCTTAGCACTACATTCTCTCCTATCGCTTCGAAAATATTCTTTACGAGCCGTTTGCTTTACATTACAGATTCAACACTTCTATTTCTGTGATTTCTTACATAGTGTCTACATTAGAAAATTTTTTATCAAGACAAACGTCAAACTTAACGCGAATTTATGGAAGTTGGCAACAGTTGCACAAAAACAACAATATGGCGTATTCCTTATTGTTTTTTATATATGCAGTTTGACATCTGTAATAACCAAAATAATGATATGCTGTTTGACTAAAGTTACCTTGTATATATACACACTGATTTTGACGTTTGTTTTGATAAAAATTTGCCTAATGTAGACACTAGGTTAACAATGTCCACATTTACCCCTAGTCTACACGTAGACATTTTTATGTTGGCAATTGTCAAATTCTATCTCCTTAAAATGTTACGTGTGGACCAATAAGAAATCGCAATTTATTTCGTTATAAATGTTTAAACACAAAGTTGAGCAATAATGTTTACCATAAGCTGTCAATTTTATTTTTCTTTTTGCTATTTTACTCTTATTAACAAAAAAAAAATGAATTAATATTGTTTTAAAAAGACATATAAAATAAAAACAGGAAAAATTAAAATTTTCGGTAAAAAAAGCCAATTAAAAATTTAAATTTCTTATATACATGTTCTCCACTCATTAATATAACTGCAAACGTTATTTCTTATGTTACGAAATAAAAATCTCTTCGTGTAAACGTAGAATTAACATAGTGTCGACATTAGAGATTTTTTTTATCATGACAAACGTCAAACTTAACGCGAATTTGTGTGAGGTGGCAACAGTTGCAAAAAACAAAAATATGGCGTATTAATAATTGTTTTTTATTTATGCAGTTTGACAACTGTAACAACCAACATAAAAATTAGCTGTATAACTAAGGTTGCCTTGTATATATTCGCATTGATTTTGACGTTTGTTTTGATAAAAATTTGCCTAATGTAGACACTAAGTAAGGAATGCAATTATTATATTACTGGTAATGAATTGGTGTTAAAGAATTGTTTTTACCATAATGCAATAAGAAAGTGACCTCAGCTGATTTACAATTTTTTCATGTACATACCACGCGAAACTGTCAAATTGTTTTTGTATTCGTATGTAATATTTTTTGCGCCTTTATTTACTCATCATTTTCTCATTCTTTGTTCATAGCATTTTGATAATATGTGCAGTGGTTTTACGCTAACAAAATACAAGCAATTGTTCTTATTGTTAATGTGCTGCCGCTTTATAATTATATTATGAGTGTTTGCTTGGAATATATTGCAATGAAAAACAGTGCAGAACACGAATTTCTTGAGACATTTTTTGAATGATATTTTCAACTAGTTCCGCAGGTCAAATAATGTAGTGTCTATATTAGCCAATTTTTTATCAAGACAAACGTTGAAATTAACGCAAATTTATGCAAGATAGAAATAGTTGTACAAAAACAACAATAATTCATAAAATGTTTTTTATATACGCAGTTTGACAGCTGTAACTACCAAAAATAACAACGAGCTGTTTCACTGAGTTTACCTTGTATACAATCGTACTAATTTTGATGTTTGTTTTGATAAAAGCTTGTCTAATGTAGACACTACGTAACGTAGTGTGGCTGTTAAAAGAGAGAATTTTATTTTTTTACATAGTGTTTGACAGTTTTAACAAGCAAAATGATAATAATAAGTTTATTTAATGCTATGTTCAAATATAGAGGTTTTTTAAAAAACGAGTCGTTTTCTCAAAAAACACAAACAAATTGATTTTTTTCCATATATTTCAAAGCCAAAAAACATCTCTATTCGAGTTGTTTAATTATGTAACACACACGAAACATACTAAATTTCCGTACAGAAAACAAATTTTAAGTACTTTTAGTACATAGAAATTTTGTTGGAAAAATAATTTGTAAAAATTGTTAAACAGTTTAAAAACAAAAAAAAAAAATAAAAAATTATGAATAAAATTTATATTTTTTCATAAATTTTATATGTATAAAAATTTTATTTTTCGAATTAGAAAGTGTTTGTGTGTGAAATTTTGATTTAAGTAAAAAATTTTGTGAAAATATACGAAAAATACGGAAAAGAAGTCAAAAGCAAAAACTCAATAAAATAATATGTGAATACTGATGTTTAAACTCATTGAGTTTTTCAAAAAAGAAGTAAAAAAAAAAATATGTGTGAACAAATATTATGATGATTATTTTTTTAGTACTTAGAACTGTCAAACTCCATATAAACACAATTTTTGCTTAACCGTTGATATGTCAAGCTCCGTATTTTTGTTTTTGTAGAACTGCTGCCACCTGACTCAATTCGCCATGTCAGAATTAACACGAATTTATGGAAGGGGGCAACAATTGCACAAAAGCAGCAAGTTTATTTATATATATGCAGTTTGATAGCATATATATAAGTAAACTTGCACGAAAATGTGTCTAGTATATACACTACCAAGGAGAATTAAAACAGGTGACCTCACTTAAGCAGCTTATTATTATTATTATTATTATTATTATTATTATTATTATTATTATTATTATTATTATTATTATTGGTACTTAGAACTGTCATAACTGTATAAACAAGTTATGAATACATCGTATTGTTGTTTTTGTAGAACTGAAACGTAACATAAGAACTTTCTATTTCGCATCGCCTAATAGAGTAAAGGTTCATGAGGTCTAGGTGTAAGGGGGTGGCGAAGACCATTTGTTTGAACATAAAATATAAGTAATTCTTAAAAGATTGATAACACAAAATTTTGTATTTCTTGTACTTATAAAATGTTTCAAAGTTTCGAATATATTTGGAGATATTAAAGATAATCAGATCACAAGGTAACAGCAGTTCGGAGAATAGTTTTTACGCAAATTTTTTATGCATGGAATTTTGGCGTATAAAAAAAAATTACTGAGAAAGACAAATTTATAATTTTATAAGGAGTTTGACAGTTTAACAAATCAAAACAAATAAGCAGCTGGGCTAACGATATTACCATGGCACAAATAACAAATAGTTTTTTTAATTTATTTTTGACTTGATTGTAAAAATATGTAAACATAGGCAGTGCTTGTAAATTTGTACAAAAAACATGTTTACTGTGTAGGTTATCTCTTTTAGTTTAAGAGATATTTAGGTCGAAGCTAATTTCACCCCCATCTTTGGCCTAGTTTTTAAACTTGGGTCTTAATATTAGCGCACATATTAAAACCCAAGATATCTTACAAAATTCTAAAAAATATTGCTGCAAGAATTATATAAATATATATATCCCATAAAAAGTATAAACTTGAAAAAAATTCACATTTTTGGGATCATTTTCTAAAAAGGTGATAATATTGTTTCACTTCAAAAATAGTTTTTTTTTGTCTCGGACGGTTAAATTTTTGTAAAGGTTTCAAAAGAAATCTTAACATAAATGCGTATAAAGAAAACTCTAGGAAAACCAAGCCCTATCCAAATTTTGTCGATTTTGAAAAAGTTTTTTAATTGTTTTCTTTGTAAAATTCTCAAATGTCAAAGCAGAAATCAAAAAAAGATATATATATATTTATATATATAGGCTATCTACCCCACACATGTTGGTTAAACATACAAAAAAATATTTTCTGAGCTACGCCTTTTACAATGCCTGGGTGATAGTTTTAATGAAAAAAGTCAATTTTTAAAACAAGTTTTTCCCGGACTAGAATTTCGGGTATTTTGGTACAAAATAGTGGGAGTGTTTTTAATTCCCTAATTTTAAAAATTAAGTAGGAAAAAAAAATGTTACCAACTCTAAGAAATGTATGGTTTGTGAATTTGATGACTAATATATAATTACGATATTTTCAATTTTAAAATTTTATAATTTAAAAATAGCAAAATTTTTGCAAATTTTCAAAAAAATTTGTGGTGACATCATAATTTCAATTTTATTTGTTTTAAAATTAAAGTAGTGAGCTATGGATATAAATCATCGTTTTAGAACAACACCAGTAGTACGATTCAGTAACTTGTTTTAACGATAATCGAATCGTTAAAAATAGTAAACAACAAAATTGTCGTTTTCGTTATTCTCTAATACTTTTAACTAAATTTGTTTGCGTCAACTTAAAGACAAAAATGTTTGTGTTGTTAATATATTGACAAAAAGTAGCCAAAAAGTCAACCAAATTATATAGTCATTCTTCTGTACTCCAAGGTTATAGTCCGTGCTTCCACGTTTGCGAATCTTCTTTTAGGAGTAGTGATAATTTTGAAGAAAACCATTAACAGAAACACATCTTAATCAATATCAAAGACATAATTTAATCAATCACCGTCTTAAAACTGTTAAAAAAAATTTTGATTTGTTTTAAATTTTTTTGTTTTTCTATTTGGTATTTTCTTGTGGAGAGCTGCCACACGACAATCATAGTTATACACAATCGTTTAAGAGCACTTAGTGAATCACACAATCGTTACTGCAAACAACAAATGCTATTGACAAGTTTGCGATTGTCGAATCGTTAAAAGTTACTAAATCGCACTACTGATAATTTAGAATTTCCTTAAATGTGTATTAAAGGTCTTACAAGCTTACTATTCTTGGGCAATATTATTAAAGAGAAACATTTTTTTCTCGTTTGAAATGTTTGGATGAAATTCAAAGCAATTTAATGTATTTATTTTGTATCACACCACTTTAATTATTTTTTTATGCGTTAGAAGTAAAGTTTTTGCTTTTTTTTAATAAAAAGTCATTTCATAGGAAGTTCACTCATATTTCCCTTATAACTCAACCCAAAGGGTGTATCTACCTTTGGCAGAAATAATTTTAATACAAAGGAATTACATTGACACTTGTTAGTTTAATTTCTATCTTTATATTTTTTATTCTTGTGTTGGACCTTTGTAAATGATAAGAATTGCCAATGCTAACTCATTCGATAAATTTTTTTTCCATAATGCCAACAAGTTCTTACTATTTTCGTATTCAACTATAAAAATACTTATCCTCAGATCTATTCTCCATAATAAATTTTTATAAAAGATTGTTGCATTCAAAAATTAAAAACTAAAGAAAAATGTAGAAAAAGGACATATTTTTTATACATATTTTAGATTTGCTTAACAAACTGCACTTTGATCTGTAGTATTATGACAATAAATGAGCAAAAATAAAAACTAAATTTATTTTCTGGCACTTTAAATTGTTTACTATTAAATTACGATGACAAAAACACAAAAGGAAAAGGTGACAAAAATTTAATTTTGCCAAGAAAAGTTTTCGGTGAAACTGTATTGCATCGGTATGGTCGTTATACATACATACATACATATATAATCAATGTGAAACAGGTGACCTCACTTAATCAGCTGATTATTTTTTTAGTACTTAGAGCTGCAAACTCCATATAAGCATAATTTTCAAACTCCATGTGTAAAAAATTAATGATTTTGTCATATTGTTATTTTTGTAGAACTGCTGCTACCTGTTTCATTTCGCCATAATATATGATTAAAAGGGTTCTGAGAGTACTTTCTCTACAAAAACAAAAATACGGCGAATTCATTAATTTCTTTTATACATGAAGCTAAAATTGTACTTATTCGGATTATGGAAATTCTAAGTACTAAATAAAATAATCAGCTGATAAATGAGGTCATCTGTTTGAATTCGTCTTGATCGCATATGTATTAATAATAGGGCTGCCAGGTGGCCTTGAATAAACTCCATTGTCAACATATCTTAGAAGTTGTCAAATTACAAGTACAAATGTAATTTGTCAAGTTGAAAAAGTAGTAGGGAAATGGGAAGGCAATAGTTGTTTTTGTTTTTAATGAGGAGGAAGAGGAATTTTGAAGAGCAAATTGTTTGTATGAAATTGAAAACCAATGAATTTGTTTTTGTATTTTTTTCTTGTGAGTGCATTAATAGGAGGAAAAATTGTTTTGCATTTTATGAAATTGAAAACCAATGTATGTATGTATATATGTATGTATGTATGTATTTATGTAATTATGTTAAAAGTACATACAAACAATTTAACAGGGGAGACAATTTTTATTTATTTTTTTGCACTTTTAATTGTGATGAAATTAAAAACTGATGACTTGTATAAATAGCGTTTGAGTATTTTTGGTTTATTCATCTACATATTTTTATATGGTTATTTTTGTTTTTGTAAAGTGGAAACTTGAGAATTGTTTTGTTTATATGGAAAAAAATAACTTTGTGTAAAGTTCTTTGACATTAATGAAGATATATTTTATGTTGTTGAGTATGGTCATGATTAATATTAAATATTCTAATAACAAATTAAGGGGAGTATTTTTTATTCACATTAAACATTTTTCATATCTAGAATATGTTTAAAATTAGTTTAATGCTCAATATTTATGTATTTATAATATTTTCTCAATTTGAAATATTAAGAGATATACCCAAATTACTCTTCTTTGGAGATAAATTATATTAGATATAAATATAATTGTCTGAAGTAAAATTATTTCAATCAGTTAATAAACTTTTTAAAAGGCGGAACAAAAATGGAATCAAATAAGATTACAAATGCTGATATTGTTGCGGCTTTCAATAAATTAAAAACAAGACCATATCTAGCAGCAAAGGATTTACTACCATTAAAGCCATATAAGGTATTAAGTATGTTCCGCCATAAGAATAAATATGGAAATGTGGTGATGGCAGAGCTTGAAGAGGGAATGTTATATCTTCCCAAACGATATAATAATTTGGAAGATAAAGTAATAGATGGAGTTAATAATGAACAGTTTACTTTAAGGAGGAAATTAGATAATGGTTTATATGTTTTGGAATTGGAAGAGGTAGTCAGCGAAAACTCCGCTGGAGAAGACGAAGTGGGAGAGTTTTTCATCCCAAATTCTCAACCATATTTCAGTTGGGAAAATAGTAAAATTCCAAGAAATTCTTAAGAAAGAAAATTTGTTAATTAGTATATAAGTATCATGATTTTTAAAAACTAACTAATTGTAAAAAGAAAGCTTTACAATAAACATGTTACATATAAAAATTCAAAAATTTCTTCAAAATTTTGATGGTTTAATTTTTGTTGAACATCAAAAAACACTGGAAGAGTATTTGACACTTATTAATAAAACTGGGAATTATAATGAAGAACCTATATCATCTAAATATGGATTACACTTCGGATGATAAAGCAAACGTTGGTCCTGATACTTGTAACTGTAGAAAGCATATACAACTTATAAACAAAATAGAGGATTTTATAAAAAGATATTATTTATTATCTAAACGTCTAAAATAAGTAAATAGGGAACATATTTTTAATTTCAAATATGTTAATTTAAAAAAATAATAATAAATAAAAAATAATACAACTTTAAACAAAATTTTGTTTTTTTTTTTTTACAATAACTTCTTGCAATTTTGAACTTGGTAAGGGTCTTATGAATTTAGAATTTTAGAAATAATTTTAGTAAATAATAGACTATCTATCAAGAACAACATATTCAGAATAATGAATACATCCAACAACACTAAAATTGAATCAAATTATATTTCAAACAAGGGTCAAATTGAAATTCAAGAAATCTTAATACTGCCGCCTATAGACATTCCACTATTCCTCGCATTGCATGATGGTCGTGATAAAATTCTCCTGGAAGTTTTACTAAATGTGGAAAAAGAACTTGGAATAAAAACAAAATAATATATATTTTTCTTATTTATTTCTTTATTTATTTTTATTTTCTATAAAAACAAATAAAAATATTTAAATAAACTTAAAACTAACATATCATTTTCATGTAAATTAAAATAATTAAAAATATTTAAAATTTTATTAAAAGTAAAATTTTTACATCTTAAATAAATAAAAATGCAACAATAAACACCACAAAACATTGATGATTCACTTTGAATTCGCATTTTATTGTGGAGAAATGTTTTAGAATTTCGGTTTAGAAATGAAATAAATGGTTTTATTGGAGGTTGACCTGCAGAGCAAAAAAATTCTGCTGGTTTATTTTCAGGGAAATAAAAAGCGACCCAATGCTGTCCAGGCTTATAAGATGGATCAGTGTTGGCTATGTAAAATGATGGTTTTGTAACAGGTGTCTTGGGTAATTTATTGCTCGCAAAAACTCCTTTAAATTTATATTTTGTATAATTATTTGAATTTAAAGTATTTATAATATTTATTGAGTTCATAGCGTTTGAATTATAGTGCGAGACTTATCAATTTCTATTATACTGTCAAATTCACAATATACTAAGCAGGTAATTGCCTCTGTTATGGGTTTCCCGAAACGTCATTCTATTCGAATAGTTCCTTGATTTATTAAATTTCCACAATTAGAATTATTATTGTGATCTGGTGTTAAATCAAAAGCTAGTAAAAAAAATCCGCTATCAAAAAGTTCCTTTGTAATTTGATGACCTTTATCAAAATGATGGATTCCGGTACCTTTAAATAGGGTTTGATAACCACGAGTGCTTAATATTCCTCCATTGTTGTAGTTAAATTCTATTGGCTGTGCTGGAAATTGTACTCCATTAACAACCAAATTAAATCTTTGCAAATTAAAATGTTGAAAGTTGTATGGATTTTCTTTTCTATCTCCAGTATAAGCTTTGTTCGACACCATTCCAAAAATTAAGAAATTTGGTAATTGTCCAAGTATAACATTATCTAGAGATAATGAATGGTTTCCTGGATGTATAGTGAAGGTCTTAATTTCTACTCTCTTATATGGATAAATTGCATTTTTGCTTTGTAATACATTATGATGTGCCATTAATATACTACTATTGATAGTAAGATGATTTATATATAAATTAGCTTCATGTATTCTTAGATAAGATTCATTTTTATCCCCACTTTCTAAAATATAAAATTCTGGTTTCTCCAAATTTAATGTGACCTTAAGATCAACATTATTAAGCAAGTACTTTTGTTGATTAAATACATCTACATGAAGTTTTCCGAAAAGCTCCACCTTTTTCCCATCCTTAAATAATTTTTTTCTTTTATCTAAACCGGGATTTTCTTTATCGATTAATGAATTAATTTTATTCACATCAGTAGCCCAACCACACGATTCAAGATGGGTAGATCTAGCATCATTTCCATAATTGAGTAATGTTTCCATATATGCTCTATAGTGATAGTTGTTGTCAGGTTGAGATACACTTTTATTATTGAAATGAACTGTACAATTCCTAAATATGGAATGCAACAAGTTATTAACAACGCCTCCAGGTCCTTTGAATTCAAGCACTAGTCTAAGATAAATACTATTAAGATCTCTATATGTTTCACCATTCCCCAATGATACAAATTCAATTGTACTAGAGTTATCCAATGAAGCAATTGGATTATAACATATTTCTTCTGTTTTAATTACACTAGTTTGAATTGGGGGAGATTCAAATAAATCCAATTCACTTTTCATACATTCTATAAATCCCGACATTTTAAATTTCCAAAAATATCGTTAAAGTTCTTTCCTCTACAACGTTTGAATTTATTATGCGGTTTTTGTTTTAAGCGTTTAAGTTTTATATGCTTCCCTTTACCTTTCTGCATTGTTTTTATTTTTTCAATAGTAGCTTCTTTGATATTATTCATAATTTTTCTCCCTTGATTAAATAGAATATCTTTCACAGGTTTTGTTCCGATTTCCTCCAAAATTTCTTTTCCAATGTCTAATGACTTATTTTTTAAATAATTTAATCCTGTTCTCAAGAATGGTTTCAGGTGTGAAAACAAAGATGAAAACAGTGATGATATATTTCGCCAATATTTTGAACATTATTTCCAGACTGATTATTATAATAATTTGATACATCACATCCATGGTTATTACAAAAATGATTTAAAATTTTACTAAACATTTATTTTATATATTTTTTAAAGTGTAGAGTACAATAAACTGGTATGAATTCATTCAAACTTATTATTCCTCCTTCATCATTTCGAATCATTATAGATATATTATTAATGTTATAAGATTCAATAGGAAAATATTAAATTCTATTAAAATGAATATAATTTTTCAATGTGGATATTGAAAATATTTTCAAACATTTAGTTTTTTTATTACCTACATGTCGTGGTTTAATTATATCAGTGTAAATAAATACAATTTCATTTATATCTGGTGAAAAGACGTTTGGCAATGTTTTGATTATTTCTTTCCAGTAATGAAAATGAAATATCTGATAATCCAACTACCCAGTGATCATCCAAATTTAGAGATTGTGTTAGCAAATTTGTAAAAGTGTTTGGAGTATTTTTATAAATATCCATTGAATTATTACTTAATAAAGTAAAATAAATATTTTCTTCTTGTATACTTGAAGCCATCTTTAAAAAGAATGATCAATATAGTATGTTGTTTGTTATACATATATTATTTACTAATATCGTTCTGATGAATCCATGAATTATATTCTTTTCCGAAACCAAGCCATTTTACCAATAGTTTTTCTCCTTTTCGCTTTAAAATTTTTTCTACCAAAAAAATTTTTGGGTCTTTTGTTTTTAACAATTCTTCTTCATAAAATCCACCTTTAATTATATTTCCATTAAAATCTGCAAGTTGATATGTTATAGGATTGGTTACGTAAATTTTGTTTATCTTAAAAACCTCTGTAGACCAATTTGGTGTATATCCTTTCTCAAATTGATTTTTATATTTACTAATGCGAACTAAATCATTTAATTTATATTTTCCTCCTTTGAAAACCTTTAAATTACTGTATACAGTATTAAGAAGTTTCTGTTCATTTTTCTTATTAACTGAATTGGGTGCTGTTTTTATAGAACGATGATATGAAGAATTATATTCTTTCAACAATTTATTTAATATATCTATCCATTTATAATTTCCCTGCATACTAAATTGTTTCCACATTTTATTTTTTAAAGTTCTATTAAAACGTTCAACTTTTGATGCCTTCATACTTGAAAAAGTGTTGTAATGGTTAATTTCATATTCTTTCATAAGAGTTTTAAAATAGATATTATAAAATTCGTTCCCTTGATCAGAATGGATATTTTTGGGAGATTTTCCTTTGTTTAATTTTATAATACGTTTTAATGCTTTCGAAATTTCTATTCCTGTTTTAGTTTTTAGTGGTAATGCGTATGTATACTTTGAAAATACATCAATTACAGTAGGCATATATTTAAAACCTCTATTAAATTTTGCATACGGTATCATTTCCACTAAGTCAATCTGCCATGTATCTAAAATACCCTTTTGAATAAATCGTCGGCGCTGAAAGCTCTTTCTCGCTTGACGATGTAGCTCATCAACAAGAATTCTTTTACTCATATTTATATTTATAGAATGTTAATGCTTCACATCATTTAAATGTCGTGTACTAAAGTGTAAACATGTTTCAACAGTTTATATATCCATTCACTATGATGATTTGTGGTCCCTCTGGTTGTGGGAAATCCACATTTATTATGAATTTGATAAAAAATCAACATTTAATATCTAAAAACATAGATCGTGTTATTTGGTGTTTTGCAGAAAAAAAATCTCTTCCGAGAATTAACAATGTAGAGTTTATACATGGTATTCCAGAGGATTTTGCTACTGCAGAAAATGAATCGGTTTTAATAATATTGGATGATTTAATGCTTGAATCATCTAATAAAAAAGTGTGTGAACTTTTTACTAAGGGATCTCATCATAGAAATTTAGCTGTGATTTTAGTAATACAAAACATTTTTCATAAAGGTGCTTATTCCAGAGATATTTCTTTAAACTCTAAATATATAGTTATGTTTAAAAATCCTAGGGATAAGTTACAATTTCAATATTTAGCTCGCCAAGTATACCCAGAAAACTCAAAAGCTCTGGTTGATGTATATAATAACTGTACGCAGCAGGCTCATGGTTATTTATTAATTGATCTCACTCAACAAATACACAACGCATTAAGATTTAGAACGGATATTTTCAATAAAAATCACTATTTAATATTTGCAAATATAAACACTGACCTCGAACCTAAAACTGTTGAAGGAGAACAAACATATTCTTTACGTTCTTAAGAAAGCAGATCCTAAATTACGAAATGCAATACTGAAACATGTTGATGATGTTGTTATTAAAACAATAAATGAAATACTTTTTAATATAATTAATGAGAACCATAAAATCAATAAAGCAGTTTTTGACAAAATAAAACCATATAAAAATACAATTAGATAAGTTTGTTCACCAGAAACCTCAAAGAAACAAAAGAGGAAACATCTAATTCAAAAAGGAGGATTTCTACCAATTATTATTTCATCCGTTTTAAGTGGAGTTATTGGAAAAATTTTAGAAAATGTCAAATAATTTATCTTAATCCATCAACTTATGATAAATTTAAAATTAAATATTCTGATTCCAATTTTCTACATCGAAAACTAATACCAATATATAGTTCACACACACTAAAAGATATTAATAAATGGTATTATATTAAACAAGAATTAGCCAAATATTTAATTGGAAGCCAAATATCATCTTCTCATCATACTAAAAGTTCTAAATTGAGTAACCTACGTGATAATGAAACACAAACTAGAAAAATATGTAAGAAACATATTGAAACTCAAACAATGCAACCAGAGTCAAGTAGTGTAGGAACACAATCTAATATAAATTTACCTGAGGAAATTTATACTAATGAAAATTATGATGAAATTGATATGGATACAACATTACAAAAACTTAATCCTACTTCTGCCTCTTCAGCAGCTAAACGACTTAAACATTTTTCAAATAATGGGACACCAAAAATAAGAATATTGTCAAAGGATGAAAATCACAAAAATTTGAAGCAATCAACTTTACCATATCAATATTCTAATCGACTAACTAGAAATCGTAAAAAGTTAGATTACGAAATAGAAAATGTACAATGGAAAAATATTTAACAATAAAACACATTTATTATATAATAAAAGACATATATTTATTATTGTTTCATTGTGATAACATAAATATCAGTGTCATTTTCATTAAAAAATATATTTTTATAATATCTTAAGGAGTTAACTCTATTCAATAGAAATATATACATTTGAAGTTCTACTTATGTAAACTATAAATAAAATTAAAAAATATGACAGTATTTAAATTATTAAATGTACAACTTAAACATCTACATTCATTAAATATTCATCATCTGATAAATCTTTTAAAAATTCTATATACTCACTATCAATATTCAAGAAAATATCGTCATCTATCTCTGTAAAAAAGTTATCAAAGTCACTTTGAAGTCTAAAATGTCCTCGCGCATAAGTATTTATTTGGTCAGAAGCAATAATTCTTTTATCATCCGCATAACTCAAAACAACTTTATGTAATTTTTGTGTATACAACTGGTGAAACTTCGATCTAAGTGTATGCATTGTATCAGAAATTATTTTTCTTTCAAATAATGACCTTTTGTAGTCTATTATTGATAAATTTTGTATACATGATTTTTTAACTCCTTTAGATTTCTTTACTTCCTCCATGTCAACCGTTTTGAATGAATACATTTTTGATCGAAGTCCCACAAATTCTTTCATAATTTTCCCGCTATTCTCATCTTTCATCATGCCTAGAACTTTCTTATTTAATATTGGGAGTTTAAATATGTTATTGGGATGATACTCTGATGTATCAAACCTTGAGGCAATATCTTCACGAATATCACTATAAAAATCATCTGTTTTTATAGTGTATATGAATGAGTCTGTATCCATATAATTCAATGTTAAATTAGACTGAAATTTTGGTTTCATGTATTGATAATGAAAATCATACATTTTCCATTTTGAGAGTTCCAGCACAGCAAAGCCTAAATAAATTGGTTTGTTGTAAGTTATTTGCATAACGTTTAACTAAACTGCAAACATGTTTTCTGAAAATTGATTTATACTCCTAAAATTAGGCTTTGAAATTAATGCTCTAGCTCCTAAATGATTACGCCTTGTTGTTTCTCAATCTGTAACAATTTCCATATATTTGCTTTTATGAACATTTTCCATAGTTTTTCCATATACAGAATTATTTAATAATTTCAAAAAATCTTTTTTAAAAGCATTTTTTGCTCTTGTTCTGTGGTATGTATTCAAATGTATATATGTTTTTAACCATGGTGATTGTCGAAATTTTAATGCTCTGTGTATTTTTTTTAATATCAATCCATTCTTTAAACATTGTTTAAGAACTCTATAATGAATCTGGTATTTTGTTTTTGGTGTTAGGTCTGAAATCAACTTCCTACATTTAGATTTACCAACAAATTTATTTTATATTTATTTTCGAATTCTCCATATGGGAGATATTCTGACATGGCCCAACCATACAAATTGTTAGCATCTAGATGCATTAAATATTCTGAAGGCTTACTACTATCAAAGTCTTCTAAATGTTTATTAATTGCTCTAGAATATCTCTTTGAACACTGTACTAGTCCTCCTCTAATACCGTCTTGTATAAAATTATACATATTGACGTCACTTAAAAGTTCTAACCTTATGTTAGTTGTTCTTAACATTGCATCCCACGATAAATACTTCTAAAATTTTGAAAAATATCTGTTAAGAGGAGAACATCTGTTTTTAAATATAATTTAGTGTAATTATTACATTTAAAAGTTGTCCAAACCGATTTAGCATGATCATAAGCTTCATCAGTACAATGCGAATTATTTAAAATATTATAAAATTTTTCTTTAGCAGGAAGATTAGTTTCATTAAAGCGCTCCATCGAATCAATATAAGAATAAGGAAATACTCCTTTTCTTCTGAGTAAATCAAATTATTGTTTTTGATTGTAAATTTTATTTAGAATTTGAAAATCACTGTCATTTAAATTTTTGGCTAAAGATTCTAAGCTGGAGGCCATAAAACGAAAAGAGTCTAAAAACCGAATTTCAAATCCCTGATTTTCTTCAACTGTTATAAACTTTGATAACGATATATATAGTTCTTTATTGGGAGGAATTACCTTTATATCTCCCTCAAATTGTGAAAGTTCTTTCATAAATAAGTGACAATCATAAGAGAAAAATTATGAAAGAATACTGGTATGAATTTGGCTATTTTATAAATAATATTACATGAGCTATGGGCTACTCCTCTAAATTTGCCAGTTAAATGACAATGATCCCGTACTTTGTCCGCTCCCAAAATTTGCTTACATATGTGACAAATTGTTGAGAGATTATACAAAATTGTTTCATCATTGGAGAGTGCTGTCATTGGTGCGACCTTATTTAAATAGTTTCCGTAAATTTCTCTTGCATCATTAATTAAATTTTCTATGAATATTGTAAGAGCATCATTACCAAAATAAATATTAAACTTATCTAAGTTATCATTAAAACTACACTTAATACAATAACTAAAGGCACAAGCTATATGTTTTTGTATGTTTACTTGCTCGTTATCGATTTTTTCCAAATATGTCTCAAAATCAGCATATACAACGAGCAATACATCTAACTGCTTCTGATAGTTTTTAAAATGTAGAATGTTATTATCACCCTCTTGCATTTTCGGTACTACTTTTTTGCAGTTAAGATCATGATCTTGCATTATCTTCTCATTTGAAGAGTTCTGAAGACATGCATTACAAATTCAATCTCGTCTATGGTGGGAAGTTAAACTTGATCTTACTAATCTGAAATATTTGAATAATTTAATTTATAAAATATGTAGTTAATTTTTATTTAAATTACCTTCCGATATCTTTAATAAAAACGTAGCGACACCATTCTTCGTCCATAAGAAGAAGAAGAAGATTTATGTGATGATTCTTTACCGCAGATGTGAGGTAATATGATCCAACTATAGTATTACCTTCGCAGCCAAATTTTATTGGAAATTCTAGTTTTTCAAAATTTAGCAGTTCATTTTCCACACATATTTTCTCCTCATTTATTTGAATATTTCCAAATCCATTGCAATTCACAAATCCATTTGTTTCATTATATAAGAATGAAGCGATGATACACCACTTGAAACAATATCTATCATCATTCGGATAGTTGAAACAGGCATCTTTTTTTTATCCAATGTGGTAATAGTATATATTTGGAGCCTCTAATGAATGAAGCCTTATTTATATTTATTTCCAAATGCTTCATTCGTATTAGGGACCATTTACTATCCCTCTTCTAGAATTCTGACATTTTTTTACATATATACGTGTATTGTGCTTTCAAAGATTCTTCAATACTATCACTTATGGTTAAAAGTGACATTTTTGTTCTATGTGTTATGGTGGTTAGCATTATTTCATCTTCTACAATTTTAATATATTCGCACTCCACTTCTAAATTGTATTTCAATGTTATGTTTTTATTTATAGCGTTCTCCAAAATTTCAAAAATATTATGGTTTACATCTTCTAAAAACTCTTGAGGATGCAGAATTTCCTCTTTTTGGTTTCTGTAGAGGTATGTCAGAATTCTTTCTTTGAAAGCGCTTTTAGCACAACTAAATTTATTAGAAGTAGAAGGCTCACTTCTACCACTGACATGGGATGTGCTGGCATGAGTCCTTTCATGCTCCTTTAGATGTTTTTCCTTTGAAAACCATTTCCAGCATTCCGAACAATGAAGGATCTCATGTCCTTCAAGCATTTCTTTTTCCACAAAAATTGATTTGCAATATTTACATTTATAAGAAGGCATATTGTTTAAAATTTACGTCTAATCACTTTTAATTATGTCAAGAGACTAATGAAAAATAACATATATTTAAATATTGGTTAAAGGTTTGACATTTTTATACACTTACGCATACAGATACACACTTATGTATGCATATTCCTACCAAAAATGTTTTAATTTTTTTAACGGAAAAGTATTTTGCTTCGTTAAACACTTTTAATTCACCAGCAATTA
This sequence comes from Protocalliphora azurea, assembly GCA_932274085.1. Taxonomy (NCBI): domain Eukaryota; kingdom Metazoa; phylum Arthropoda; class Insecta; order Diptera; family Calliphoridae; genus Protocalliphora; species Protocalliphora azurea. The sequence continues at coordinate 63,389,635 of OW026522.1, forward strand.
TTAAATTTAAAGAATAATTCTTAATGCATAGGTGTATTAATAAAATAATTTTTAATTAAAAATTACTTCAAACATGGACAGACAGAAGCTTACATGCGAATTTTGTATTAATGAGACCTTTTCCACAAAGTGGAATAAAAAAAGGCACTTTATGAGATATCACAATTTTCATAAAGATAAAGCAAAAGACTTTTCACACTATTTGGAGACTGCAGATACTTCAGGGGGCGCAACATTGAATTTCGTTCCGGAGAATAAGGAACTAATGGAGGAAGATGAAAATCATCAACTGGATGTCAGACCATACTCAGTTCCAGAAGAGTATAAAACAATAATGGACGAAGACGAAGATCTTCTTCTAAATTTAGATATATAATAATTTTTAAGTATAATGTAAATAAAATAATAATAAGCACTATATAAGTTTAATATATTTTTATTAAATAAATAAAAATAAAAAAAAAAAAAAATAAAAAAAACTGTTTTATTTATAAAATGTTAGCTATAACTAAGTTCAAATATTGCAACCCCATTTGAAGATTGACGGCCTTTGTAAATAATAGTCCAGTTTTTATCATTCAATTGCGTTAAATAGGGATCTTCCTTGTTTAAAAATTTCACGAATCGTTGCGGAAGATAAAACCATTTATTGTTATTTAAATATGTGATAACTTTTGATCCATATTGTGTTTCTTTCCACTAAAATTTTAAAATTTTGAATGGCTGATGTAGGGGAATATCATCAATTTTTGTATACTCTGCCTTAATACCAAGAGCCAATTTAATAATTTGTTCATACATCTAAAATATATATATATATATATATATATATATATATATATATATATATATATATATATATATATATATATATATATATATATATAAATACATGAAAAGTTAAAATGCATTTTATAATAGTGATAGCTTACCATTCTGATAACTATACTTTGAAGTATTCCTCAGATCAAATGGTAATAAATATGATTTGATTCCTCTTCTTATACTAATTTAAAAAATACTCTTTTATATTTAAATAAGTAAATTGAATACTTTGAGTATTTCTCTTTAATATTTCAAATAGAGAAAATATTAATTTAGCTTTCATATAGAAATATTGAGTTATAAACTAATTATGTAAATAAAATATACTCCCATAGTTTGTTATTAGAATATTCAAATTAATCATTTCAAATTGAGAAAATATTGTAAATACATAAATATTGAGCCTTAAACTAATTTTAAATATATTCTAGATATGAAAAATGTTTAATGTGAATAAAAAATACTCCCCTTAATTTGTTATTACAATATTTAATATTAATCATGACCATACTCAACAACATAAAATACATCTTCATTAATGTCAAAGAACCTTACACAAAGTTATTTTTTTTTCCATATAAACAAAACAATTCTCAAGTTTCCACTTTACAAAAACAAAAATAACCATATAAAAATATGTAGATGAATAAACCAAAAATACTCAAACGCTATTTATACAAGTCATCAGTTTTTAATTTCATCACAATTAAAAGTGCAAAAAAAAAAAAAAAAATAAAAATTGTCTCCCCTGTTAAATTGTTTGTATGTACTTTTAACATAATTACATAAATACATACATACATACATATATACATACATACATTGGTTTTCAATTTCATAAAATGCAAAATAATTTTTCCTCCTATTAATGCACTCACAAGAAAAAATTACAAAAACAAATTCATTGGTTTTCAATTTCATACAAACAATTTGCTCTTCAAAATTCCTCTTCCTCCTCATTAAAAACAAAAACAACTATTGCCTTCCCATTTCTCTACTACTTGAAAACAATTTGGAGTTACGAAGAATATTTTGATAGTGATGCCGAAGCATATTTTTATATTTTATAGAATACAATACTTTTTGCTTTGTCAAAGTGAGATCCTGAGAGACAAACTTGGAGAGAAATACGTAACAACGACTGAATTTTAAATAATCTTAAAATGGTGTATTTATGAGATAACGAATCATATTACAAAAGAGGACTATTTTAAATTTAAACAACTATTTTTCAGAACTACGACTACTGTACGATGTAGTAGTTATTTTTTTATACTTTGAGTAAATGTTCAAAAGCAATATTAACGGATATTGAAATATTTGTATTGACTCAATCTAAAGAAACAGTGCCAAATGTTACTTTATTTTTTTTAAACAACAATTGCCTAAACGGATATGCTACTATGTAAATTCTTATTTTCGCAAAAATTTTAAAAGTTTTATCTTTATTGTACTGTCATATTTATGTATCTAGTTCTATGTAGGTTTCATGTAAAAAGTAAAAGATTTTTGGCGGAAGTCGATTCTAAAGTTTTTTTTGGAAATCAAGCTCGTTTTTCAGGAATCTGAAGTTAGATAACAATTTGAATCTGGCAACCCTAATTAATAAAAACATTCATGTAAATTTTTTATCAAGACAAAAGTCAAATTTTTGTCTGAATTATAGATAATTTTTTATTTTTATCAATTATAGGAGAAAACGTATATCATGTAAGAAATACCAACAACAATCAAAATGTCGTCTTTTTTCAAGCAACGTCAAGACAAAGTTGTCAGCACCAGAGCTCTGACAATTTTGTTTTAACGCTGCAATAACACTGGCTAAATCACTAGGCAAATTTTTATCCTGATAAAATTTTGACGTTTGTCTTGATAAAAATTTGTCTAGTTCAGACTTACATTACTTTACTAGATGTCCTCACCTAACATAAAAAAATTAAAATTAATTAGTAGTAAATGAAAAAGCAAATTTAAAAAAAAAACATGTTTAGACATCAAGCCTCACACACAATGTTTTTTACTAACAAGAAATTAACATGAATGTATGTATTCCACCATGAAAACATTGAAATTTGAGCAGATATTTTTAACATTATGTTTTAACATTATATCATCTCTAATGAAGACTACCCGTTAATCAGAAGTAAAAGTAATATTCACTCATTATCCAAATTATTTAAAAACCATTAGTACGGGTAATCATGATTTATGCCACCAACGTTATTAGTAATTTCTACGATAGATTTTTTATGCAGTGTTACGCAAAGTACAATTCCTTTGCCCCGGAGGCAGAGGTATAATTTATTTTTTATATCCATACATAATACAATAGGTGTGAATTTCTTCAAATGAAAAATTTTGAAATATGTATGTTTTAAAGCTTTTTAAACTTATATTTATGTTTTATTTATTAACTACAACTATCTAAGGAATAAAAAATGCTTTTAAAATTTACCTACACTGCCGTTTGGAGATCGGAAGAGATTTTTATGTAGAAACCCATATTTTTCTGTGGTGTGTTCGCAAAAATTTTAAAATTACAGAATTATTTTCTATTTTTTTAACTAAATTTTAATAAAAAGCAATAATATTAAAAAATATGATTTTTTCATTACTAAATGGGCGACAATGCTTCTTAAATTATTGATTTAGATCTATTTAAGTATTATAGGTAGAATTTATATTATAGGATGTACCTGATTTAAAATAATCAGTTACATACTATAATGTACATTCTACCAAAAATACTTAAATAGAGCTAAATCAATAATTTTAGAAGCATATTATATTCCCAGAGCCACATTACCATCAGATTTGATGAAAGATTCAAGTCGTTATCCTTCCAAACTCTCTATAATAGTGAAATATTTTACTCAGATTAGAGTTCCATCAATATGTGCAAAAAATCGTAGCACATTTTTTTTAATCATTTTGTTTACATAATATGAAAATTTCTTCATTTCAATTATCTTTTATCGCGTTTTACATATTTCTTCATTAGATACAATAAAATTATCATTATTTATGAGTCTGTTTGTTCTTATTTGGAATATCTTGTATTATTCGAAAAAGTCTCGGAAAATTGTACAGGGATTTATAGAAAACGATTATCCTGCAATAGAGCGACCTTTACATATCACTTTCGTGGAATTTTTAGCTTTATAACGACAGTAGTAGGGAAATGAGAAGGCAATAGTTGTTTTTGTTTTTAATGGGGAGTAAGAGCAATTTTGAAGAGCAAATTGTTTGTATGAAATTGAAAACCAATGAATTTGTTTTTGTAATTTTTTCTTGTATATGCATTAATAGGAGACAATTTTTTATTATTATTTTTTTGCACTTTTAATTGTGATGAAATTAAAAACTGATGAGTTGTATAAATAGCGTTTGAGTATTTTTGATTTATTCATCTACATATTTTTATATGTTTATTTTTGTTTTTGTAAGGTGGAAAATAAACTTGAGAATATGGAAAAAATAACCTTGTGTAAGGTTTTTGACATTAATGAAGATATATTTTATGTTATTTATGTTAGTAACAAATTAAGGGGAGAGTATTTTTTATTCACATTAAACATTTTTCATATCTAGAATACGTTTAAGATTAGTATATGGCTCAATATTTATGTATTTATAATACTTTCTCAATTTTAAACATTAAGAGATATACCCAAATTAGATAGATTAGATATAAATATAAATGTCTGAAGTGAAGAAGGCGGAACAAAAATAGAATCAAATAAAATTACAAATGCTGATATTGTTGTGGCTTTCACTAAATTAAAAACAAAACCATATCTAGCAGCAAAGGATTTACTACCACCAAAGCCATATGAGGTATTAAGTATGTTCCGCCATAAGAATAAATATGGAAATGTGGTGATGGCAGAGCTTGAAGAGGGAATGTTATCTTCCCAAACGATATAATAATTTGGAAGATAAAGTAGTAGATGGAGTTAATAACGAACAATTTACTTTAAGGAGGAAGTTAGATAATGATTTATATATTTTGGAATTAGAAGAGGTAGTCAGTGAAAACTCAGCTGGAGAAGACGAAGTAGGAGAGTTTTTCATCCCAAATTCTCAACCATATCTCAGTTGGGAAAATAGCAAAATTCCAAGAAATTCTTAATAAAAAAAATTATTTAATTAGTATATAAGTATCATTGTTTTTAAAAACTCAATAATTGTAAAAAGAAAGCTTTATAATAAAGATGTCACATATAAAAATTCAAAAATTTCTTCAAGATTTTGATGGTTTAATTTTTGTTGAACATCAAAATCAGCGGAAGAGTATTTGGCACTTATTAATAAAACTGGGAATTATAATGAAGAACCTATATCATCTAAATATGAATTACTCTTCAAAAACTGTTCATGGTCGGATGATAAAGCAAACGTTGGTCCTGATACTTGTAATTGTAGGAAGCATAAACAACTTATAAACAAAATAGAGGATTTTATAAAAAGATATTATTTATTCTCTAAACGTCTACAATAAGTAAATAGGGAAAATATTTTTAATTTCAAATATGTTAATTAAAAAAAAAAAAATAATAAATAAAAAATAATACAACTTTAAACACATTTTTGATTTTTTTCTTTACAATAAGTTTTTACAATTTTGAACTTGGTAAGGGTCTTATGAATTATGAATTTTAGAAATAATTTTAGTAAATAATAGACTATCTATCAAGAACAACATATTCAGAATAATGAATACATCCAACAACACTAAAATTGAATCAAATTATATTTCAAACAAGGGTCAAATTGAAATTCAAGAAATCTTAATATTGCCGCCTATAGACATTCCACTATTCCTCGCATTGCATGATGGTCGTGATAAAATTCTCCTGGAAGTTTTACTAAATGTGGAAAAGGAACTTGGAATAAAAACAAAATAATATATATTTTTCTTATTTATTTATTTATTTTTATTTTCTATAAAAACAAATAAAATATTTAAATAAACTTAAAACTAACATATCATTTTCATGTAAATTAAAATAAATAAAAATATTTAAAATTGTATTAAAAATTAAAATTTTACATCTTAAATAAATAAAAATGCAACAATAAACACCACAAAACATTGATGATTCACTTTGAATTCGCATTTTATTGTAGAAAAATATTTTAGAATTTCGGTTTAGAAATGAAATAAATGGTTTTATTGGAGGTTGACCTGCAGAGCAAAAAAAATTCTGCTGGTTTATTTTCAGGGAAATAAAAAGCGACTCAAATCTGTCCAGGCTTATAAGATGGATCAGTGTTGACTATGTAAAATGATAATTTTGTAACAGGTGTCTTGGGTAATTTATTACTCGCAAAAACTCCTTTAAATTTACATTTTGTATAATTATTTGAATTTAAAGTATTTATAATATTTATTGAGTTCATAGATTTTGAATTATAGTGCGAGACTTATCAATTTCTATTATACTGTCAAATTTACAGTATAATAGAAATTGACTAAGCAGGTAATTGCCTCCGTAATTGGTTTCCCAAACCGTCCTTCTATTCGAATAGTTCCTTGATTTATTAAATTTCCACGATTAGAATTATTATTGTGATCTGGTGTTAAATCAAAAGCTAGTAAAAAAAAATCCGCTATCAAAAAGTTCCTATGTAATTTGATGACCTTTATCAAAATGATGGATTCCAGTACCTTTAAATAGGGTTTGACAACCACGAGTGCTTAATATTCCTCCATTGTTGTAGTTAAATTCTATTGGCTGTGCTGGAAATTGTACTCTATTAACAACCAAATTAAATCTTTGTAAATTAAAATGTTGAAAGTTGTATGGATTTTCTTTTCTATCTCCAGTATAAGCTTTGTTCGACACCATACCAAAAATTAAGAAATTTGTTAATTGTCCAAGTATAACATTATCTAGAGATAATGAATAGTTTCCTGGATGTATAGTGAAGGTCTTAATTTCTACTCTCTTATATGGATAAATTGCATTTTTGCTTTGTAATACATTATGATGTGCCATTAATACACTACTATTGATAATAAGATGATTTATATATAAATTAGCTTCATGTATTCTTAGATAAAATTCATTTTTATCCCCACTTTCTAAAATATAAAATTCTGGTTTCTCCAAATTTAATGTGACCTTAAGATCAACATTATTAAGCAAGTACTTTTGTTGATTAAATACATCTACATGAAGTTTTCCGAAAAGCTCCACCTTTTTCCCATCCTTAAATAATTTTTTTCTTTTATCTAAACAGTGATTTTCTTTATCGATTAATGAATTAATTTTATTCACATCAGTAGTAGGGAAATGGGAAGGCAATAGTTGTTTTTGTTTTTAATGAGGATTAAGAGGAATTTTGAAGAGGAAATTGTTTGTATGAAATTGAAAACCAATGAATTTGTTTTTGTAATTTTTTCTTGTGAGTGCATTAATAGGAGGAAAAATTGTTTTGCATTTTATGAAATTGAAAACCAATGTATGTATGTATATATGTATGTATGTATTTATGTAATTATGTTAAAAGTACATACAAACAATTTAACAGGGGAGACAATTTTTATTTATTTTTTTTTTTGCACTTTTAATTGTGATGAAATTAAAAACTGATGACTTGTATAAATAGCGTTTGAGTATTTTTGGTTTATTCATCTACATATTTTTATATGGTTATTTTTGTTTTTGTAAAGTGGAAACTTGAGAATTGTTTTGTTTATATGGAAAAAAATAACTTTGTGTAAGGTTCTTTGACATTAATGAAGATATATTTTATGTTGTTGAGTATGGTCATGATTAATATTAAATATTCTAATAACAAATTAAGGGGAGTATTTTTTATTCACATTAAACATTTTTCATATCTAGAATATGTTTAAAATTAGTTTAATGCTCAATATTTATGTATTTATAATGTTTTCTCAATTTGAAATGATTAATTTGAATATTCTAATAACAAACTATGGGAGAATATTTTATTTACATAATTAGTTTATAACTCAATATTTCTATATGAAAGCTAAATTAATATTTTCTCTATTTGAAATATTAAAGAGAAATACTCAAAGAATTCAATTTACTTATTTAAATATAAAGGAGTATTTTTTAAATTTGTATAAAAAGAGGAATCAAATCATATTTATTACCATTTGATCTGAGGAATACTTCAAAGTATAGTTAGCAGAATGGTAAGCTATCACTATTGTAAAATGCATTTTAGCTTTTCATGTATTTATATATATATATATATATATATATATATTTTTTAGATGTATGAACAAGTTATTAAATTGGCTCTTGGTATTAAGGCAGAGTATACAAAAATTGATGATATTCCCCTACATCAGCCATTCAAAATTTTAAAATTTTAGTGGAAAGAAACACAATATGGATCAAAAGTTATCACATATTTAAATAACAATAAATGGTTTTATCTTCCGCAACGATTCGTGAAATTTTTAAACAAGGAAGATCCCTATTTAACGCAATTGAATGATAAAAACTGGACTATTATTTACAAAGGCCGTCAATCTTCAAATGGGCTTGCAATATTTGAACTTAGTTATAGCTAACATTTTATAAATAAAACAGTTTTTTTATTTTTTTTTTTATTTTTATTTATTTAATAAAAATATATTAAACCTATATAGTGCTTATTATTATTTTATTTACATTATACTTAAAAATTATTATATATCTAAATTTAGAAGAAGATCTTCGTCTTCGTCCATTATTGTTTTATACTCTTCTGGAACTGAGTATGGTCTGACATCCAGTTGATGATTTTCATCTTCCTCCATTAGTTCCTTATTCTCCGGAACGAAATTCAATGTTGCGCCCCCTGAAGTATCTGCAGTCTCCAAATAGTGTGAAAAGTCTTTTGCTTTATCTTTATGAAAATTGTGATATCTCATAAAGTGCCTTTTTTTATTCCACTTTGTGGAAAAGGTCTCATTAATACAAAATTCGCATGTAAGCTTCTGTCTGTCCATGTTTGAAGTAATTTTTAATTAAAAATTATTTTATTAATACACCTATGCATTAAGAATTATTCTTTAAATTTAATAATTGCTGGTGAATTAAAAGTGTTTAACGAAGCAAAATACTTTTCCGTTAAAAAAATTAAAACATTTTTGGTAGGAATATGCATACATAAGTGTGTATCTGTATGCGTAAGTGTATAAAAATGTCAAACCTTTAATCAATATTTAAATATATGTTATTTTTCATTAGTCTCTTGACATAATTAAAAGTGATTAGACGTAAATTTTAAACAATATGCCTTCTTATAAATGTAAATATTGCAAATCAATTTTTGTGGAAAAAGAAATGCTTGAAGGACATGAGATCCTTCATTGTTCGGAATGCTGGAAATGGTTTTCAAAGGAAAAACATCTAAAGGAGCATGAAAGGACTCATGCCAGCACATCCCATGTCAGTGGTAGAAGTGAGCCTTCTACTTCTAATAAATTTAGTTGTGCTAAAAGCGCTTTCAAAGAAAGAATTCTGACATACCTCTACAGAAATCAAAAAGAGGAAATTCTGGATCCTCAAGAGCTTTTAGAAGATGTAAACCATAATATTTTTGAAATTTTGGAGAACGCTATAAATAAAAACATAACATTGAAATACAATTTAGAAGTGGAGTGCGAATATATTAAAATTGTAGAAGATGAAATAATGCTAACCACCATAACACATAGAACAAACATGTCACTTTTAACCATAAGTGATAGTATTGAAGAATCTTTGAAAGCACAATACACGTATATATGTAAAAAATATCAGAATTCTAGGAGAGGGATAGTGGATGGTCCCTAATACGAATGAAGCACTTGGAAATAAATATAAATAAGGCTTCATTCATTAGAGGCTCCAAATATATACCATTAATACATTGGATAAAGAAAAAAGATGCCTGTTTCAACTATCCAAATGATGATGAATATTGTTTCAAGTGGTGTATCATCGCTTCATTCTTATATAATGAAGCAAATGGATTTGTGAATTGCAATAGATTTGGAAATATTCAAATAAATGAGGAGAAAATATGTGTGCAAAATGAAGTGCTAAATTTTCAAAAACTTCAATTTCCAATGAAGTTAAAAGATATAAAGATATTTGAAAGCAAGAATGAACATGTTAGCATAAATGTATTTGGCTGTGAAGGTAATACTATAGTTGGACCGTATTACCTCACATCTGCAGTAAAGAATCACCACATAAATCTTCTTCTTCTTATGGACGAAGAATGGTGTCACTACGTTTACATTAAAGATATCGGAAGGTAATTTAAATAAAAATTAACTACATATTTTATAAATTAAATTATTATTATTCAAATATTTCAGATTAGTAAGATCAAGTTTAACTTCCCACCATGGACGGGTTTTCATTTGCAACGCGTGTCTGCAGTACTCTCCAAATGAGAGGATAATGGAAGATCATTATCTTAACCGTAAAAGAGTAGTACCGAAAATGCCAGAGGGTGATAATAACATTTTATATTTTAAAAATTATCAGAAGGAGTTAGATGTACCGTTCGTTATATATGCTGATTTTGAGACGTATTTGGAGAAAATTGATAACGAGCAAGTAAATATACAAAAACATATAGCTTGTGCTTTTAGTTATTATATTAAGTGTAGTTTTAATGATAATTTAGATAAGTTTAATATTTATTTTGGTAATGATGCTCCTACAATATTCATAGAAAATTTAATTAATGACGCAAAAGAAATTTACGGAAACTATTTAAATAAGGACGTACCAATGACAGCACTCTCCAATGATGAAACAATTTTGTATAACCTCTCAACAATTTGTCACATATGTAAGCAAATTTTAGGAGCGGACAAAGTACGGAATTATTGTCATTTAACTGGCAAATTTAGAGGAGCAGCCCATAGCTCATGTAATATTAATTATAAAATAGCCAAATTCATACCAGTATTCTTTCATAATTTTTCCTCCTATGATTGTCACTTATTTATGAAAGAACTTTCACAATTTGAGGGAGATATAAAGGTAATTCCTCCCAATAAAGAACTATATATATCGTTATCAAAGTTTATAACAGTTGAAGAAAATCAGGGATTTGAAATTCGGTTTTTAGACTCTTTTCGTTTTATGGCCTCCAGCTTAGAATCTCTAGCCAAAAATTTAAATGACAGTGATTTTCAAATTCTAAATAAAATTTATAATCAAAAACAACAATTTGATTTACTCAGAAGAAAAGGAGTATTTCCTTATTCTTATATTGATTCGATGGAGCGCTTTAATGAAACTAATCTTCCTGCTAAAGAAAAATTTTATAATATTTTAAATAATTCGCATTGTTCTGATGAAGCCTATGATCATGCTAAATCGGTTTGGACAACTTTTAAATGTAATAACTTGTTAGATTACACTAAATTATATTTAAAAACAGATGTTCTCCTCTTAACAGATATTTTTCAAAATTTTAGAAGTATCTGTAAAAGTATATACAAACTTGACCCATGCCAATATTATACTGCTCCAGGTTTATCGTGGGATGCGATGTTAAGAACAACTAACATAAGGTTAGAACTTTTAAGTGACGTCAATATGTATAATTTTATACAAGACGGTATTAGAGGAGGACTAGTACAGTGTTCAAAGAGATATTCTAGAGCAAATAATAAATATTTAGAATACTTTGATAGTAGTAAGCCTTCAGAATATTTAATGTATCTAGATGCTAACAATTTGTATGGTTGGGCCATGTCAGAATATGTCCCATATGGAGAATTCGAGTGGATTTATGATGATGCGGCTTTAGAAGATATTGATGTAACTACAATATCGGATACATCTGATATTGGATATTTTTTGGAGGTAGATTTAGAATATCCACACTATTTACATGAATTTCATAATGATTTACCCTTTTGCCCAGAAAATAAATTTGTTGGTAAATCTAAATGTAGGAAGCTGATTGCAGACCTAACACCAAAAACAAAATATCAGATCCATTATAGAGTTCTTAAACAATGTTTAAAGAATGGACTGATATTAAAAAAAATACACAGAGCATTAAAATTTCGACAATCTCCATATATAGATTTGAATACATACCACAGAACAAGAGCAAAAAATGCTTTTGAAAAACATTTTTTTAAATTATTAAATAATTCTGTATATGGAAAAACTATGGAAAATGTTCATAAACGCAAAGATATAAAAATTGTTACAGATTGGGAAACAACAAGGCGTAATCATTTAGGAGCTAGAGCATTAATTTCAAAGCCTAATTTTTCGAGTATAACTCAATTTTCAGAAAACATGTTTGCAGTTCAGTTAAAGGTTATGCAAGTAACTTATAACAAACCAATTTATTTAGGCTTTGCTGTGCTGGAACTCTCAAAATGGAAAATGTATGATTTTCATTATCAATACATGAAACCAAAATTTCAGTCTAATTTAACATTGAATTATATGGATACAGACTCATTCATATACACTATAAAAACAGATGATTTTTATAGTGATATTCGTGAAGATATTGCCTCAAGGTTTGATACATCAGAGTATCATCCCAATAACATATCTAAACTCCCAATATTAAATAAGAAAGTTCTAGGCATGATGAAAGATGAGAATAGCGGGAAAATTATGAAAGAATTTGTGGGACTTCGATCAAAAATGTATTCATTCAAAACGGTTGACATAGAGGAAGTAAAGAAATCTAAAGGAGTTAAAAAATCATGTATACAAAATTTATCAATAATAGACTACAAAAGGTCATTATTTGAAAGAAAAATAATTTCTGATACAATGCATACATTTAGATCGAAGTTTCACCAGTTGTATACACAAAAATTACATAAAGTTGTTTTGAGTTATGCGGATGATAAAAGAATTATTGCTTCTGACCAAATAAATACTTATGCGCGAGGACATTTTAGACTTCAAAGTGACTTTGATAACTTTTTTACAGAGATAGATGACGATATTTTCTTGAATATTGATAGTGAGTATATAGAATTTTTAAAAGATTTATCAGATGATGAATATTTAATGAATGTAGATGTTTAAGTTGTACATTTAATAATTTAAATACTTTCATATTTTCTAATTTTATTTAAAGTTTACATAATTAGAACTTCAAATGTATATATTTCTATTGAATAGAGTTAACTCCTTAAGATATTATAAAAATATATTTTTTAATGAAAATGACACTGATATTTATGTTATCACAATGAAACAATAATAAATATATGTCTTTTATTATATAATAAATGTGTTTTATTTTTAAATATTTTTCCATTGTACATTTTCTATTTCGTAATCTAACTTTTTACGATTTCTAGTTAGTCGAGGAGAATATTGATATGGTAAAGTTGATTGCTTCAAATTTTTGTGATTTTCATCCTTTGACAATATTCTTATTTTTGGTGTTCCATTATTTGAAAAATGTTTTAGTCGTTTAGCTGCTGAAGAGGCAGAAGTAGGATTAAGTTTTTGTAATGTTGTATCCATATCAATTTCATCATAATTTTCATTAGTATAAATTTCCTCAGGTAAATTTATATTAGATTGTGTTCCAACACTACTTGACTCTGGTTGCATTGTTTGAGTTTCAATATGTTTCTTATATATTTTCCTAGTTTGTGTTTCATTATCACGTAGGTTACTCAATTTAGAACTTTTAGTTTGATGAGAAGATGATATTTGGCTTCCAATTAAATATTTGGCTAATTCTTGTTTAATATAATACCATTTATTAATATCTTTTAGTGTGTGTGAACTATATATTGGTATTAGTTTTCGATGTAGAAAATTGGAATCAGAATATTTAATTTTAAATTTATCGTAAATTGATGGATTAAGAACTATTAATTTGGATAAATTATTTTACATTTTTTAAATTTTTCCAATAACTCCACTTAAAACGGATGAAATAATAATTGGTAGAAATCCTCCTTTTTGAATTAGATGTTTCCTCTTTTGTTTCTTTGAGGTTTCTGGTGAACAAACTTTTCTAATTGTATTTTTATATGGTTTTATTTTGTCAAAAACTGCTTTATTGATTTTATGGTTCTCATTAATTATATTAAAAAGTATTTCATTTATTGTTTTAATAACAACATCATCAACATGTTTCAGTATTGCATTTCGTAATTTAGGATCTGCTTTCTTAAGAACGTAAAGAATATGTTTGTTCTCCTTCAACAGTTTTAGGTTCGAGGTCATTGTTTATATTTGCAAATATTAAATAGTGATTTTTATTGAAAATATCCGTTCTAAATCTTAATGCGTTGTGTATTTGTTGAGTGAGATCAATTAATAAATAACCATGAGCCTGCTGCGTACAGTTATTATGTACATCAACCAGAGCTTTTGAGTTTTCTGGGTATACTTGGCGAGCTAAATATTGAAATTGTAACTTATCCCTAGGATTTTTAAACATAACTATATATTTAGAGTTTAAAGAAATATCTCTGGAATAAGCACCTTTATGAAAAATGTTTTGTGTTACTAAAATCACAGCTAAATTTCTATGATGAGATCCCTTAGTAAAAAGTTCACACACTTTTTTATTAGATGATTCAAGCATTAAATTATCCAATATTATTAAAACCGATTCATTTTCTGCAGTAGCAAAATCCTCTGGAATACCATGTATAAACTCTACATTGTTAATTCTCGGAAGAGAATTTTTTTCTGCAAAACACCAAATAACACGATCTATGTTTTTAGATATTAAATGTTGATTTTTTATCAAATTCATAATAAATGTGGATTTCCCACAACCAGAGGGACCACAAATCATCATAGTGAATGGATATATAAACTGTTGAAACATGTTTACACTTTAGTACACGACATTTAAATGAAGTGAAGCATTAACATTCTATAAATATAAATATGAGTAAAAGAATTCTTGTTGATGAACTACATCGTCAAGCGAGAAAGAGCTTTCAGCGCCGACGATTTATTCAAAAGGGTATTTTAGATACATGGCAGATTGACTTAGTGGAAATGATACCGTATGCAAAATTTAATAGAGGTTTTAAATATATGCTTACTGTAATTGATGTATTTTCAAAGTATACATACGCATTACCACTAAAAACTAAAACAGGAATAGAAATTTCGAAAGCATTAAAACGTGTTATAAAATTAAACAAAGGAAAATCTCCCAAAAATATCCATTCTGATCAAGGGAAAGAATTTTATAATATCTATTTTAAAACTCTTATGAAAGAATATGAAATTAACCATTACAACACTTTTTCAAGTATGAAGGCATCAAAAGTTGAACGTTTTAATAGAACTTTAAAAAATAAAATGTGGAAACAATTTAGTATGCAGGGAAATTATAAATGGATAGATATATTAAATAAATTGTTGAAAGAATATAATTCTTCATATCATCGTTCTATAAAAACAGCACCCAATTCAGTTAATAAGAAAAATGAACAGAAACTTCTTAATACTGTATACAGTAATTTAAAGGTTTTCAAAGGAGGAAAATATAAATTAAATGATTTAGTTCGCATTAGTAAATATAAAAATCAATTTGAGAAAGGATATACACCAAATTGGTCTACAGAGGTTTTTAAGATAAACAAAATTTACGTAACCAATCCTATAACATATCAACTTGCAGATTTTAATGGAAATATAATTAAAGGTGGATTTTATGAAGAAGAATTGTTAAAAACAAAAGACCCAAAAATTTTTTTGGTAGAAAAAATTTTAAAGCGAAAAGGAGAAAAACTATTGGTAAAATGGCTTGGTTTCGGAAAAGAATATAATTCATGGATTCATCAGAACGATATTAGTAAATAATATATGTATAACAAACAACATACTATATTGATCATTCTTTTTAAAGATGGCTTCAAGTATACAAGAAGAAAATATTTATGTTACTTTATTAAGTAATAATTCAATGGATATTTATAAAAATACTCCAAACACTTTTACAAATTTGCTAACACAATCTCTACATTTGGATGATCACTGGGTAGTTGGATTATCAGATATTTCATTTTCATTACTGGAAAGAAATAATCAAAACATTGCCAAACGTAGAAAACGAAATACAATTTCAAATGTCGACACACAAGCTATAGTACATGGAAAAACAAAAAATATTGAAGCATAGTGCAAATAATGAATATGAAGACATTAAGTTAAAATTTCACGAACTTTTAGAAAGCTCTAATGATTTTATGATAACAAACCCCAATCTGAATAATAAAACAAAACTTTTGAATAAATTAAGTGATACTCCAAAAAGTAATGTATCACAGAAAAAAAAGATTTAAGTGATAAAAAATCAGATCCTTTAAATAAGTTAAAGAATGATACCCCACAAACAAATTTAGCAACAGAAAAGAAAGTCAACGAATTTGATTCTTATACTAGTAGAGATGAATTAGAAAACGTTGAAAAGGATTCCATTTTAACATCAACAAACCACATTCTGCACAAATCTTTAACCAAATTTTCAGATAATATGACAAATTATTTTACTAAAGTCTTTTCACCAGATATAAATGAAATTGTATTTATTTACACTGATATAATTAAACCACGACATGTAGGTAATAAAAAAAACTAAATGTTTGAAAATATTTTCAATATCCACATTGAAAAATTATATTCATTTTAATAGAATTTAATATTTTCCTATTGAATCTTATAACATTAATAATATATCTATAATGATTCGAAATGATGAAGGAGGATTAATAAGTTTGAATGAATTCATACCAGTTTATTGTACTCTACACTTTAAAAAATATATAAAATAAATGTTTAGTAAAATTTTAAATCATTTTTGTAATAACCATGGATGTGATGTATACAAATTATTATAATAATCAGTCTGGAAATAATGTTCAAAATATTGGTGAAATATATCATCACTGTTTTCATCTTTGTTTTCACACCTGAAACCATTCTTGAGAACAGGATTAAATTATTTAAAAAATAAGTCATTAGACATTGGAAAAGAAATTTTGGAGGAAATCGGAACAAAACCTGTGAAAGATATTCTATTTAATCAAGGGAGAAAAATTATGAATAATATCAAAGAAGCTACTATTGAAAAAATAAAAACAATGCAGAAAAGTAAAGGGAAGCATATAAAACTTAAACGCTTAAAACAAAAACCGCATAATAAATTCAAACGTTGTAGAGGAAAGAACTTTAACGATATTTTTGGAAATTTAAAATGTCGGGATTTATAGAATGTATGAAAAGTGAATTGGATTTATTTGAATCTCCCCCAATTCAAACTAGTGTAATTAAAACAGAAGAAATATGTTATAATCCAATTGCTTCATTGGATAACTCTAGTACAATTGAATTTGTATCATTGGGGAATGGTGAAACATATAGAGATCTTAATAGTATTTATCTTAGACTAGTGCTTGAATTCAAAGGACCTGGAGGCGTTGTTAATAACTTGTTGCATTCCATATTTAGGAATTGTACAGTTCATTTCAATAATAAAAGTGTATCTCAACCTGACAACAACTATCACTATAGAGCATATATGGAAACATTACTCAATTATGGAAATGATGCTAGATCTACCCATCTTGAATCGTGTGGTTGGGCTACTGATGTGAATAAAATTAATTCATTAATCGATAAAGAAAATCCCGGTTTAGATAAAAGAAAAAAATTATTTAAGGATGGGAAAAAGGTGGAGCTTTTCGGAAAACTTCATGTAGATGTATTTAATCAACAAAAGTACTTGCTTAATAATGTTGATCTTAAGGTCACATTAAATTTGGAGAAACCAGAATTTTATATTTTAGAAAGTGGGGATAAAAATGAATCTTATCTAAGAATACATGAAGCTAATTTATATATAAATCATCTTACTATCAATAGTAGTATATTAATGGCACATCATAATGTATTACAAAGCAAAAATGCAATTTATCCATATAAGAAAGTAGAAATTAAGACCTTCACTATACATCCAGGAAACCATTCATTATCTCTAGATAATGTTATACTTGGACAATTACCAAATTTCTTAATTTTTGGAATGGTGTCGAACAAAGCTTATACTGGAGATAGAAAAGAAAATCCATACAACTTTCAACATTTTAATTTGCAAAGATTTAATTTGGTTGTTAATGGAGTACAATTTCCAGCACAGCCAATAGAATTTAACTACAACAATGGAGGAATATTAAGCACTCGTGGTTATCAAACCCTATTTAAAGGTACCGGAATCCATCATTTTGATAAAGGTCATCAAATTACAAAGGAACTTTTTGATAGCGGATTTTTTTTACTAGCTTTTGATTTAACACCAGATCACAATAATAATTCTAATTGTGGAAATTTAATAAATCAAGGAACTATTCGAATAGAATGACGTTTCGGGAAACCCATAACAGAGGCAATTACCTGCTTAGTATGTTGTGAATTTGACAGTATAATAGAAATTGATAAGTCTCGCACTATAATTCAAACGCTATGAACTCAATAAATATTATAAATACTTTAAATTCAAATAATTATACAAAATATAAATTTAAAGGAGTTTTTGCGAGCAATAAATTACCCAAGACACCTGTTACAAAACCATCATTTTACATAGCCAACACTGATCCATCTTATAAGCCTGGACAGCATTGGGTCGCTTTTTATTTCCCTGAAAATAAACCAGCAGAATTTTTTTGCTCTGCAGGTCAACCTCCAATAAAACCATTTATTTCATTTCTAAACCGAAATTCTAAAACATTTCTCCACAATAAAATGCGAATTCAAAGTGAATCATCAATGTTTTGTGGTGTTTATTGTTGCATTTTTATTTATTTAAGATGTAAAAATTTTACTTTTAATAAAATTTTAAATATTTTTAATTATTTTAATTTACATGAAAATGATATGTTAGTTTTAAGTTTATTTAAATATTTTTATTTGTTTTTATAGAAAATAAAAATAAATAAAGAAATAAATAAGAAAAATATATATTATTTTGTTTTTATTCCAAGTTCTTTTTCCACATTTAGTAAAACTTCCAGGAGAATTTTATCACGACCATCATGCAATGCGAGGAATAGTGGAATGTCTATAGGCGGCAGTATTAAGATTTCTTGAATTTCAATTTGACCCTTGTTTGAAATATAATTTGATTCAATTTTAGTGTTGTTGGATGTATTCATTATTCTGAATATGTTGTTCTTGATAGATAGTCTATTATTTACTAAAATTATTTCTAAAATTCTAAATTCATAAGACCCTTACCAAGTTCAAAATTGCAAGAAGTTATTGTAAAAAAAAACAAAAATTTTTTTAAAGTTGTATTATTTTTTATTTATTATTATTTTTTTAAATTAACATATTTGAAATTAAAAATATTTTCCCTATTTACTTATTTTAGACGTTTAGATAATAAATAATATCCTTTTATAAAATCCTCTATTTTGTTTATAAGTTATATATGCTTTCTACAGTTACAAGTATCAGGACCAACGTTTGCTTTATTATCCGACCATGAACAGTTTTTGAAGTGTAATCCATATTTAGATGATATAGGTTCTTCATTATAATTCCCAGTTTTATTAATAAGTGTCAAATACTCTTCCAGTGTTTTTTGATGTTCAACAAAAATTAAACCATCAAAATTTTGAAGAAATTTTTGAATTTTTATATGTAACATGTTTATTATAAAGCTTTCTTTTTACAATTAGTTAGTTTTTAAAAATCATGATACTTATATACTAATTAACAAATTTTCTTTCTTAAGAATTTCTTGGAATTTTACTATTTTCCCAACTGAAATATGGTTGAGAATTTGGGATGAAAAACTCTCCCACTTCGTCTTCTCCAGCGGAGTTTTCGCTGACTACCTCTTCCAATTCCAAAACATATAAACCATTATCTAATTTCCTCCTTAAAGTAAACTGTTCATTATTAACTCCATCTATTACTTTATCTTCCAAATTATTATATCGTTTGGGAAGATATAACATTCCCTCTTCAAGCTCTGCCATCACCACATTTCCATATTTATTCTTATGGCGGAACATACTTAATACCTTATATGGCTTTAATGGTAGTAAATCCTTTGCTGCTAGATATGGTCTTGTTTTTAATTTATTGAAAGCCGCAACAATATCAGCATTTGTAATCTTATTTGATTCCATTTTTGTTCCGCCTTTTAAAAAGTTTATTAACTGATTGAAATAATTTTACTTCAGACAATTATATTTATATCTAATATAATTTATCTCCAAAGAAGAGTAATTTGGGTATATCTCTTAATATTTCAAATTGAGAAAATATTATAAATACATAAATATTGAGCATTAAACTAATTTTAAACATATTCTAGATATGAAAAATGTTTAATGTGAATAAAAAATACTCCCCTTAATTTGTTATTAGAATATTTAATATTAATCATGACCATACTCAACAACATAAAATATATCTTCATTAATGTCAAAGAACTTTACACAAAGTTATTTTTTTCCATATAAACAAAACAATTCTCAAGTTTCCACTTTACAAAAACAAAAATAACCATATAAAAATATGTAGATGAATAAACCAAAAATACTCAAACGCTATTTATACAAGTCATCAGTTTTTAATTTCATCACAATTAAAAGTGCAAAAAAATAAATAAAAATTGTCTCCCCTGTTAAATTGTTTGTATGTACTTTTAACATAATTACATAAATACATACATATATACATACATACATTGGTTTTCAATTTCATAAAATGCAAAATAATTTTTCCTCCTATTAATGCACTCACAAGAAAAAATTACAAAAACAAATTCATTGGTTTTCAATTTCATACAAACAATTTCCTCTTCAAAATTCCTCTTCCTCCTCATTAAAAACAAAAACAACTATTGCCTTCCCATTTCCCTACTACTCACATCAGTAGCCCAACCACACGATTCAGGATGGGTAGATCTAGCATCATTTCCATAATTGAGCAATGATTCCATATATGCTCTATAGTGATAGTTGTTGTCAGGATGAGATACACTTTTATTATTAAATTGAACTGTACAATTCCTAAATATGGAATGCAACAAGTTGTTAACAACGCCTCCAGTTCCTTTGATTTCAATCACTAGTCTAAGATAAATACTATTAAGATCTCTATATGTTTCACCATTCCCCAATGATACAAATTCAATTGTACTAGAGTTGTCCAATGAAGCAATTGGATTATAACATATTTCTTCTGTTTTAATTACACTAGTTTGAATTGGGGGAGATTCAAATAAATCCAATTCACTTTTCATACATTCTATAAATCCCGACATTTTAAATTTCCAAAAATATCGTTAAAGTTCTTTCCTCTACAACGTTTGAATTTATTATGCGGTTTTTGTTTTAAGCGTTTAAGTTTTATATGCTTCCCTTTACCTTTCTGCATTGTTTTTATTTTTTCAATAGTAGCTTCTTTGATATTATTCATAATTTTACTCCCTTGATTAAATAGAATATCTTTCACAGGTTTTGTTCCGATTTCTTCTAAAATTTCTTTTACAATGTCTAATGTCTTATTTTTTAAATAATTTAATCCTGTTTTCAAGAATGGTTTCAGGTGTGAAAACAAAGATGAAAACAGTGATCCAATACCACGTCCATATTGCACAAACCTTGGTGTATGATATATTTCACCAATATTTTGAACATTATTTCCAAACTGATTATTATAATAATTTGTATACATCACTTCCATGGTTATTACAAAAATGATTTAAAATTTTACTAAACATTTATTTTATATATTTTTTAAAGTGTAGAGTACAATAAACTGGTATGAATTCATTCAAACTTATTATTCCTCCTTCATCATTTCGAATCATTATAGATATATTATTAATGTTATAAGATTCAATAGGAAAATATTCAATTCTATTAAAATGAATATAATTTTTCAATGTGGATATTGAAAATATTTTCAAACATTTAGTTTTTTTATTACCTACATGTTCGTGGTTCAATTATATCAGTGTAAATAAATACAATTTCATTTATATCTGGTGAAAAGACTTTAGTAAAATAATTTGTCATATTATCTGAAAATTTGTTTAAAGATTTGTTCAGAATGTGGTTTTCCAATTCATATCTACTAGTATAAGAATCAAATTCTTTATCTTTTTTTCCGTTGCTAATTTGTTTGTGAGGTATCATTCTTTAACTTATTTAAAGAATCTGATTTTTTATCAAAAAGTTTTGCTTTGTTATTCAGATTGAGGTTTGTTATCATAAAATCATTGCAGTTTTCTAAGAGTTCGTGAAATTTTAACTTAATGTCTTCATATTCATTATTTGCACTATGCTTTGATGTTTTTGTTTTTCCATGCACTATAGCTTGTGTGTCGACATTTGAAATTGCATTTCGTTTTCTACGTTTAACAATATTTTGATTATTTCTTTTTAGTAATGAAAATGAAATATCTGATAATCCAACTACCCAATGATCAGTGTTTGGAGTATTTTTATAAATATCCATTGAATTATTACTTAATAAAGTAACATAAATATTTTCTTCTTGCATACTTGAAGCCATCTTTAAAAAGAATGATTAATATAGTATGTTGTTTGTTATACATATATTATTTACTAATATCGTTCTGATGAATCCATGAATTATATTATTTTCCGAAACCAAACCATTTTACCAATAGTTTTTCTCCTTTTCGCTTTAAAATTTTTTCTACCAAAAAATTTGTTGGGGCTTTTGTTTTTAACAATTCTTCTTCATAAAATCCACCTTTAATTACATTTCTGTTAAAATCTACAAGTTGATAGGTTATAGGATTGGTTATGTAAATTTTGTTTATCTTAAAAACCTCTGTAGACCAATTTGGTGTATATCCTATCTCAAATTGATTTTTATATTTACTAATGCGAACTAAATCATTTACTTTATATTTTCCTTATTTGAGAACCTTCAAATTTATGTATACAGTATTAAGAAGCTTCTGTTCATTTTTCTTATTTTTATAGAACGATGATATGAAGAATTATATTCTTTCAATAATTTTTTAAATATATCTACCCATTTATAATTTCCCTGCATATTAAATTGTTTCCACATTTTTTTTTTAAGTTCTATTAAAACGTTCAACTATTGATGCCTTCATACTTGAAAAAGTGTTGTAATGGTTAATTTCATATTCTTTCATAAGAGTTTTAAAATAGATATTATAAAATTCTTTCCCTTGATCAGAATGGATATTTTTGGGAGATTTTCCTTTGTTTAATTTTATAATACGTTTTAATGCTTTCGAAATTTCTATTCCTGTTTTACAGTAAGCATATATTTAAAACCTCTATTAAATTTTGCATATGGTATCATTTCCACTAAGTCAATCTGTCATGTATCTAAGATACCCTTTTGAATAAATCGTCGTTCATCAATAAAAATTCTTTTACTCATATTTATATTTATAGAATGTTAATGCTTCACTTCATTTAAATGTCGTGTACTAAAGTGTAAACATGTTTCAACAGTTTATATATCCATTCACTATGATGATTTGTGGTCCCTCTGGTTGTGGGAAATCCACATTTATTATGAATTTGATAAAAAATCAACATTTAATATCTAAAAACATAGATCGTGTTATTTGGTGTTTTGCAAAAAAAATTCTCTTCCGAGAATTAACAATGTGGAGTTTATACGAGGTATTCCAGAGGATTTTGCTACTGCGGTTTTAATAATATTGGATGATTTAATGCTTGAATCATCTAATAAAAAAGTGTGTGAACTTTTTACTAGAAATTTAGCTGTGATTTTAATAACACAAAACATTTTTCATAAAGGTGCTTATTCCAGAGATATTTCTTTAAACTCTAAATATATAGTTATGTTTAAAAATCCTAGGGATAAGTTACAATTTCAATATTTAGCTCGCCAAGTATACCCAGAAAACTCGAAAGCTTTGGTTGATGTATATAATAATTATATTATTTATTAATTGATCTCACTCAACAAATACACAATGCATTAAGATTTAGAACGGATAATTTCAATAAAAGTCACTATTTAATATTTGCAAATAAAAATAATGACCTCGAACCTAAAACTGTTGAAGGAGAACAAAATCCTAAACTACGAAATGCAATATTGAAACATGTTGATGATGTTGTTGTTAAAACAATAAATGAAATACTTTTTAATATAATTAATGAGAATCATAAAAGGATATAAAACTACAATAGAAAAGTTTGTTCACCAGAAACCTCAATGAAACAAAAGAGGAAACATCTACTTTAAAAAGGAGGATTTCTACCAATTATTATTTCATTTTTTCAACCGTTTTAAGTGGAGTTATTGGAAAAATTATAGAAAATGTCAAATAATTTATCCAAATTAATAGTTCTTAATCCATCCACTTACGATAAATTTAAAATTAAATATTCTGATTCTAATTTTCTACACCGAAAACTAATACCAATATATGGTTCACACTCACTAAAAGATATTAATAAATGGTATTATATTAAACAAGAATCAAACTAAAAGTTCTAAATTGAGTAACCTATCTGATAATAAAACACAAACTAGGAAAATATATATATATATTTAAATTCAAACAATGCAACCAGAGTCAAGTAGTGTAGGAACACAACCTAATATAAATTTACCTGAGGAAATTTATACTAATGAAAATTATGATGAAATTGATATGGATACAACATTACAAAAACTTAATCCTACTTCTGCCTCTTCAGCAGCTAAACGACTTAAACATTTTTCAAATAATGGGACACCAAAGATAAGAATATTGTCAAAGAATGAAAATCACAAAAAATTGAAGCAATCAACTTTACGAAATAGAATATGTACAATGGAAAAATATTTAAAAGTAAAACACATTTATTATATAATAAAAGACATATATTTATTATTGTTTCATCACTATCAATATTGAAGAAAATATCGTCAGTATTTAATTGGTCAGAAGCAATAATTCTTTTATCATCCGCATAACTCAAACTTTATGTAATTTCTGTGTATATAACTGATGAAACTTCGATCTAAATGTATGCATTGTATCAGAAATTATTTTTCTTTCAAATAATGACCTTTTGTAGTCTATTATTGATAATTTTTTTATACATGATTTTTTAACACCTTTAGACTTCTTTACTTCCTCCATGTCAACCGTTTTGAATGTATACATTTTTCCCGCTATTCTCATCTTTCATCATGCCTAGAACTTTCTTAATTAATATTGGGAGTTTAAATATATGATCAGGATGATACTCTGATTTATCAAACCTTAAGGCAATTTCTTCACGAATATCACTATAAAAATCATCTGTTTTTATAGTGTATATGAATGAGTCTGTATCCATATAATTCAATGTTAAATTAGACTGAAATTTTGGTTTCATGTATTGATAGTGAAAATCATACATTTTCCATTTTGAGAGTTCCAGCACAGCAAAGCCTAAATAAATTGGTTTGTTGTAAGTTATTTGCATAACGTTTAACTAAACTGCAAACATGTTTTCTGAAAATTGATTTATACTCCTAAAATTAGGCTTTGAAATTAATGCTCTAGCTCCTAAATGATTACGCCTTGTTGTTTCTCAATCTGTAACAATTTCTATATATTTGCTTTTATGAACATTTTCCATAGTTTTTCCATATACAGAATTATTTAATAATTTCAAAAAATCTTTTTTAAAAGCATTTTTTGCTCTTGTTCTGTGGTATGTATTCAAATGTATATATGTTTTTAACCATGGTGATTGTCGAAATTTTAATGCTCTGTGTATTTTTTTTAATATCAATACATTTAGATTTACCAACAAATTTATTTTATATTTATTTTCGAATTCTCCATATGGGAGATATTCTGACATGGCCCAACCATACAAATTGTTAGCATCTAGATGCATTAAATATTCTGAAGGCTTACTACTATCATAGTCTTCTAAATGTTTATTAATTGCTCTAGAATATCTCTTTGAACACTGTACTAGTCCTCCTCTAATACCGTCTTGTATAAAATTATACATATTGACGTCACTTAAAAGTTCTAACCTTATGTTAGTTGTTCTTAACATTGCATCCCACGATAAATACTTCTAAAATTTTGAAAAATATCTGTTAAGAGGAGAACATCTGTTTTTAAATATAATTTAGTGTAATTATTACATTTAAAAGTTGTCCAAACCGATTTAGCATGATCATAAGCTTCATCAGTACAATGCGAATTATTTAAAATATTATAAAATTTTTCTTTAGCAGGAAGATTAGTTTCATTAAAGCGCTCCATCGAATCAATATAAGAATAAGGAAATACTCCTTTTCTTCTGAGTAAATCAAATTATTGTTTTTGATTGTAAATTTTATTTAGAATTTGAAAATCACTGTCATTTAAATTTTTGGCTAAAGATTCTAAGCTGGAGGGCATAAAACGAAAAGAGTCTAAAAACCGAATTTCAAATCCCTGATTTTCTTCAACTGTTATAAACTTTTATAACGATATATATAGTTCTTTATTAAGAGGAATTACCTTTACATCTCCCTCAAATTGTGAAAGTTCTTTCATAAATAAGTGACAATCATAAGAGGAAAAATTATGAAAGAATACTGGTATGAATTTGGCTATTTTATAAATAATATTACATGAGCTATGGGCTACTCCTCTAAATTTGCCAGTTAAATGACAATGATCCCGTACTTTGTCCGCTCCCAAAATTTGCTTACATATGTGACAAATTGTTGAGAGATTATACAAAATTGTTTCATCATTGGAGAGTGCTGTCATTGGTGCGACCTTATTTAAATAGTTTCCGTAAATTTCTCTTGCATCATTAATTAAATTTTCTATGAATATTGTAAGAGCATCATTACCAAAATAAATATTAAACTTATCTAAGTTATCATTAAAACTACACTTAATACAATAACTAAAGGCACAAGCTATATGTTTTTGTATGTTTACTTGCTCGTTATCGATTTTTTCCAAATATGTCTCAAAATCAGCATATACAACGAGCAATACATCTAACTGCTTCTGATAGTTTTTAAAATGTAGAATGTTATTATCACCCTCTTGCATTTTCGGTACTACTTTTTTGCAGTTAAGATCATGATCTTGCATTATCTTCTCATTTGAAGAGTTCTGAAGACATGCATTACAAATTCAATCTCGTCTATGGTGGGAAGTTAAACTTGATCTTACTAATCTGAAATATTTGAATAATTTAATTTATAAAATATGTAGTTAATTTTTATTTAAATTACCTTCCGATATCTTTAATAAAAACGTAGCGACACCATTCTTCGTCCATAAGAAGAAGAAGAAGATTTATGTGATGATTCTTTACCGCAGATGTGAGGTAATATGATCCAACTATAGTATTACCTTCGCAGCCAAATTTTATTGGAAATTCTAGTTTTTCAAAATTTAGCAGTTCATTTTCCACACATATTTTCTCCTCATTTATTTGAATATTTCCAAATCCATTGCAATTCACAAATCCATTTGTTTCATTATATAAGAATGAAGCGATGATACACCACTTGAAACAATATCTATCATCATTTGGATAGTTGAAACAGGCATCTTTTTTTTATCCAATGTGGTAATAGTATATATTTGGAGCCTCTAATGAATGAAGCCTTATTTATATTTATTTCCAAATGCTTCATTCGTATTAGGGACCATTTACTATCCCTCTTCCAGAATTCTGACATTTTTTTTACATATATACGTGTATTGTGCTTTCAAGGATTCTTCAATACTATCACTTATGGTTAAAAGTGACATTTTTGTTCTATGTGTTATGGTGGTTAGCATTATTTCATCTTCTACAATTTTAATATATTCGCACTCCACTTCTAAATTGTATTTCAATGTTATGTTTTTATTTATAGCGTTCTCCAAAATTTCAAAAATATCATGGTTTACATCTTATAAAAACTCTTGAGGATGCAGAATTTCCTCTTTTTGGTTTCTGTAGAGGTATGTCAGAATTCTTTCTTTGAAAGCGCTTTTAGCACAACTAAATTTATTAGAAGTAGAAGGCTGGCATGAGTCCTTTCATGCTCCTTTAGATGTTTTTCTTTTGAAAACCATTTCCAACATTCCGAACAATGAAGGATCTGATGTCCTTCAAGCATTTCTCTTTCCACAAAAATTGATTTGCAATATTTACATTTACAAGGCATATTATTTAAAATTTACGTGTAATCACTTTTAATTAAGTCAAGAGACTAATGAAAATATATATATATATATATATATATATATATATATATATATATATATATATATTTAAATATTGATCAAAGGTTTGACATTTTTAAAATGTTTTTATTTTTTTTAACGGAAAAGTGTTTTGCTTCGTTAAACACTTTTAATTCACCAGCAATTATTAAATTGAAAGAATAATTCTTAATGCAGAGGTGTATTAATAAAATAATTTTTAATTAAAAATTACTTCAAACATGGACAGACAGAAGCTTACATGTGAATTTTGTATTAATAAGACCTTTTCCACAAAGTGGAATAAAAAAAAGACATTTTATGAAATATCATAATTTTCATAAAAATAAAGCGAAAGACTTTTCAAACTATTTGGAGTCTGCAGATACTTCAGGGGGCGCAACATTTAATTTAGTTCCGGAGTATAAGGAACTAATGGAGGAAGATGAGAATCTTCTACTAAATCTGGATGTCAGAGCATACTCAGTTCCAGAGGAATAAAAAAAAAATAATGGACGATGACGAGGATCTTCTTCTCAATTTAGATATATAATAATTTTTAAGTATTATGTAAATAAAATAATAATAAACACTGTATAAGTTTAATATGTTTTTTTTAATAAATAAAAATAAAAAAAAACTGATTTATTTATAAAATTTTATCTATAACTCAGTTCAAATATTACAAGCCAATTTGAAGATTGACGACCTTTGTAAATAATAGTCCAGTTTTTATCATTCAATTGCGTTAAATAAGGATCTTCCTTGTTTAAAAATTTCACGAATCGTTGAGGAAGATAAAACCATTTATTGTTATTTAAATATTTGATAACTTTTGATCCATATTGTGTTTCTTTGCACTCAAATTTTAAAATTTTGAATGGCTAATGTAAGGGAATATCATCAATTTTTGTATACTTCGCCTTAATACCAAGAGCCAATTTAATACATACATACATCTAAAAAAAAAATTATAAATACATGAAAAGTTAAATGCATTTTCCAATAGTGATAGCTTACCATTCTGTTAACTATACTTTGAAGTAATCCTCAGATCAAATGGTAATAAATATGATTTGATTCCTCTTTTTATACAAATTTAAAAAATATTCCTTTATATTTAAATAAGTAAATTGAATACTTTGAGTATTTCTCTTTAATATTTGAAATAGAGAAAAAGCTAAATTAACTTTCATATAGAAATATTGAGTTATAAACTAATTATTTAAAGAAAATATACTCCCTCAGTTTGTTATTAGAATATTCAAAATTAATCATGACCATACTCAACAACATAAAATATATCTTCATTAATGTTAAAGAATCTTACACAAAGTTATTTTTTTCCATATAAACAAAACAATTCTCAAGTATCCACTTTATAAAAACAAAAATAACCATATAAAAATATGTAGATGAATAAACCAAAAATACTCAAACGCTATTTCTACAAGTCATCAGTTTTTAATTAACATAATTACATACATACATATATTATTATATAAAATAAATACATTGGTTTTCAATTTCATAAAATGCAAAACAATTTTTCCTCCTATTAATGCACTCACAAGAAAAAATTACAAAAACAAATTCATTGGTTTTCAATTTCATACAAACAATTTGCTCTCCAAAATTGCTCTTACTCCTCATTAAAAACAAAAACAACTATTGCCTTCCCATTTCCCTACTACTAACGACCAAAAGCGTTCATGAGGTATGTTAGAAGAGTCGGTCTGAAGATACAATCTGAAAGTTTCTAAATAAATAAATTATTCCAGTGATTAAAATTCTGGCTAAATTTGTTAAATAATCTTTAAAAAATTATTTCAAAAGTATTCCAGCCCAATTAATAATTTTTAATAATAGCAAGGACTTTTGGGGTGTATGTCCTCGCTTTAGGAAGGATAATAAAAGAAACTAAAAAAAATTTTGGTTGAGTTATTTCGTTATACATTACACTATGTGACAGTCAAAATCGGGATGGGATGAAACCAACGGGAAATGTTATATCGGTAAAAAAGAAGTTATACGTGTCCCGGCGTTTCGCTGGGTTACGTCTAGGAATCGAGATATATCGATTTGAAGTTAGTAACTATCATATAGGGGAAATTGTGACCTTTGGTGGTCTTTTTTTTGACATAACTCGAGAACCACCAGTCCGATTTTGCTGAAACAAATTTAAAAAAATTATGAATTACAATTCCTTTAATCTGTTCATACAACGTTTCGCTACATAAGCAACAGTTTCGCAGTTATAAATAAATGTATGAAAAAAAAACTATTGTTTTGCCTAAAAAATTGAATTTTTTATTTTTAATTCATAAAAAATCCAAAACTGTAAAAAAAGTGTCAAGTCCTATTACTTTCACGTAAAGTCACATAACCTTTAAACAAAATGAGACGTCGATCATGAAGGTATCTCATTTTGACAAGAATATTGATTTTATGTTTCAATGAATTTGGATAATATTTATTATAATTATTAACACGTAAAATGTTCATCCGACTCTGAGGCTAGCTGCTTGCTGAAGTATTCGAGATGGTGATGCAAGAAGTGAATTTTGAGGGACATATTCACTCCAATTTTCTGGAAGTAGTGCAACATCTTGGTCACAAGAGCGGGGTAATTGTGTGCTCGCGTACTTGCCAAAAAATATCGTATGACTTTCTTCACTGCCCTCCACGTAAAGTAATCATTACCGTCTAAAGCACCTTTAAATTCCTTTGATTTCATGAGCTTTCGTATATCCGGCCCTTTCAGAACACCTTCCTTCAATTTTGCTTCGCTGATTCGTGGGAAAATATTTTCTAAACAATCAAGAATTTTCGGTTGCTTCACAATGGCCTTGATGAAATTTTTTACGATTCCCAGTTTGATATGGAGAGGCGGCATGAGGACGTTCTCCATTGGCACCAGTGGATCAGTTACGCAGTTGTGTCCTTTCTCCGTTGGATCTCGATCAAGCCACTCATGCGTTTCGTATTGTTTTCCTTTAAATCGGGTATCCCAAAGACACAAGAAACACATGTTTTTCGTATAGCCTCCTTGGAGACCTCTTAGCATCGCCACGATTTTCAGATCACAACTGATCCGCCACATATGATCAGTGTAGCAAACTTTTTCCAAAATTATTTTCATTTATGTAGCAAAATACTTTCAGGCTTGATTTCGAAGAATCGATGAACATTCGCCAATCAGCTGCGACATAATTAATGGCCATCGCCTCCATCAGTCCCTTTATATCGTGGCAGTAAACAAATGTGTTCCCTTCGTTGAGTGTGTAGTACCGTTGGAATAGCAATTGTCGTGTTCGATATCCGGTGACTTTGACATTAGGCTCCTAATTGTTGCCTTCTTTCAGAAGCTGGGCAAGTTTTTCTGCTTCACGTTGAGAAAGGTTTAATTCTGCAACAATCTTGTCAATTTTTGCTTGTGATATTGGAATTATTTTGTTCGATGGGCCGGCTTCTGGTGTTGGTTTATAGGTGAAATCCGATTGATCCATTGTTTCAATAGAAAAAGAAGTTTCTATGTCAGGACTTGGAAGCGGTGGAATTGGTATTTCATCCGAATGCGGTAGAGGTATTTGTGCACTTTTAACAGATATGTAAACTCTTCGTTTAAGGCCTTTACGATTTACTCCACATATTTTGTTTGCGCAAGCGTAACAGTTGTCGGAATTGTGCTCTCCTGGATCAATCCAAATCATTGGAACACCAAAACGAAGTGAACTGCGTTTCCCTTGGATCCACATGTTAAGACCATTGTAGCACGTTTTACAAATTTTGTCTGGGACCCACGAAACGCCGCGAATTATTTCGCAATCAAAATAAAGTTTAAAAGCGCGCTCCACTTGCTCAGTGAATAATACAGCATTTGTTGAAAAAGCTCTTTTGCCACAAACGTAACAAAATAAATTGATATTTTCTGGACAATTTGCACTCATTTCGGTTTTATACTTTTATTACTTTTTCGTCACTTTAAAAAAACCGTACTTTACGCGTTCGGAGACACTTGTTGAATGACAAAAATCGATCAGTGAACACCTATAAATACTACGTAAGTTTCAATATTTTACTGAGAGGTACTTATGAATTCGCGCATCTTTTAAGGGTGGCTATAAACCTGATTCGTGTGCGTTTTAAATTTTTCGAAACGTTCTAAAACATGACCACTCATAAATGTGGGTGCAATTTGTATAAAAAAATCAAGCAGGTAGCCAACGGAAATAACCCAAATAATTAAAAAAGTGCACTTTCTTTTTTTCTTTTTAATTTTCCGCGCACATTTATGACCGTTTTTTAGTTTGTTACCGCTACCATAAAAATCAAATAACCTTTTGTTTTTTTTTTTAATTTTTTTAATTTTGTTTTTTTTTTAATTCTGACAATCATAAAAAAAAGTCATCAATGTTTTTTCCAAGGAATTTTGAGCATATCTCGAGCAAATTTTTGAAATTCATACCTTCACTTAATTGTGAATAAAAGCGAAACGCGTCCATCGATTTTCATGATCTATGTCTCATTTTGTTTAAAGGTTATGTGACTTTACGTGAAAGTAATAGGACTTGACACTTTTTTTTACCGTTTTGGATTTTTTATGAATTAAAAATAAAAAAATTAATTTTTTTAGGCAAAAAAAATAGTTTTTTTTCATACATTTATTTATAACTGCGAAACTGTTGCTTATGTAGCGAAACGTTATATGAACAGATTAAAGGAATTGTAATTCCTAATTTCCTAAAATTTGTTTCAGCAAAATCGGACTGGTGGTTCTCGAGTTATGTCAAAAAAAAAAGACCACCAAAGGTCACAATATCCCCTATATGATAGTAACTAACTTCAAATCGATATATCTCGATTCCTAGACGTGACCCAGCGAAACATTCCGATTTCAAATATTTTTATATATTGTTGTTAAGTTAAAATAGAATTTTTTGTTTGTTTTGTTATTTTGAATTCATTAATAGAAATATATGAATGCTTAGGAAAGGATAAAGATTTACTTAAATTTGGGAAATGTTGCAACCCTATTAAAAATAAAAAATATTTATTAATTATTTTTATAAAAATATTTTGTGTATAGGTATTATTAAAAGTATACAGAAATATTCATAATTTTCTAAGTAATTATTCACGCAAAGCTAAAGGCAAAAGTTGAAAGTTTGTAAAAATATAGTCATGTATACAATAAATTGGAAATATAAAAGTTTAAAGGCGCATATTCTTGAAATGAGGCATGATATTGACTTGAATATTTTTGCAAAAGATCGAAATTTATATATGCTAAGGATAAGCTTAATTTGGAGTACATATTTTTAAAACTTCTTTTGCTATTTAGAAATAAACCAAACAAAAGGCC
Source organism: Protocalliphora azurea (assembly GCA_932274085.1). NCBI lineage: Eukaryota > Metazoa > Arthropoda > Insecta > Diptera > Calliphoridae > Protocalliphora > Protocalliphora azurea. Next base: position 63,423,029 of record OW026522.1, read on the forward strand.
CAATTTGGGGTTTTTGGAGAAAATACTGTAATTGTAATAACATATTTGTTTATAAAGATATCATAATGAAATTTGCAAGAAAGTGGATCTTATTAATGTAAATAAAAGCGCGTTAACCAAATTTCAATCAGGGGTAGGGTTTTCCTGAATTCCCAAAAAAAAACTAATCAAAATTCCCAAAAATGGGATTTTTTACATTTATGGCTATAGAATCCACATTTTTCCGAAGGCCCGTAGATTTTGATTTAAAATTTTTAACAACATATTGAAGATGCTTAAAATATATTCCGCTTGTCGATTCGTGCTTTGGGATTTGAGAAAATATGGGCTAAAATCAAAACTTTCCTATAAAATGGGTCGAATTCGGGAGGGTGTGACCAATTGAGTTATTGGGATTGTTTTTTATCTTAAAGTCATCTCTGTGAAGTTACCTTTCAGAAAAGTGCAAAATTATTATGTTGCTAAAGAAAATTTTATTTTAGATAAAAAAGAGTGTAGATACTTTTTCGGCTAAAAAAACACAAAAAGTCGTCTTTTTTGGAATTTTCAAATTCAAAATCGTTTATTTTTGGACTTAGTAAAGATATCGACTTCAAATTTGTTTATTCAATAGATAATTTTGTTCTTTAACTAGTTAAGAAAAAAAACTAATAAAATCGGTCGGAAATACTAGGATATATATGATTTTTTATTGCGTATATGTATCGCCTGTGACCCACAATCTCGATGGAGAAATTTCCGCAATACGGATATGATTATTGCGGCAATAAAATTTTTCTTCTAAGCAATACAAATTCGAATCACTTTCTTATTATTTTGCTTGTAGGGTATAATACATTCAAAATTCGTTGAAACAGTTTAAAATATTTGCTTCTTCCTCAATTTCCTCATTTGTGACTAGAGTTCGGGAATTTCCAGGGGGGAAATACCGGGATTTCCCGTCAAAATACTCTCGGAAATTTGACAGCATTTCTAAAGCGAACAGTGCAAACTTTGCAAATATAATAAGAGTTTTAATTAATTTGTGAAAACTAAGGTGTATAAAGAAATGATATTCCAAGTCTTTGGGCAATTTTATTTCAATAATAAGAAACATGTAAGTTAAAAGAAAAGCAATATTACGAATATAACTTTTATATAAAAAATAAATAAATAAAACATACATTTTTTAAACGAATAATCCATATTGTGGGATCGAAGGGATAAGATTTACAAAATAAAATTAGATAAAATTAAGATAACTAAGTGCCTAAGTTATTGAGTAACGATAAGGGTATCCAGAAATATTAGGTGCCAGTGCCCTCTACCAGAGAAATATATAAACAGAAAAGCCAGTATAAATTCCACAAGTAATTTCGTTCGCTTAGCAAAAATAGAAACCATCAATATCATAGAAAAAGCATTAGGCAACGCAGGTTTTTATAGACACATTTATTCAGTACAATTAAGTTAGTCAGTAGGAAATCCAATTTTATTTGTTGTGATAGTTATAAATACATAGATATTTATGAAAGGGTCACACTAATAACTTTTTTTTTAAAGAAGGAAATAAGGGAATACGGTAAAAGAAGTCTAACACAGTTAAAAAAGAGGGCTTACAAAGCATCCTTAACAGAGCTCTATGGAGATTAGAATAAAGGTTAATTGAATATATTGTTACGTTTTTACATTTTAAAAACTGTGGTTTCTTTTCTTTAAATAACCCGTGTACTTTGATTGCAAATAAAAGTAGTTTAGTAGTTTAAAAGTTGTAACGACTCTTTATTTTATTTAAAAATGTACAACAATAACAGTTTAAATAGTCATTTGTGTTCTAATATATACACACACACACACACTTAAATTACGCACTTTATACAGCACACTTTAATAATGTACAAGATAATACAGCCAAGGCAGTTAATTTGTCTTTACTTAACGATGCTTCCAATTAGACTGACTCAATGGTGTTCTCACGGCCAATTTATATACACTGTATTACCTACTATATGCTTCTCGGAAGCTCTATTTCTTTCCACAATGTTCTTAACGGAAAAACTAGAGCTTTCGATGCTAATGTTAACAGCTTAAATATTTAGTGTTGCCATACTTACAAACAATGGCGAAAGCTTTTTATTCAATGTTGTATGTTAATAATTTTTACAGATATGTTAACTGCTGTCAACATAAACAGAAAGGTCGGGAAGCATTTAAATTTAAACCAGCCGTTAAAAGCGTTATATTTGAATTCAATTACAAATTCTCACATAGGTAGCTAGTCGTTCTAGATGTACGACCTTCATTTTAGATCTCGGTATCTTTCTTTCTGTATTCTGTACACCACGTTGTTTAATTTCTTAATCATCTTGTATGGTCCAACCCAATGGGTTTGGAGTTTGGGAGACAGTCCTTTCTTACGTTGCACAGTGGGGCAGAATCGAAATTTTTTTAAAATAAATCTGTAACTTCTGATCGGTTGGTTGGATTTTCATGAAATTTGGTACAGGCATAGTAGAGGAGTGTTAAGTTTGGAAGAGGGCACAACAAACCCCTCAGGGGCGGAGCTAAGGGGGCTCAAACTTAGGTACCTCTGACATACAATTTTTTTAATCGCTTGCCAAATTTTTGTTTCTCGTCCGATTTCAAATATTTTTATATATTGTTGTAGGCCCTGATAAGACCTATAAATAAATTTATCTCTTATAGTTTTCGAGTTATTTGCGTTTAAATTTTTAAGCACCATAACTTTGCATGTTCTTGGTCCAGATTTTTTATATCCTAGTATTTCCGACGATATCTTTACCGAGTCCAAAAATAAACGATTTTGAATTTGAAAATTGCAAAAAGACGACTTTTTGTGTTTTTTTAGCCGAAAAAGTATCTACACTCTTTTTTATCTAAAATAAAATTTTTTTTAGCAACATATAAAAATTTGCACTTTTCCGAAAGGTAACTTCACATAGATAACTTTAAGATAAAAAACAAGCCGAATAACTAAATTGGTCATGGTACATACCATCCCGAATTCGACCCATTTTATATGAAAGTTTTGATTTTAGACCATATTTTCTCAAATCCCAAAGCACAAATCCACAAGCTGAATATATTTTAAGAATCTTCAATATGTTGTTAAAAGTTTTAAATCAAAATCTACGGGACTTCGGAAAAATGTGGATTCTATAGCCAAAAATGTAAAAAATCCCATTTTTGGGAATTTTCATTAGTTTTTTTTTGGGGAATTCAGGAAAACCCTACTCCAGATTGAAATTTGGTTAACGCGCTTTTATTTATATTAGTAAGATCCACTTTTCCTGCAAATTTCATTAAGATATCTTTATAAACAAATATGTTATTATAATTAAAAAATTTGTACTTTCTCAAAAAAACCCCAAATTGGGCCTTTTGTTTGGTTTATTTCTAAATATCGAAAGAAATTTTAAAAATATATATTCCATATTAAGCTTATCCCTTAGCATATATAATTTACGATCTTTTGCAAAAGATTCAAGTCAATATCATATCTCATTTCAGAAATATGCGCCTATAAACTTTTATATTTCCAATTTATTGTATATATGACTATATTTTTACAAACTTGCAACTTTTGCCTTTAGCTTTGCGTGAATAATTACTTAGAAAATTATGATTATTTCTGTATACTTTTACTAATATCTATACACAAAATATTTTTATAAAAATAATTAATAAATATTTTTTATTTTTAATAGGGTTGCCACATTTCCCAAATTTAAGTAAATCTTTATCCTTTTCTAAGCATTCATATATTTCTATTAATAAATTTAAAATAACAAAACAAACAAAAATAATCTATTTTAACTTAATCAATAAGTATTTTATTAGCTTACATTTATAGAGTTTACCTAAATTTAACAAATGTATTTATCTATTGGTGATGGTTAAAAATTTATATTGTTACGAAATTGTAATTGAATTCAAATATAACGGTTTTAACGGCCGGTTTAAATCTTTCTCAATGCTTCCAGACATTTCCGTTTATGTTAACTGCAGTTAACATAGCTGTAAAATTATTAACATAGTTCTAAACATACAACATTGAATAAAAAGCTTTCACCATTGTTTTTAAGTGTGGCAGCACTAAGTGCTTATGCTGCTGGCACTATCATCAAAAGCTAGCTTGGCAGCACTAAGTGTTTATGTGCTGGCACTATCATCAAAAGCTAGTTTGGCAGCACTAAGTGTTTATGCTAATGGCATTACCTACAAAAACTCTAGATTGTCCGTTAACATTGTAGAAAGTAATAGAGCTCTCAAGAAACATCTAGTAGGCAATACAGTGTATATAAATTGGCCGTGAGAACACCATTGAGTCAGTCTGGTTGGAAGCGTCGTTAAGTAAAGACATATTAACTGCCTTGGCTGTATAATCTTGTACATTATTAAAGTGTGCTGTATAAAGAGTGTAATTTAAGTGTGTGTGTGTGTATTAAAACACAAAGTGACTTATAAACTGTATTGTTGTACATTTTTTTTTAAATAAAATAAAGTGTCGTTACAATTTTTAAACTACTGAACTGCTGTTATTTTTGTAATCAAAGTACAAGTTTATTTAAAGGAAATAAACGACCGTTTTTAAAAGGTAAAAACGTAACAATTGGTGTCAGAAGTGGGATTGCAAAATAATAAGCAGTCATGAAGTTTGAAGAGTTAAAAGTGGAGCAACTCAAGAAAGAATTGAATAAGTTGGAGTTACCTACAGCTGGTAATAAAGCAGAATTACAAAAGAGGCTGATAGATGAATTCAAGCGGCGTAATATTGACATCGGAACTTACGAATTCGAGTATAAAGAAGAAATGGAAGTTTCTACCCGTGCAACAACAAGCATGGATTTATCCACAATGTTTGCTGCTTTGATGGAGCAATTTAAAGAAGTTAAAGAAGAAAATAAAATAATGGAAATTAAATTTCAAGAAACTTCTAAAGAACTTCTTGCTGAAGTTCAAGAAACTTCTAAAGTAAATAACGAGAAACTTCTTGCTGAAGTTCAAGAAACTTCTAAAGTAAATAACGAGAAACTTCTTGCTGAAGTTCAAGAAACTTCTAAAGTAAATAACGAGAAACTTCTTGCTGAAGTTCAAGAAACTTCTAAAGTAAATAACGAGAAACTTCTTGCTGAAGTCAAAGAAGAAAATAAAATAATGGAAATGAAATTTCAAGAAACTTCTAAAATAATGGAAATGAAATTTCAAGAAACTTCTAAAGTAAATAACGAGAAACTTCTTGCTGAAGTTAAAGAAACTTCTAGAGCGACAGACGAGAAACTTCAACAAATTTCGGAAGTTATAAACAACAGAGTGGATGGCATTGAGACAAAGGTGTCCGACTTAGAGAGCTGCCTAGAGATACAAGCCAAAGTCGTTGATAAAGTTGATAAAAAGCTGTCAGATTTAGAGAATGAAATTGCCAAAGGTGTTGATAAAAAACTACATGATCTAGAAATAAAGATGAATAATCTTCAATGCCAAGATGGACAGGTGCGAATTATTCCAGAATCCTCTAATAGAATAAAGGCCCCTAGTTTTGATGGCACCACACCATTTAATGTGTTCAAGTTCCAGTTTGATACAATTGCCATTAGAAACATGTGGAATGACGAAGAAAAGGCTATAGAGTTGATATTGGCCTTAAAAGGAAATGCAGCAGTGGTTCTAGAAAGCGTACCAGCGTGTAACAGAAACAGTTACAATGACATAATGGAGGCGCTACAACGTAAGTACGGTGGTGAACATAAAAAGGAATTATACCGAATGGAATTGCGTGGTAGAGTGCAGAAGCCCAATGAGACACTACAAGACTTTGCGTTGGAAATCGAACGTTTGCTGCAGCTTACTTATCCAGGGGAAAACAGCCCGTTTTTGGACCATTTCAAGATAGAGGCATTCATTAATGGTATTCGCGATCCTGAAATAAAACACGCAGTTTGTGCCACACCTAAACCATCATTTACTGAAACCGTCTCATTCGCACTGGCACAAGAAACAGCGAAAATAATTTCAAAGCCCCAAATATGTTATGTGCGAAATGTTGAAGTTGTAGCTGACAATCAGAGAAATATAATCGACGAATTAAAAAAGGTTTTGAAGACGTTTATTGAGAAACAAAGTAAAGTCAGAGTAAAATGTTATAACTGCGGTAAATCTGGTCATATTTAGCGAAACTGCAAAGCACCAAGGAAACGAACCAGATCTGCCTCGCCTCGAAGAAGTAATCAGCAGTTGAACCATCAATCATCACAAGAATCACCTTTAAAACTAAAACGAGATAGCACTATGGGGCAAGAGCTAGATCCCACATCTGAGGGTCCCACAATCTTCATATCCGTAATGCAACAGAAAAATAGCAATCTTACTGCTTCGGGGTACATCAACGGTCAGAAGCACGTTTTTACTGTAGACACCGGGGCATCACAGTCTATCGTCAGGCCAGAGTTAGTCAAGAAAACAATTGAACCATTATGTGGGGTAAGTCTGCGCACAGCTACTGGGGAGCCGGTCACTGTCTATGGTAAAGTAAATGTGAAATTAACCATTGCCAACGTTACCGTAAATCATGTATTCATTGTTGCCGATATTGTGGACGAAGTTATCATTGGTGCTGACTTCATGATTAGCCATGGCATTACTTTGGATATGGGACAAAAAGTTATGATTTTGCGAAATGTGAAGATACCCCTTGACGTCGGATATGAGAATAGAACTCAAGTAAGAAAGCTAGTTACCGTCGAGCACCAGAAGCTACCACAGTCAGAAACTTTAGTATGTGCTCGTATGGAGGGAGATTGTAAGGACAACAGTTTGAGGGTGATAGAACCATCAGAAATAACAAGTGATCTTGTAACAGCAAAAACCTTCGTTAGGTGCTCATCAACAAATAATAAAAACACTTCCCAAGAGCAAGATGACCTAAACGAACTTCATGAATTCGTACCCAGACGAATGAAAATGACCAGCGACAAAATAAAAGCCAGATACGATCGAGCAGCGAATTCTGAAGGATTTAACGAAGGCCAGCTTGTACTGTTATATAACCCACAACGTAAGAAAGAAATGTTCCCCAAACTACAAACCCATTGGGATGGACCATACAAGGTGATTAATAAATTAAACGGCGTGGTGTACAGAATACGGAAAGAAAAGAGGCCGAGATTTAAAATGAAGAACTAGCTACCTATGAGAGAAGTGATTCTGTGCCTATTCGGGACGAACAGGCTTAAGCGGGGGGCAGTGTTACGAAATTGTAATTGAATTCAAATATAACGGTTTTAACGGCCGGTTTAAATCTTTCTCAATGCTTCCAGACATTTCCGTTTATGTTAACTGCAGTTAACATAGCTGTAAAATTATTAACATAGTTCTAAACATACAACATTGAATAAAAAGCTTTCACCATTGTTTTTAAGTGTGGCAGCACTAAGTGCTTATGCTGCTGGCACTATCATCAAAAGCTAGCTTGGCAGCACTAAGTGTTTATGTGCTGGCACTATCATCAAAAGCTAGTTTGGCAGCACTAAGTGTTTATGCTAATGGCATTACCTACAAAAACTCTAGATTGTCCGTTAACATTGTAGAAAGAAATAGAGCTCTCAAGAAACATCTAGTAGGCAATACAGTTTATATAAATTGGCCGTGAGAACACCATTGAGTCAGTCTGGTTGGAAGCGTCGTTAAGTAAAGACATATTAACTGCCTTGGCTGTATAATCTTGTACATTATTAAAGTGTGCTGTATAAAGAGTGTAATTTAAGTGTGTGTGTGTGTGTGTGTATTAAAACACAAAGTGACTTATAAACTGTATTGTTGTACATTTTTTTTAAATAAAATAAAGTGTCGTTACAATTTTTAAACTACTGAACTGCTGTTATTTTTGTAATCAAAGTACAAGTTTATTTAAAGGAAATAAACGACCGTTTTTAAAAGGTAAAAACGTAACAATATTTTTATGATCTAGTGGCAATGTACAGGTATCCTTTCCGGTGATACCTAGCTGCAGCATTTATCTATTACTAAAAATTAAATTAAAAATTAAACATTCCGATTAGATGCATACTGATATAGAAATATCGGCGTGCAAAATATCAACTGGAGCACAGTGCAAGACATGTGATGATTTAAGTACAAGGTCTAAGAAGAAAAGACTGGCCCATAAGCTCTCTATAATTTCGAATGAAGAAGTTTCTGTTACATTCAAAGAAATGTTAAAAAGGAGAAGCAACCTAAGAATTCAATTAATATTGCTGAAATACTGCCAACTGCATCACCAAAACGTCTTAAATGGATTGCCGAGAGTGTACCTACTCCAACATCACAATCCAATTCTACAGAGAAAGAAGCAGAAGAACTGGACCTCAGCCGAAACAAATATAAAATTTTAAGAAAAGCTCTGCTTGAAAAGGGACACTCAATTCTACCATCATACAAGGATATTCAAGAAAAAAAGCAAACTATTTTACCATCTATTTCGGTTACCGAAAAGGAAGCATGTGTAGAGCTATCTTCTTTGCTTGAGAATACAGCTATCAGGATAGTTGTAAATTTTTCTGCAGATCAGTTGGAAAAAGTAAATAACAGCGACGTTGTATTAATCTGTAAGTGGAGATGAGACGGGCTATCAGCCCTTACTGAATACAAGAATGCTAGTGGAAGTAAGAAAATGGTGGGTTATAAAATCGTATTTATAGCATCTTTGGTGCCATTAAGAATGCGATCTTATTCCTTAAAGCAATCTTCATGAAAGTGTAAAAACTCATTTGAAGATATATGGCTTAACACCACTCCAGGATCAAAACATTTTTGCAGACCTATTTAGTTCGAATACACAAGGGAATCGAAGACAACAATAAAGGATTTAGTGTAATATATTAAAGATGAAATAAATTATTTACAACCTCTTTCAATAACTATAAACCAATACACATTCGACATATCCTTTCAACTTAGTCTAGCAACGATTGATAGAAAGATTAGTAATGCCATTACGGAAACATCTTCGTTTTGGAAATGCTCACTATGTGATGAGACGAAATCACAATTTACGGATATTGGTAAAGCAAGGAGTATTAATGAAGAATTTCTGTCTTTCGGAATATCTCCACTTCACGCCAGAATACGGTTTATGGAGCATTTTCTGCACATAGCATATGATTTATAGTGTAGAAGTGAGCCAGAAAATTTTACAAACAACGAGGATTTAAAAACACTTAGAATATCTGAGAAAAGTAGAATCTAGGATGAAATCAGAGAAGAGACGGGATTAAACATCGATAAACGTCTGCCGACTGTTGGTAGTACAAATGATGGAAACACAGCAAGAAGGTTTTTCGGAAATTTCGAAGCTACATCAAAATTAACTGATATTAATAAAGAGTTACTTGAAAGGACTAACATACTATTAATGACAATTAATAGTAAACACAAAATTAACTATGCTCGATTTGGAGAATATGCAACAGAAATATCTAAACTACTTGTTTCTCTATATCCATGGAAAGAAATGACACCAACAGTACATAAAGTATTGTGCCATGGCCAAATTATACTTGAACGAAATATTCTTCCACTTGGAGAGTTTACAGATGAGGCTCAAGAAGCAAGAAACAGAGATTTTATGCACGTTCAATTATTCAGCTCCAGGAAATGCTCCAGAACGTCACAAAACGAGGATATCATCAATGAGAAAACATTGGATTTATTATGAGCCTTTATCAACTCAAAATACTGGAGACTTGAAGGACCTTTGTTATCTTTTAGATATGTATACAGAAACAACAGATCATTTTATAGAAAATAAGTAGTATAAATTTAAAATATTAGAAAAATTGTCTACATAAATGTAATGTAAATAAGTAATAAAAAATCGTATTAGAAATAGAATATTTATTAAGGAAGATGATAAATACCAAAAATAATAATATTGATTAAGTTAAAATAGAAATTTTTTGTTTGTTTTGTTATTTTAAATTCATTAATAGAAATATATGAATGCTTAGAAAAGGATAAAGATTTACTTAGATTTGGGAAATGTGGCAACCCTATTAAAAATAAAAAATATTTTGTGTGTAGATATTATTAAAAGTATACAGAAATAATTTTCTGTATACTATATATATATGATTATATTTTCAAGTTTGTAAAAATATAGTCATATATACAATAAATTGGAAATACAAAAGTTTAAAGGCGCATATTTCTGAAATGAGGCATGATATTGACTTGAATCTTTTTTGCAGAAAATCGAAATTTATATATAAAGGATAAGCTTAATTTGGAATACATATTTTTAAAACTTCTTTCGCTATTTAGAAATAAACCAAACAAAAGTTTCAATTTGGGGTTTTTGCAGAAAATACAAATTGTAATAACATATTTGTTTGTAATGAAAGGAAATGTAAATCTTATTAATATAAATAAAAGCGCGTTAACCAAATTTCAATCAGGGGTAGGGTTTTCCTGAGTTCCCAAATAAACTAATTAAAATTCCCAAAAATGGGATTTTTTAAATTTTTGGTTATAGAATCCATATTTTTCCGAAGTCCCGTAGATTTTGATTTAAAACTTTTAACAACATATTGAAGATTCTTAAAATATATTGAGGTTGTCGAGTCGTGCTTTGGGATTTGAGAAAATATGGTCCAAATTCAAAACTTTCACATAAAATGGGTCGAATTAGGGAGGGTGTGTACCATGACCAACTGAGTTATTGGGTTTGTTTAAAGTCATCTTTGTGAAGTTACCTTTCAGAAAAGTGCAAAATTATTATAGGTTGCTAAAGAAAATTTTATTTTAGATAAAAAAGAGTGTAGGTACTTTTTCGGCTAAAAAAAACACAAAAAATCGTCTTTTTTGCCATTTTCAAATTCAAAATCGTTTATTTTTGGACTCGGTAAAGATATCGACTTAAATTTTTTCATTCAATAGATAATTTTGTTCTTTAACTAGTTAAGAAAAAAACTAATAAAATCGGTCGGAAATACTATTATATATATGAAAAAAACTGGACCAAAAACATGCAAAATTATGGTGCTTAAAAATTTAAACGAAAATAACTCGAAAACTATAAGAGATAAATTGGACATGTAAGCATGTTTTTTAGTGGTCTTATCAGGGCCTACAACAATATATAAAAATATTTGAAATCGGACGAGAAACAAAAATTTGGAAAGTGATTAAAAAAAATTTATGTCAGGGGTACCTAATTTTGAGCCCCCTTAGCTCCGCCCTTGAGGGGTTTGTTATGCCCCCCTTCCAAAGTTACACTCCTCTGCTACGCCTATACCAAATTGTATGAAAATCCAACCAGCCGATCAGAAGTTACAGATTTATTTCCAAAAAATTTCGATTCTGCCCCACTGTGCGTTGTGGGTTATACAAAAGTACAAGCTGGCCTTCGTTAAATCCTTCAGAATTCCCAGCTCGATCATATCTGGCTTTCATTTTGTAGCTGGTCATTTTTATTCGTCTGCGTACGAATTCATGAAGTTCGTTTAGGTCATCTTACTCTTGGGAAGTGTTTTCATTATTTATTTATGAGGGCTTAATACCGAATTCTAAATCACCAGGCAACTTGAGTTCTGTCCCGAAGACAATTTTTGCAGGTGCTCGAGAGGTTGAGACATGAACAGCTGATCGGTATGCCAATAGAAATTTCGGTATGTGTTCATCCTAGTCCTTCTGATGTGGACTGACCACTTTTCTTAAATATTCCTCCAGAGTGCGATTGAATCTTTCGACCATGCCATCAGATTGAGGATGCAGTGGCGTTGTTCTCGTTAAATCGCACATTTCCTTGAATACGACAGATTCAAAATTTCTACCCTGATCAGAATGCAACTCCAGTGGAACACCATAGCGGCACACCCAGTTGTTTACAAATACGGCTATAACCGATAAGGAACGTGCTTCTGACAGTTCATGTACCCAGAAACAGTAAGATTGCTATTTTTCTACTGTATTACGGACATGGAGATTGTAGGGCCCTCAGATGTGGGAGCTAGCTCTTGCGCCATAGTGCTAGATCGTTTTAGTTTAAAGGCGATTCCTGTGATGATTGATGATTTGACTGCTGGTTGTTTTTTTGAGGTGATGCAGATCTCGTTCGTTTTCTTGGTGCTTTACAGTTTCGCTGAATATGACCCAATTTATAACATTTATAACATTTTATTCTGACTTTACTTTGCTTCTCACTAAACGTCTCCAAAACCTTTTTTAATTCGTCGACTATATTTCTTTCATTATCAGCAACAACTTCGACATTTCGCACCTTACATATTTGCGGCTTTGAAATTATTTTCGCTGTTTCTTGTGCCAGTGCGAATGAGACGGTTTCAGCAAATGATGGTTTAGGTGTGACACAAACCGCGTGTTTTACTTCAGGATCGCGAATGCCATTAACAAATGCCTCTATCTCGATATGGTCCAAAAACGGGTTGTTTTCCCCTGGATAAGTAAGTTGCAGCAAATGCTCGATTTCCAATGCAAAATCTTGTAGTGTCTCATTGGGCTTCTGCACTCTACCACGCAAATCCATTCGATATAATTCCTTTTTATGTTCTCCACCGTACTTATGTTGCAGCGCCTCTATCATCATAACTATTTCTGTTAAACGCTGGCACGCTTTCAAGAACTATTGCTGCATTTCCTTTTAAGGCCAATATCAACTCTATAGCTTTTTCTTCGTCGTTCCACATGTTTCTAATGGCAGCTGTATAAAACTGAAACTTTGAACACATTAAATGGTGTGGTGCCATCAAAGCTAGCGGCCTTTACTCTGCTAGAGGATTCTGAAATAATTCGCACCTGTCCATCTTGACATTGAAGATTATTCATCTTTATTTCTAGATCATTTAGTTTTTTATCAACACCTTTGGCTATTTCATTTTCTAAATCGGACAGCCTTTTATCAACGACTTTGGCTTGTATATATCAGCAAGAAGTTTCTTGTTATTTGCTTTAGAAGTTTCTTGAACTTTAGCAAGAAGTTTCTCGTTATTAGCTTTAGAAGTTTCTTAAACTTCAGCAAGAAGTTTCTCGTTATTTACTTTAGAAGTTTCATGAAATTTCATTTCCCTTATTTTATTCTCTTCTTTAACTTCTTTAAATTGATCCATAATAGTAGCAAACATTGTGGATAAATCCATGCTGCTTGTTGCTACACGGGTAGAGACTTCCATTTCTTCTTTATACTCGAATTCCTAATTTCCGATGTCAATATCACGCCGCTTTAATTCATCTATCATTCTCTTTTGTAATTTTGCTTTATTACCAGCTGTAGGTAACTCCAACTTATTCAATTCTCTCTTGAGTTGCTCCACTTTTAGCTCTTTAAACTGCTTATTATTTTGTAATCCCACTTCTGACACCAATTGTTACGTCAAAAAACGGTGGTTTATTTCCTTTAAATAATTTGTCTTATATGCCGTTTACACCAAACAAAAAATAGTAGTTTTTAGCTTTATTTGGTTTTTGAATAAAAAACTAAGTAAATTTGTTTGGTTTTTCCATACAAATCATTATTTGTTTTGTTTATGAAATTATTACAATAAATAATTTATTAAAAATTGTTAACATATGTTTTAATATTGAAACTTGTTTTTCAAAAACCAATTAGCTTTTGTTTTGGTATAAGCATATAAGTACAGTTTCATCAGTTAATGAAAAATATTTTTTATTTTATAAACCAAAAAATATCCAAAACTTTTTACAAAAAGGGCTTAAGTAAAAACAGAAGTTTTCCCCAAAATTTTTTCATACAAAATATAATATTTATCCTAGATATTATTAAATTATACATAATGAACATTTTGCATATTTTGAGACAATTTTAATTTTGATGCTAAACAAAAATATTTACATGTAAACTATCAACAATAAATGTCTAAAAATGATAATTTTTCAAGCAAAATCTTAAAAAAGGTTAATTGAAAATATACATAATTTTGTAACAATATAATTAAAAATTTTGAATTATGGTTTAAAAAAACAGGTTTTTGGTAAGTTCCTGGATAAATTATATTATTCATTTATTCTTTTTAAGATTTTTTGGAAATAGAAGAATCAAGCTCGTTATCCATATACATTTGCATGTTTTGGTCACATACTGAAAGAAAATTTTCAAACATTTAAAAAAATTAAAATTTTCAAGTTCTAATGTAATTTGTTGTAAATTTTTTTTACAAAGGCTATGCAACGATGTAATATTTTTTAAAGATTTTTTTTGTAAGCATAACAAGATTTATTTTCTTTTAAATTAGACAAAAATTTTAGAACTTATTCGATTTTATATGGAATGATTTACTTAAAATTTTTATATATATTTAATTTTACATATTTTAAATGCTCTGATGAACACTATTTTTTTATATGTATTACACAATTTCTTTTAAAAGTATTAATATTTGATTCATTTTTAACATAATTTGGGAGTTGGTTAAATAATTGCAGTCCTTTGTACAGCAAAGTCAGATATTCTGGCGCATATCCCTTCATTTTGAAGATAAGGATACATGTGTTAAGCTGGAGTCTTTGTCTGGTACTTATCCATTTCAATGTGTCAAGCATATATTGTATCGAAGTATATCTACAACACTTTAAAATCGATCGCATAGCTTTATTTTGTAGTTTTTGTAACCTTTCTGTTTGTATATTTGTGCAGCAAATGTATATGTATTATATATATTTATTGCAGTAATTATTGATATTTTATCTCTAATCCTTCTAAAAAAGCCTACCTTTTTTCCGATTTTTTACATATGTTTTCTATATGATCATTAAAATTCATGTTTTTGTCGATTATAAACCCTAAATAATTTATTTTGTCTACTTTTTCTGTTATTAATTTTAAATTCTGCATTGTTATTTATATTTATTTCCATCATTTTTGTCTTATTTCGTTCAGTTTTATTTAACTCATTTTTAACTAATTATTTATAATTCGCATATCGTATACTAAGTTTTCCATGCACTGATCATCTGTATCCGCTATATTAAATATTAGGGTATCGTCCACATAAAGTACTATTTCATTTCTATCTATTACAGTTGTGATATCATTTATATAAATTATAAATAGTGTAGTGTGTGGACGGGACAAAATAAAACAGCTGGCTGTTTAATAGCACATGAAGTGGCCAGACTGACAGCAGCGCTGGTATGCTCGCTTATGCCGGGCTGGAGCTCGCCGGATGGAGTGGTTCTTGCCGCCGGAGCTAGGTAAATGTCCACATACAAAACAATCATATTAGCAAAAAAAAATTTTGAATAAAATAAAGTTGAGTCCCGTAGCAGTTGAAAACCAACTCCCTGTTACACACAAAAGAAAATATTTATTTGGCTGATGTTTTGCCAAGTATTTCCCATCCGTTAGAGAAATTTTCTTTCTCACCATGACATCCTATACAAATGGTGCAATGTCCCTGAAATCGACTTTCACTTTACCATTTTACTCTCCCCTTTTACTCACCGCTGTTAACTTTGGATGGAGTGGTTCTTGCCGCCGGAGCTAGGTAAATGTCCACATACAAAACAATCATATTAGCAAAAAAAATTTTGAATAAAATAAAGTTGAGTCCCGTAGCAGTTGAAAACCAACTCCCTGTTACACACAAAAGAAAATATTTATTTGGCTGATGTTTTGCCAAGTATTTCCCATCCGTTAGAGAAATTTTCTTTCTCACCTTGACATCCTATACAAATGGTGCAATGTCCCTGAAATCGACTTTCACTTTACCATTTTACTCTCCCCTTTTACTCACCGCTGTTAACTTTCTTTACCAGTTCATTCTAATGAAAGGACTTTAACAATTTCATTTTAACATTATAAATTTTAATGTTTATTATTGTTAATTATTTTATTTACAAACATTAAAAAAAAAAAAATGCAAACATTTTATTAATTTTAAAAATTTTAACAAATTCAAGGAAATTATTCAACAAAAATTCACAAAAAAGCATTTAATTTTTTAATTTGACTGTACTTAGTTCATTTCTAATTTTATTTTATTTATTTTTTTTAGTTTTCGTGTTAGTGTGTGATTTATTCTACATGTGACAGCAGCAAGGAGTTTTATCCGCGGTTGGAGGAAGATGACTTTGAGCGGTTTTCTGTCGTTCGTCTATGAGTTTGGTCCTGGGTATTATCGGTAAGAATTTTATTTTTTTCAGGTTTTAATTATTTACACATATTACTTTTTTTATTTCTTTTCAGGGATTTTTGCGTTTTGCCTACAAAAATTTTGCAAACGGATTGAAATATCACCAGTAAGCTACCTACATAAATGTTTGCACCTAACAAAATTTCCCTGCTAATTTTATTTACTTTTTTTCTAATTTTTTTTTACCGTCCCGTCCGTATGGTCGTCCGGGTATCGCACTTTAATTGTCGAAAACCTGCTATGCAGCTTCTCCAGCGTTGGATGAGTTACTAGTGGCAAGTGTCTGTTAATTGAAGGGCGGCAGGATTTTCCTTTTCAATGTTGGTGTTTTTTTACTTCTTTTTTTGTTTATTTTATTTATTTTAAGTTTAACTAGTTTAAGTCTTAATTAGTTTTAAGTTTTACTAGTTTTAATTAGTTTTAAGTTTTACTAGTTTTAATTAGCTTTAAGTTTTGCTAGTTTTAAGTTTTACTAGTTTTAATTGTAAATTTCAATTTTACTTCAATAAAATTTTGCCACTTTTAAACGTTGTTGGTGTGTATGTATTTTTTTTTCTCCGCAGCCACTGGACTCACCTTCATCACCAATCCAAAGGAAAAAGCAAGTTTTTCTTTTCAAAATTTATCTTGATACCTCGTATCAACCAATATGTCTCTCTAGCCACTTTCCTATCTAAACTTTTCAGTTATTAGTTTGTTTATATTTTTATTATTCTTCTTCCTGCTTTCGTTAATTTTGGTTTTGTCTACAAGTTCCTATATTTTTCCCGTTGCCAATTCTCTCGCGCAGGGTGCACACGACAATAGTAAAGCTCCAAGAATTGATCCTTGTGGTACTCCATATTCATTATTAATTGTCTCTGATTTTTTATAATTCACTTTAGTTATTTGCTTTCTATTTGTTAGATGTGATTCAAACCAATTTAATTCTTTACTTTGTATTCCGTAGAAGTTTAATTTCTGTAATAATATTTTTCTGACTAGTGTTTCAAACGCTCTTTTAAAATCGAGAAAAATTGCCATTATTTTTTTATTTCAGCCGTTACTTTTCAATCTATTTAAGACGTAATTTATTGCCGTTTGACATGAAAATTTCCGAAATCCAGATTGATATTTCGATAAAATATTGTTTGATTCTAGATAATTTTCAAGTTGTATTTTAACGTTTTTTTCAAGAATTTATTCACATAATTTTAGTGAGTTTATTGGCCTAATTTCTTCACATTTATTTGTCTTATTAACCTATTTTTAAATAGCATTTAAAATTTGATATCTTTATTGTTACTTTGAATAGAAAAACAAATTTGATAAAAAAAAATTAATAAATTATTTTTTATTTGTAGTAAATATAAAAATTTAAATATAGTTTAAAAGCTACATTCCACAGTGGGGCAGAATGGACATTTTTTGGAAATAAATCGGTAACTTCTGATCGGCTGGTTGGATTTTCATGAAATTTGGTATAGGCGTAGCCCCTCAGGGGCGGAGCTAAGGGGGCTCAAAATTAGGTAACTCAGACATAAAAAATTTGTAATCACTTGCCAAATTTTTTATATATTGTTGTATTTTTATATATTGTTGTAAGCTCTGATAAGATCTATAAAAGACATGCTTACATGTCCTATTTATCTCTTATAGTTTTCGAGTTATTTGCATTTGAATTTTTAAGCACCATAATTTTGCATGTTCTTGGTCCAGTTTTTTTCATATATAACCTAGTATTTCCGACCGATTTTATTAGTTTTTTTCTTAACTAGTTAAAGAACAAAATTATCTATTGAATAAAAAATTTTGAAGTCGATATCTTTACCGTGTCCAAAAATAAACGATTTTGAATTTGAAAATTGCAAAAAAGACGACTTTTTGTGTTTCTTTTTTTTGCCGAAAAAGTATCTACACTCTTTTTTATCTAAGATAAAATTTTTTTTTAGCAACACATAATAATTTTGCATTTTTCTGAAAGGTAACTTCACAGAGATAACTTTAAGATAACAAACAAGCCCAATAACTCAATTGGTCATGATACACACCTTCCCGAATTCGACCCATTTTATATGAAAGTTTTGATTTTAGACCATATTTCCTCAAATCCCAAAGCACGACGCGACAAGCGAAGAATCTTCAATATGTTGTTAAAAGTTTTAAATCAAAATCTACGGGACTTCAGAAAAATGAGGATTCTATAGACAAAAATGTAAAAAATTCCATTTTTGGGAATTTTTATTAGTTTTTTTGGGAATTCAGGAAAATCATACTCCTGATTGAAATTTGGTTAACGCGCTTTTATTTATATTAGTAAGATCCACATTTCCTGCATATTTCATTAAGATATCGTTATAAACAAATATGTTATTAAAATTAACAAATTTTGTATTTTCCCAAAAAACGCCAAATTGGGCCTTTTGTTTGGTTTATTTCTAAATAGCGAAAGAAATTTTAAAAATATGTATTCCAAATTAAGCTTATCCTTTAGCATATATAATTTCCGATCTTTTGCAAGAAGATTCAAGTCAATATCATGCCTCATTTCAGAAATATGCGCCTTTAAACTTTTATATTTCCAATTTATTGTATATATGACTATATTTTTACAAACTTGCAACTTTTGCCTTTAGCTTTGCGTGAATAATTACTTAGAAAATTATGAATATTTCTGTATACTTTTAATAATATCTATACACAAAATATTTTTATAAAAATAATTAATAAATATTTTTTATTTTTTATAGGGTTGCCACATTTCCCAAATTTAAGTAAATCTTTATCCTTTTCTAAGCATTCATATATTTCTATTAATAAATTTAAAATAACATAACAAACAAATAATGTCTATTTTAACTTAATATTATTATTTTTGGTATTTATCATCTTCCTTAATAAATATTCTATTTCTAATACGATTTTTTATTACTTATTTACATTAAATTTATGTAGAAAATTTTTCTAATATTTTAAACTTATACTACTTATTTTCTATAAAATAATCTGTTGTATCTGTATACATATCTAAAAGATAATAAAGGTCCTTCAAGTCTTCAGTATTTTGAGTTGATAAAGGCTCATAATAAATCCAGCGTTTTCTCATTGATAATAGTACAGGATCTGATGATAACAATAGGCTATTAAAAATATCCTCGTTTTGTGACGTTCTGGAGCATTTCCTGGAGCTGAATAATTGAACGTGCATAAAATCTCTGTTTCTTGCTTCTTGAGTCTCTTCTGTAAGCTCTCCAAGTGGAAGAATATTTCGTTCAAGTATAACTTGGCCATGGCACAATACTTTATGTACTGTTGCTGTCATTTCTTTCCATGGATATAGAGAAACAAGTAGTTTAGATATTTCTGTTGCATATTCATCGAGCAAAGTTAATTTTGTGCTTACTATTAATTGCCATTAATAGTATGTTAGTCCTTTCAAGTAACTCTTTATTAATACCAGTTATTTTTGATGTAGCTTCGAAATTTCCGTAAAACCTTCTTGCTGTGTTTCCATCATTTGTACTACCAACAGCGATAACAAGCAAAAACTAAAAGCTCTGAAGAAAAAAATAAAATATTAAAAGTGTTTTAAAAATAGAAAAAGGACTATTTAAACATAAAGAACAATTTAATTTATAAATTAAAATAAAAACATACAAAAATACACGTAATATAGTGGTTAAATAAATAAAAGAAAATTTCGCTCGAGGATGACTGAATGCAATACATGCAGATCAGTAATTAGGGGTGAAACTGGTATCAGATGCAATGGTGTATGTGATAAAATATACCATTGCACTAAAAAATGTTCGGGAATAGACCAATACTCTATTTGAGTGTTGGAAGCTAATAATTTTGTGCGTTTTATATGAGAGAACAAACAAAATTTGAAAAAATATAAAAGGGAATTTGAAACATCACTAAAACAAAACGAAAACGAAATAAAATAATTACTTGAGGCAATTGAAAAACGTTACGAAAAAAGACTTAAGATTTTAGATGATACTCAAAAAGCATGTGAAAAGAACTTTAATGAAATAAAAAAATTATTTGGAAATGTTAAAGATTATGAAAACAAAAATAAAGAAATGTGCAACAACATAGAGCAAAAAAGATGAGAAGAGGTGTAATGAAATAAAAAAAAGTGATAAAAGAAACGAAAGACAATCAGAGTAAGATGTCATTTTCAGATGCATTGAAAAAGAATATGCTATTGCCAGCATTAAAAAATCAAGTGCCATTAGTAATAAAACCGAAAGTGAAACAACAAATTGAAAAAACAAAAGAAGAGTTAAACAAAAAAGTGGACCTAATAAACTTTAAAATATTAAACATTGAAAATAAAAAAAAACGGAACTTTAGACATACAAAGTCAGAATGTTGATGAGAGAGAGAAAATAAAGAATGCAATTGAAAGTGAAATGAGTGAAGGGTACGAAATTAAAGATCCAAATAAGATTGAATTGTCAATAATTGTAACTGACATGACATTTAAATATGGAGAAAAAGAGATTATTGAAAAACTTAAAAAACAGAATCAGATTATAAGTGATAGTACACTGGAAATAATAAAAGTATATGAAACGAGGAGAAATAAAAGATCAATATTTAATGCGAAGTTAAAAATTGATAATGAATCATATACAAGAGTAATTTCGGCTCAGAAATTAAATATCGGTTGGGAGAAATGTTGAGTATTTGATGGTACACAAATATTACGTTGCTATAAATGTGAAGGTTTTAATCATAAATCAGTAGATTGCAAAAGTGAAGAAATATGTTTGAAATGCCACGGAAAACATTATACAAACCAATGTAATAAAGATATTATAAATAAATGTATTAATTGCATTAGGACAAACAAGAAACTAAATTTGGGCTTTGATGAGAACCATATGACGACAGATAGAGAATGTCCAGTTTATAAAAATAAATTAAAATTAAAAAGAAGAAGAATGGGATTAAATGAATAACAATTAGAAAGCATACAAGGAATATACACAAATATACAAGGACTTACAAACAACTTTAATCAAATTGAAGCAATTGCTAATATTGATAAAAGTTCATAATATTATCGGGGACACATTTGACTAACAGAATTGATGAATCTGAAATACTATTAGAAGAATATTGTCAATTTTCAACTCCCTCGAATTCTACGAGAACCGGTGGAGTAATATTATGTGTTAATAAGAACTGGCATGTAAACATATTAATAGAAAAAGTGTGTGATTTTAAATATTGGATAAGTGCATATAATACAACAACTCATCAATTATAATAGCAGCAGTTTACCGATCTCCAAGTAGTCAAGAAGCAGAATTTTGGGAAGTATTTGAAGAAATCGTAGAAGAAATAAGTGAAAGAAATGCAGATATAGTTATTGCTGGTGATTTTAATATAGATTGGACAAAAGAAAGTACATATAAGAGGAAAAATAGAATCCATAATCAATGATATTTGGATTACAACAAGTGATGACTAATTTTACAAGAGTTACCAAAAATTCGAGAACAATAATAGACTTTATTATAACAAATAGTACGAATATTAGTGCAAACATAAGTAATAGAAATAAAATATCGGATCATGAAGTAATAGAAATTAAAATAGACAATATATATGAAATCGCAACGAAAAATTAATGTGAAATAAAAATTTTTAAATATAAAAAATACCGTTTTCAAAGGGAAATTAGCGCATTAATCACCTTCAATGAAAATCAAGACGTGAATTATAACGTAAAGTGTTTTGATATAGCTATAGAAAGAACAATTGAAAATCTCTCAATAAAAAAGAAAATAAATAAAAAAATATATTGTAAATAATGGTTTAACAGGCACTTGCAATTTATAAAAAGAGACAAAATATTAAAATATAATATAGCAAAACAACAAATAACTATGCAAAATGGAATGATTATAAAAAAGCTAGAAATTTATATATAAAAATACTTAAAAATGAAAAAAATACATATATTAATAGAACAATAAGTAATACCAAAGATCAAAAGCAAATGTGGAATAGCATCAAAGACTTAATACTAAAGAAAACAAAAAATGTGATAAAAGCTGTTATATTTACAAGTATAGAATATAAGGACAGTAATGAAATAGCGAATCAATTTAATAAATATTTTGTAAATAGTATAAAAGGAATTATAGATAATATGGAATATGTACAATATATAAATCAAATGAATCTGATAAACTGTAGATTTAAATTCCGACAAATAACAAAAATAGAACTTAAAAATATATGTAAGAAAATGGACAACAAAACGGACTATAATAATGTTAATATAAATATGATATTAGATAATTGGAACTTGAATGGAGAAGTGTTGCTAAAAATTATAAATAAGTCATTAAAAACAGGTATATTTCCTGAAAATTGGAAAACTTCAATGGTGACGCCAATTGAAAAGGTTAATAAATCAAATAAATATGAAGAATTTAGAATTATGTGAAAAAATTCTTGAAAAAACCGTTTAAATACAACTTGGAAATTATCTAGAATCAAACAATATTTTATCTAAATATTAATCTGGTTTTCGGAAAAAATTTTCATGTGAAACGGCAGTAAATTACGTCTTAAATAGATGGAAAAGTAACGGCAGAAATAATAAAATAATGGCAATTTTTCTCGATTTTAAAAGAACGTTTGAAACAATTTGGTTGGTTGGTTTACGTGGTAGCTCGTAACCTTACGGGCAATCAATTAGACTCGTTAGAATCTGTTTTGATGGAACTACACTACTCGCCAGGTGAATGAGTTGTATTGAGTCTGTAATGAGATAGAAGTGTAGGGAAGAACAATGAGAACATAAATTAATTAGATCCAGCCTGTAGCATTGAGATATTTAATGATGTCACTGAGTCTAGTGTCAGATATCTCACAGAGGTTGTCTAATTGGTACCCTCCCAGAAATTTATGTCTGCTTGCGTTCAAGGCTGGGCATTCACATAGAAGATGAAATATTGTCTCCTTCTTCCCGCGATTGCCACAACTACGACAATATTCATTGTAAGGGAGACCAAGTCTGCTTGCATGTTTTCCGATCGTCCAGTGACCTGTAAATAATGCTATTAGTCTCGAGATGCCTTTGCGTTTGTAGCCAATGAGTTGCATTGAGCGTTTTTAGTTGTATGTAGGCCACGTTTCTTTCGCGGCTCTACATTTGTCTAGATTTCGCCATCTATTTTTTGCCTTTTCTAGAAAGTGTTTTTGGATTCTGCTTTTGACTGTTCCTAACAGGATTGCGACAGAAACCGATAAGGAGGCATTCATAGCAGAGCCTGCCCGGGCTAATTCGTGTGCCTGTTCATTACCATAGTAGTCCCTATGCGCAGGAACCCATACTATAGTAATGTCATACAGTCTACTTAGTCCTAGCAGTTCCTCTTTATACTGTCTGACTAGAGTAGAGGTAGTTTTCGGTGATTTGAGCGATAGTATTGCCGCTTGGCTGTCGACAAATAAACCAATATTCCTTTGAATATTTCTATCGCGAATTAGTTTACACGCTTCCCTCACCGCTAGTATTTCCGCTTGGAATACGCTTGCTTCGTCAGGGAGTCTACATGAGTGTCTAATTCCAAGATCATTAGAGAAGACACCAGAGCCGACACCGCAGTTAATCTTTGAGCCGTCAGTGTATATCCTAGTTCTAAATTGTTCAAGAAAATTTCCCCTTGTCCATTCACTCCTGGTGGGGAATAGGACTTTAATAGTGTTTCCGAAGTCCATCTGGGGAATCATATAGTCGGTAAATTGATTGAATTGCGGGGGTATTAAACTTAATATCCTCGCGTGCCCATACGTTCCTGATCTCCAGCTTTCCGTTGCAGATAATCTTATCGCACTATTAACTGATGATTCAATTATTTATAGGTCAATAGGTGTTAGGTGCAATATAGTGTTCAGAGCTTTTGATGGACTAGTACGTAATGCACCTGCAATGCCTATGGAAGCGGATCTTTGTATCCTGTAAAGTTGATCCACCACATATCTCTTACTAGTAGCGGTCCACCACACAAGAGATCCACATACAAGAATGGACCGTACTATTGCAGTGTATAGCCATTTTGTCAATTTTGGACTCAAACCCCATTTCACACTGAATATCTTTCTTCAGGTGTAGTATGCTGCCGTAGCCTTACTAACCCTATGTTGAATGTTCAGCTTCCATGAAATCTTGGAGTCCAAAATAATGCCCAAGTACTTTGCATTGTCCGACAAGGTGAGTTCACAGTTTTCTAACCGTGGTAGTCTGAAGCTCGTAATCTTGGTCTTTGTGGGGAAAAGTACCAGATCTGTCTTGCCCGGATTCACTCCTAGTCCAATTCGCAATGACGATTCTTGTCTCTAGCATTGACACCAGCCAGTTGGTGATATAATCCTCAACTCCTAGTTCGTGCAGAGCTCTCTGTATCGCCATAGTCGTGACATTGTTAAAGGCGCTTCTATGTCCAGAAAGGCAGCGTATTGTTTAAATTCAATGGATCGCTCGACCTCATGAAGAGCCGCCTCCGTGGAGCGACCTTTAATGTAGGCATGTTGACTTCCTGAGAGTCGAGTTGACTCGAGAGACTAATTGGACGGAAGTCCTTTGTATTCTCATGACTTCTTTTTCCGGTTTTTGGAATGAACACTACCTTCACTCTCCTCCAATTCTGGGGAACATAGTTGAGGGTTAGGCAGAGTTTAAATATTCTATGTAACCAGGGTATGATGTATACCTTTGCACTTTGTAGCATTCGTGGTATAATACCATCAGGCCCTGCAGATTTGTACGGAGAGAAGCTATCCATTGTCCATGAAATTTTTTCAACGGATATTATGTCATCCTCGATTCCTTGCGAGGATTTAATATGCCCCATCTCCTGGTCTGTAACATCTGTACAGCCAGGAAAATGAGTATTAAGTAAAATGTCCAAAGATCCCGCCGACGATTCTGACCATGAGCCATCCATCCTTTTAATATAGGATGGATTATTATGACTATTTGCCAAAACCTTACTGAGTCTAGCAGATTCCTTGGTATTGTCGATAGATTCGCAGAAGCCTTTCCATGAATCTCTTTTTGCGATCTTTATTGCTTTCTTATATTCCCTACGCTTATCGTGATACAACTGCCACGATTTTGTTCTGTAGCCAATATTGAAAGCATTGCGTGCCTCCTTGCGTAGCTTCGAGAGTTCCTTGTTCCACCAGGGAGGGAAATTCTTTTTATCCTTCGTCATTGGACAGGATATATTAAAAGCTTTAACAATTTCTTTGCTTAATGTGCTCTCAATTTGGTCAAGACCCTCAGTCGTTGCTTCGACTGGAGGCATTTTTTTCAATTTTTGCATGAGAATCCCATTAAACTTAGTCCAGTTCGTTCGTCTTGGGTTTCTGAAAGTTGACGCTGTTTCTTTGCAGACGAGTCCAATGTCGAAAAGTATCCAGCAATGATCCGAAAAGGATTTCTCTTTGGATACTCTCCACCTATCAACTGATAAATTAGATCTGTCTTTCGTAAGTGTAATGTCTAGTACCTCTTCCCATCTATTACGGTTCACCGAGCTCGGAAAAACGAATGTGGGGTCGTTGCCAGAGTTGCATATGGTCAGGTGGTTAGTATTAATAAATTAAATATACACTCGCCTCTGTCGTTGATTTCAGTGCTACCCCATATTGTATGCCTTGAGTTTGCATCACTGCCAAGGATAAAGTCGTCTTGAGCCTCTATAGAGGCCAGAAACTCCTTCACTTCGTCTGGCGGGGCTGGATTGTCATGTGGATGGAAACTCCTGTTTCGTACTAATTGGACCCTTGCGACTGTCAGGTCTGCTGAGCTATACTGTGAGCAAAGAAATATATTTATGTGTTTCTTAGCAATAAGACAAGATCTTGGCTTATCTTTATCTTTTACATATAGTGTTTTATATGTTGAAGTCGGGAACCCTTTGACTTGGGCGTTTGAAACCCAGGGTTCCTGGACTATAGCAACGTCGATGTCCTTTTCCGCTAAAAGAAGCCTCAGATTGTCTGTAGCACATTTTGAATGCTGTAGATTAAGCGCACGATTTTAAAATGTTGTAGATATACTTCAATACATTATATGCTTGACACATTGAAATGGATAAGTATCAGGCAAAGACTCCAGCTTAACACATGGATCCTTATTTTCAAAATGAAAATGGGATATGCGCCAGAATACTTGACACAAGAATTAGTATATGTGAATGAAAGCCAGCCATATAACTTGAGAAATGGAAATGATTTCCGAATACATAGAGTAGCAACTAACAAAATGAAGAGATGTTTGCTGTAAAAAGGACTGCAATTATTTAACCAACTACCAAATTACATTAAAAATGAAACAAATATTAATGCTTTTAAAAGAAATTGTGTAATACATATAAAAAATAATATTTATCAAAGCTTTTAAAAATATAAAATTGGATAAGAAATTTAATGTATTTTAGTCGTAAGAAAGTATTTAAATACTACTAAATAAATAAATAAATAATAAAAAAAAGATTAACAGTCGGCAGAAGTTTGTCGATGTTTAACCCCGTCTCTTCTCTGAATTCATCCTGGATTCTACTTTTCTCAGATATTCTAAGTGTTTTTAAATCCTCGTTGTTTCTGGTAGGTTTTGTTAAATTTTATGGCACACTTCTATACTTTAAATCATATGATATGTGCAGAAAATACTCCATAAACCGTATTCTGGCGTGAAGTGGAGATATCCGGAAATACAGAAATTCTTCATTAATACTCCTTGCTTTATCAATATCCGAAAATTGTGATTTCGTCTCATCACATAATGAGGATTTCCAAAATGAAGATGTTTCCGTAATGGCATTACTAACCTTTCCATCAATCATTGTTAGACTAAGTTGAAAGGATATGTCGAATGTGTATTTGTTTATGGTTATTGAACGAGGTTGTAAATCATTTATTTCATCTTTAATATATTCCACTAAATCCTTTATTGTTGTCTTCGACTCCCTTGTGTATTCGAACCAAATAGGTCTGCAAAAATGTTTTGATCCTGGAGTGGTGTTAAGCCATATATCTTCAAATGAGTTTTTACACTTTGAAGAAGATTGCTTTAAGGAATAAGATCGCATTCTTAACGGCACCAAAGATGCTATAAATACGCTTTTATAATACGCCATTTTCTTACTTCCACTAGCATGCTTGTATTCAGGAAGGGCTTATAGTCCGTCACATCCCCACTTACAGATTAATACAACGTCGCTGTTATTTACTTTTTTCAACTGATCCGCAGAAAAATTTATAACTATCCTGATAGCTGTATTCTCAAGCAAAGAAGATAGCTCTACACATGCTTCCTTTTCGGTAACCGAATTGAGTGGTAGAATTGAGTGTCCCTTTTCAAGCAACAAATTTGACATTTGTTTCGGCTGCGGTCAAGTTCAAGCATTAAAGCAATTGCTTCTTCCTCTATAAAATTGGATTGTGTCATTTTTACGTCATACAACTTTAAAAAGCTCTCTATCTGAGATTTACCAATGACGTCGACTTTTGCATGATATGTAGTTTTTATGAATTCCACTATAGCTTCTAAACGATTAAGATCATTTTTAGATAAACTCCACAGAACACAACACAATTGTTCATGTTTCAATGTAATCACCATGGTAATCAACTTCATTATGATATTGATAAGGATTAGCTGCGCATTTATATATATCTATTAGATATATCACACAGGTATTTACAGGTATTCTGTGAATTTTCATTAGGAAAAATATCTGAAAGGGTCAATTTGGAAAAGTACCTATACCGAATTCATTGATATTATATGTTGCTGTTAGGTATCACCAAAAAAGATATTACGTGTGCATTGTCACTAGCTCATAAAAATATAGATTTTGAACCATCAGTAATAGATAAATGCTGCAGCTAGGTATCACCGGAAAGGATACCTGTACATTGCCACTAGATCATAAAAATATAAATTTTTAACCATCATCAATAGATAAATACATTTGTAAAATTTAGGTAATCATCATAAATGTAAAATAATAAAATACTTATTGATTAAGTTAAAATAGACATTTTTTGTTTGCTTTGTTATTTTAAATTCATTAATAAAAATTAATGCCTAGAAAAGAATAAAGATTTACTTAAATTTGGGAAATGTGGCAACCCTATTAAAAATAAAAAATATTTATTAATTTATAAAAATATTTTGTGTATAGATATTATTAAAAGTGTACAGAAATATTTATAATTTTCTAAGTAATTATTCACGCAAAGCTAAAGGCAAAAGTTACAAGTTTGTAAAAATATTTCTGAAATGAGGCACGACATTGACTTGAATCTTTTTGCAAAAGATCGGAAATTATATATGCTAATGGATAAGCTTAATTTGGAATACATATTTTTAAAATTTCTTTCGCTATTTAGAAATAAACCAAACAAAAGGCCCAATTTGGCGTTTTTGGAGAAAATACAAATTTTTTAATTATAATAACATATTTGTTTATAAAGATATCTTAATGAAATTTGCAGGAAAAGTGGATCTTACTAATATAAATAAAAGCGCGTTAACCAAATTTCAATCAGGAGTATGGTTTTCCTGAATTCCCAAAAAAACTAATAAAAATTCCCAAAAATGGAATTTTTTACATTTTTGTCTATAGAATCCTCATTTTTCCGAAGTCCCGTAGATTTTGATTTAAAACTTTTAACAACATATTGAAGATTCTTAAAATATATTCCGCTTGTCGATTCGTGCTTTGAGATTTGAGAAAATATGGTCTAAAATCAAAACTTTCATATAAAATGGGTCGAATTCGGGAGGGTATGTACCATGACCAACTGAGTTATTCGGCTTGTTTTTTATCTTAAAGTTATCTCTGTGAAGGTACCTTTCAGAAAAGTGCAAAATTATTATATGTTGCTAAAGAAAATTTTATTTTAGATAAAAAAGAATGTAGATGCTTTTTCAGCTAAAAAACACAAAAAGTCGTCTTTTTTGCAATTTTCAAATTCAAAATCGTTTATTTTTGGACTCGGTAAAGATATCGACTTCAATTTTTTTTTTATTCAATAGATAATTTTGTTCTTTAACTAGTTAAGACAAAAACTAATAAAATCAGTCGAAATTACTAGGATATATATGAAAAAAAAAAACTGAACCCAGAACATGCAAAATTATGGTGCTCAAAAATTCAAACGCAAATAACTCGAAAACTATAAGAGATAAATAGGACATGTAGGCATGTCTTTCATAGATCTTATCAGGGCTTACAACAATATATAAAAATATTTGAAATCGGACGAGAAACGAAAATTTGGCAAGTGATTACAAATTTTTTATGTCAGAGGTACCAAACTTTGAGCGCCCTGAGGGGTTTGTTATGCCCTTAACATTGTGCACTCCTCTGCTACGCCTATACCAAATTTCATGAAAATCCAACCAGCTGATCAGAAGTCTTCCAAAAAATTTCGATTCTGCCCCACTGTGCATTCTTCTGCCTTCTTCATTCAATTAAATTCAGAATTGGCTTACGAGCAACGAGATCTTTAGTACACCAACTACATCAAAACGCTTTTTTCAAAATATCTCAAAAGTTACAGGGTATTTTGAAATTTTTGAAAATTTGCTAGTTTTTTGCGTTTGACAATTTTTTCTCACAATTTCTTACTTTTTACAAGTAATGAAAAGTAATGAAGAAAAACTATTATTAACTGAAATCAATTAAAAATGAAATATTTATTTAATTTTTTTCAAAATATTGATTTTCGGTACGGTTTCCTTTATCAGATTACTTTCAAAATTTTGCATCAGTAATTGTATGATATTGAAGAAGATAATTAGATCTATTTAAGTAAAATTGATATTCTAAGTATCAAAACCTACATAATTCAACCTTTGTTACGTGTCCCAAAAAGGCACTATGATTGTGTAGCCAGCTAGCTCAAGCGCTCCAACAGGGCAGGTCCCAACCCACAATCATAGCCCAGAGGCAAGCACCAAAAAAGATTCTAGAGCAAAATAAAAAAAACTATAAAAAAAACAGGAAAACATCCGAGACGAAGAACCAGATGACAATGTCCTTCTCATGCCCACCCAACCTTGGACACCGATCTCCAAAAAAAAAAATCTTTATAGTGTCCCCAATTACCACCACTCACTTTAACCACAATACTCACCTCACATCTAACCTAACCCTTAAAGAAAAACAAACTAACGCATATACATATTAGACAATTAGAACAAGAGTTACATATTTATTAAATCAAATTTTAATAACTAATCTTAAACCTAAAATACACAAGAGTTTAAAAAAAATCCCAATTTCCGATATCAGAGAAACGAATCTGCACAGAAGATTGATGCTGGTTGCTACCCAACACTGGTTTTTTATTTTTCACTATACCCTACCTAAAAGAGCTCGATTAGGTGGTTTATTTTTTTATTGGTGCTGATATATATATTTTTAGTATCTATTCTCACAAATTCCTTTCTAATTAGGCGTGGATTAAAAAAAATTGGAAATATTACATACAAAAAGATTATTATTTTCTTTAATTTAGGCACTAACAAAAGATGTTCTACAAATTCATACTGAATAAGGACTTAACGAATAAATCAGATGATATCTACAATTAATACTAACACTTAATTTCTATTTATATAAATTAGATTCCTTGAGTATATCTATGTTTTTATGTTAATTGTAATTATTTGTTTTGAGGAATGGGAAAAGTTTTTTTCTTCTTTTTTTTACTGGCTCTATTGCCCAGATTAATTGCCTCGTTATTATGGCCAATACAAGAAAGAAAAAAAAAAGAAAATGGCTGACTTTCTGTTTAGAAAAAATTAAATTTTGTTACATTCTATCTAGTTTCTCTTCACAATTACCACTACAAGTTACCTGTTTAGAACACCGATGTTTATTATTTCCTCTTCCCTATATTAATTTGGTATGTCAAGGAAACGGTAAGTATATCAGCCACAATACTGGTCCTGACCTGCACCTCTTTATAATATACATTTAAAACACGATCTATTACACTTTATATAAAATATATTCAGATTCAATTATCTCACAAACGTTAATACAGATTTCAACTTTAAAACAATTGCCTTTTTTATCTTAATTTTGTCCACTTCACTTGGGATTAAAATAAGCTTATTTGCTTCTAGTTCAACTTTCTTTTCTATAATGATCTTCAACTTTGTATCTATACCTAAAACAACCTTTTTATAATTCCAATAATCTCCATTTTTATTAACTTATTCCCTAAAAACTGCTAGACTGCTATAATTTCCATTTGTCAAAATTTATTTAACATTATAAATTAAAAGTAAAATTAGGTATGACATTGTACTATTTTTTTGCTCATTTTATGAATGAATCTATAGGCAAAATGCAATACTGTTCTTCATTCATATCTATATTGTACTGGCAACATCACTACGTCAGTAGTATTTTTAGTACACATTTTGACATTTACTACTATCGACAAATCTACAATGCACACAACACAGTCACAAGCAGACAAATTAAGCAAATAAAAAAAAAAAAAAAAAAAAAAACAGACATAAATATATTAAAAAAAAGCTTTATTCCATCATTCAATTATATATAAGGTAAGTAAAATTACTATATAAAAAACAAATACTAAAACTTGTTTATGCAATCCAATTTTCTTCTTTTTTCTTTAGCATATGCCAGCATAATGAAACCCACACAACAAGCCATCGCACACACACCCCGCTTGGATGCCCAATTATCATTACAACTTCACAGACGGGACGTCACTCAATAGGAGTACTGTGGACCTGATCAACCCGCAACAAAACTCCGGGGCTACAACGCACACGATAGTAGGACCGGTGTGCGGACCAAATTTGTATGTGCTTGTCTCTCATCAATTCTTTTTCCTACAACACGTGGGGAACTCCCACACCCTGAAAAGTCTCTAGCCGGGCTGCTCTGGTAAGTTTTATTATTGAACGGGCCTCTTTTCCGTAATCACTGTCGTAGTAGTCGTCATACAATTATACTAATAAAATTACCATAGGGTTCGTCAGAATGTGATATTTTTCCCAAATTCTCAATAATCGCAAGTATAACCATAAATATGTAAGACGTTCACCAACATATTTAGATCTATATTGCGCACTATATTTGAATCCTAACCCTATATTGCACGACTCCACCAGATATCACAGAAACTATATTGCACATCAGATTTTTATGTCCTTTGTATGAAAAACACCAAGGGGTTTTCCTTAGAGAGATTCCAATTCATACATATTGTTGCCAATTGGTTTCACAATCCGGCATTTGAGGTACTTGCGACAAAATTTCGCATTAATATTATTTTTAAAATCTGACAATACAAAATTTTTTCTGTACACTTCTTGTCCGGGAGTATATCTGACAGTACGGGCCCTTTCGTTATATTTTCTCGCACTATTCTGGAAAGCATTAGCAAGATTCGTTCTTATCCTTTCCCTTATTATTTCCATTCTATCTCCTTTTTCTAAATTTGTTATTTCATGTTCAGTCATCGATTGTAATTTTCTGGCTAGTCTATAATCTGAACCATTGGTGTACAGGTGGTAACCGAAAAGGGCGAAAAAAGGCGTCGGACCGGTGGCTGCATGTATAGATGTTCTCAGAGCATATTCGATTTCAGGAAGAAATAAATCCCAGTCCCTGTGGTCACTATCCAGATAAGCCCTAATGGCTGCCAAAACTGATTGGTTCACCCTTTCCGCTGCATTGGATTATGGTGAATAAAATGCAGTTTTCATATGAGTGATTTTGTACGTTTCTATCATTTCCTTAAATACGGTGAAAACAAATTAGTAGTAGAGAAATGGGAAGGCAATAGTTGTTTTTGTTTTTAATGAGGAGGAAGAGCAATTTTGAAGAGCAAATTGTTTGTATGAAATTGAAAACCAATGAATTTGTTTTTGTAATTTTTTCTTGTGAGTGCATTAATAGGAGGAAAAATTGTTTTGCATTTTATGAAATTGAAAACCAATGTATGTATGTATATATGTATGTATGTATGTATTTATGTAATTATGTTAAAAGTACATACAAACAATTTAACAGGGGAGACAATTTTTATTTATTTTTTTTTTTTTTTGCACTTTTAATTGTGATGAAATTAAAAACTGATGACTTGTATAAATAGCGTTTGAGTATTTTTGGTTTATTCATCTATATATTTTTATATGGTTATTTTTGTTTTTGTAAGGTGGAAAATAAACTTGAGAATATGGAAAAAATAACCTTGTGTAAGGTTTTTGACATTAATGAAGATATATTTTATGTTATTTATGTTAGTAACAAATTAAGGGGAGAGTATTTTTTATTCACATTAAACATTTTTCATATCTAGAATACGTTTAAGATTAGTATATGGCTCAATATTTATGTATTTATAATACTTTCTCAATTTTAAATATTAAGAGATATACCCAAATTAGATAGATTAGATATAAATATAAATGTCTGAAGTGAAGAAGGCGGAACAAAAATAGAATCAAATAAAATTACAAATGCTGATATTGTTGTGGCTTTCAATAAATTAAAAACAAAACCATATCTAGCAGCAAAGGATTTACTACCACCAAAGCCATATGAGGTATTAAGTATGTTCCGCCATAAGAATAAATATGGAAATGTGGTGATGGCAGAGCTTGAAGAGGGAATGTTATATCTTCCCAAACGATATAATAATTTGGAAGATAAAGTAATAGATGGAGTTAATAACGAACAATTTACTTTAAGGAGGAAGTTAGATAATGGTTTATATGTTTTGGAATTGGAAGAGGTAGTCAGCGAAAACTCCGCTGGAGAAGACGAAGTGGGAGAGTTTTTCATCCCAAATTCTCAACCATATTTCAGTTGGGAAAATAGTAAAATTCCAAGAAATTCTTAAAAAAGAAAATTTGTTAATTAGTATATAAGTATCATGGTTTTTAAAAACTAACTAATTGTAAAAAGAAAGCTTTATAATAAAGATGTTACATATAAAAATTCAAAAATTTCTTCAAAATTTTGATGGTTTAATTTTTGTTGAACATCAAAAAACACTGGATGAGTATTTGGCACTTATTAATAAAACTGGAAATTATAATGAAGAACTTATATCATCTAAATATGGATTACACTTCAAAAACTGTTCATGGTCGGATGATAAAGCGAACGTTGGTCCTGATACTTGTAATTGTAGAAAGCATAGAAAACTTATAAACAAAATAGAGGATTTTATAAAAAGATATTATTTATTATCTAAACGTCTAAAATAAGTAAATAGGGAAAATATATTTAATTTCAAATATGTTAATTTAAAAAAATAATAATAAATAAAAAATAATACAACTTTAAAAAAAATTTTTGTTTTTTTTTTACAATAACTTCTTGCAATTTTGAACTTGGTAAGGGTCTTATGAATTTTTAATTTTAGAAATAATTTTAGTAAATAATTGACAATCTATCAAGAACAACATATTCAGAATAATGAATACATCCAACAACACTAAAACACTAAAATTTTATTAAAAGTTAAATTTTTACATCTTCAATAAATAAAAATGCAACAATAAATACCACAAACCATTGATGATTTACTTTGAATTCGCATTTTATTGTAGACAAATGTTTTAGAATTTCGGTTTAGAAATGAAATAAATGGTTTTATTGGAGGTTGACCTGCAGAGCAAAAAAATTCTGCTGATTTATTTTCAGGGAAATAAAAAGCGACCCATTGCTGTCCAGGCTTATAAGATGGATCAGTGTTGGCTATGTAAAATGATGGTTTTGTAACAGGTGTCTTGGGTAATTTATTGCTCGCAAAAACTCCTTTAAATTTATATTTTGTATAATTATTTGAATTTAAAGTATTTATAATATTTATTGAGTTCATAGCGTTTGAATTATAGTGCGAGACTTATCAATTTCTAATTCACAATATACTAAGCAGGTAATTGCCTCCGTTATGGGTTTCCCGAAACGTCATTCTATTCGAATAGTTCCTTGATTTATTAAATTTCCACAATTAGAATTATTATTGTGATCTGGTGTTAAATCAAAAGCTAGTAAAAAAAAATCCGCTATCAAAAAGTTCCTTTGTAATTTGATGACCTTTATCAAAATGATGGATTCCGGTACCTTTAAATAGGGTTTGATAACCACGAGTGCTTAATATTCCTCCATTGTTGTAGTTAAATTCTATTGGCTGTACTGGAAATTGTACTCCATTAACAACCAAATTAAATCCTTGCAAATTAAAATGTTGAAAGTTGTATGGATTTTCTTTTCTATCTCCAGTATAAGCTTTGTTCGACACCATTCCAAAAATTAAGAAATTTGGTAATTGTCCAAGTATAACATTATCTAGAGATAATGAATGGTTTCCTGGATGTATAGTGAAGGTCTTAATTTCTACTCTCTTATATGGATAAATTGCATTTTTGCTTTGTAATACATTATGATGTGCCATTAATATACTACTATTGATAGTAAGATGATTTATATATAAATTAGCTTCATGTATTCTTAGATAAGATTCATTTTTATCCCCACTTTCTAAAATATAAAATTCTGGTTTCTCCAAATTTAATGTGACCTTAAGATCAACATTATTAAGCAAGTACTTTTGTTGATTAAATACATCTACATGAAGTTTTCCGAAAAGCTCCACCTTTTTCCCATCCTTAAATAATTTTTTTCTTTTATCTAAACCGGGATTTTCTTTATCGATTAATGAATTAATTTTATTCACATCAGTAGCCCAACCACACGATTCAAGATGGGTAGATCTAGCATCATTTCCATAATTGAGTAATGTTTCCATATATGCTCTATAGTGATAGTTGTTGTCAGTTTGAGATACACTTTTATTATTGAAATGAACTGTACAATTCCTAAATATGGAATGCAACAAGTTATTAACAACGCCTCCAGGTCCTTTGAATTCAAGCACTAGTCTAAGATAAATACTATTAAGATCTCTATATGTTTCACCATTCCCCAATGATACAAATTCAATTGTACTAGAGTTATCCAATGAAGCAATTGGATTATAACATATTTCTTCTGTTTTAATTACACTAGTTTGAATTGGGGGAGATTCAAATAAATCCAATTCTCTTTTCATACATTCTATAAATCCCGACATTTTAAATTTCCAAAAATATCGTTAAAGTTCTTTCCTCTACAACGTTTGAATTTATTATGCGGTTTTTGTTTTAAGCGTTTAAGTTTTATATGCTTCCCTTTACCTTTCTGCATTGTTTTTATTTTTTCAATAGTAGCTTCTTTGATATTATTCATAATTTTTCTCCCTTGATTAAATAGAATATCTTTCACAGGTTTTGTTCCGATTTCCTCCAAAATTTCTTTTCCAATGTCTAATGACTTATTTTTTAAATAATTTAATTCTGTTCTCAAGAATGGTTTCAGGTGTGAAAACAAAGATGAAAACAGTGATCCAATACCACGTCCATATTGCACAAACCTTGGTGTATGATATATTTCACCAATATTTTGAACATTATTTCCAGACTGATTATTATAATAATTTGTATACATCACATGGTTATTACAAAAATGATTTAAAATTTTACTAAACATTTATTTTATATATTTTTTAAAGTGTAGAGTACAATAAACTGGTATGAATTCATTCAAACTTATTATTCCTCCTTCATCATTTCGAATCATTATAGATATATTATTAATGTTATAAGATTCAATAGGAAAATATTCAATTCTATTAAAATGAATACAATTTTTCAATGTGGATATTGAAAATATATTCAAACATTTAGTTTTTTTATTACCTACATGTCGTGGTTTAATTATATCAGTGTAAATAAATACAATTTCATTTATATCTGGTGAAAAGACTTTAGTAAAATAATTTGTCATATTATCTGAAAATTTGGTTAAAGATTTGTGCAGAATGTAGTTTGTTGATGTTAAAATGGAATCCTTTTCAACGTTTTCTAATTCATCTCTACTAGTATAAGAATCAAATTCGTTGACTTTCTTTTCTGTTACTAAATTTGTTTGTGAGGTATCATTCTTTAACTTATTTAAAGGATCTGATTTTTTATCACTTAAATCTTTTTTTTCTGTGGATACATTACTTTTTGGAGTATCACTTAATTTATTCAAAAGTTTTGCTTTATTATTCAGATTGGGGTTTGTTATCATAAAATCATTAGAGCTTTCTAAAAGTTCGTGAAATTTTAACTTAATGTCTTCATATTCATTATTTGCACTATGCTATATATTTTTGTTTTTCCATGTACTATAGCTTGTGTGTCGACATTTGAAATTGTATTTCGTTTTCTACGTTTGGCAATGTTTTGATTATTTCTTTCCAGTAATGAAAATGAAATATCTGATAATCCAACTACCCAGTGATCATCCAAATTTAGAGATTGTGTTAGCAAATTTGTAAAAGTGTTTGGAGTATTTTTATAAATATCCATTGAATTATTACTTAATAAAGTAACATAAATATTTTCTTCTTGTATACTTGAAGCCATCTTTAAAAATAATGATCAATATAGTATGTTGTTTCTTATACATATA
Source organism: Protocalliphora azurea (assembly GCA_932274085.1). NCBI lineage: Eukaryota > Metazoa > Arthropoda > Insecta > Diptera > Calliphoridae > Protocalliphora > Protocalliphora azurea. Next base: position 63,460,779 of record OW026522.1, read on the forward strand.
TTATTTACTAATATCGTTCTGATGAATCCATGAATTATATTCTTTTCCGAAACCAAGCCATTTTACCAATAGTTTTTCTCCCTTTCGCTTTAAAATTTTTTCTACCAAAAAAATGTTTGGGGCTTTTGTTTTTAACAATTCTTCTTCATAAAATCCACCTTTAATTATATTTCCATTAAAATCTGCAAGTTGATATGTTATAGGATTGGTTATGAAAATTTTGTTTATCTTAAAAACCTTTGTAGACCAATTTGCTGTATATCCTTTCTCAAATTGATTTTTATATTTACTAATGCGAACTAAATCATTTAATTTATATTTTTCTCCTTTGAAAACCTTCAAATTACTGTATACAGTATTAAGAAGTTTCTGTTCATTTTTCTTATTAACTGAATTGGGTGTTGTTTTTATAGAACGATGATATGAAGAATTATATTCTTTCAACAATTTATTTAATATATCTATCCATTTAAAATTTCCCTGCATACTAAATTGTTTCCACATTTTATTTTTTAAAGTTCTATTAAAACGTTCAACTATTGATGCCTTCATACTTGAAAAAGTGTTGTAATGGTTAATTTCATATTCTTTCATAAGAGTTTTAAAATAGATATTATAAAATTCTTTCCCTTGATCAGAATGGATATTTTTGGGAGATTTTCCTTTGTTTAATTTTATAATACGTTTTAATGCTTTCGAAATTTCTATTCCTGTTTTACAGTAAGCATATATTTAAAACCTCTATTAAATTTTGCATATGGTATCATTTCCACTAAGTCAATCTGCCATGTATCTAAAATACCCTTTTGAATAAATCGTCGGCGCTGAAAGCTCTTTCTCGCTTGATGATGTAGTTCATCAACAAGAATTCTTTTACTCATATTTATATTTATAGAATGTTAATGTTCCACTTCATTTAAATGTCGTGTACTAAAGTGTAAACATGTTTCAATAGTTTATATATCCATTCACTATGATGATTTGTGGTCCCTCTGGTTGTGGGAAATCCACATTTATTATGAATTTGATAAAAAATCAACATTTAATATCTAAAAACATAGATCGTGTTATTTGGTGTTTTGCAGAAAAAATTCTCTTCCGAGAATTAACAATGTAGAGTTTATACATGGTATTCCAGAGGATTTTGCTACTGCAGAAAATGAATCGGTTTTAATAATATTGGATGATTTAATGCTTGAATCATCTAATAAAAAAGTATGTGAACTTTTTACTAAGGGATCTCATCATAGAAATTTAGCTGTGATTTTAGTAACACAAAACATTTTCATTAAGGTGCTTATTCCAGAGATATTTCTTTAAACTCTAAATATATTGTTACGTTGTTACCTTTTAAAAACGGTCGTTTATTTCCTTTTAAATAAACTTGTACTTTGATTGCGAAAATAACAGCAGTTTAGTAGTTTAAAAATTGTAACGACTCTTTATTTTATTTAAAAATGTACAACAATACAGTTTATAAGTCACTTTGTGTTTTAATACACACACACACTTAAATTACACGCTTTATACAGCACACTTTAATAATGTACCAGATTATACAGCCGAGGCAGTTAATATGTCTTTACTTAACGACGCTTCCAACCAGACTGACTCAATGGTGTTCTCACGGCCAATTTATATACACTGTATTGCCTACTAGATGTTTCTTGAAAGCTCTATTTCTTTCTACAATGTTAACGAACAATCAAGAACTTTTGTAGGTAATGCCATTAGCATAAACACTTAGTGCTGCCAAACTAGCTTTTGATGATAGTGCCAGCAGCATAAGCACTTAGTGCTGCCACACTTAAAAACAATGGTGAAAGCTTTTTATTCAATGTTGTATGTTTAGAACTATGTTAATAATTTTTACAGATATGATAACTGCTGTTAACATAAACGGAAATGCCTAGAAGAATTGAGAAAGATTTAAACCAGCCGTTAAAACCGTTATATTTGAATTCAAGTACAATTTCGTATCACTGCCCCCCGCTTAAGCCTGTTCGTCCCGAATAGGCACAGAATCACTTCTCTCATAGGTAGCTAGTCCTTGATTTTAAATCTCGGCCTCTTTTCTTTCCATATTCTGTACACCACGTTGTTTAATTTATTAATCACCTTGTATGGTCCATCCCAATGGGTTTGTAGTTTGGGGAACAGTTCTTTCTTACGTTGAGGGTTATACAACAGTACAAGTTGGCCTCCGTTAAATCCTTCAGAATTCGCTGCTCGATCGTATCTGGCTTTTATTTTGTCGCTGGTCATTTTTGTTCGTCTGCATACGAATTCATGAAGTTCGTTTAGGTCATCTTGATCTTGGGAAGTGTATTCATTATTTATTGATGAGGGTCTAACGAAGAATTTTGCTGTTACAAGATCACTTTTTATTTCTGATGGTTCTGTCACCCACAAACTGTTGTCCTCACAATCTCCCTCCATACGAGCCCATACTAAAGTTTCTGACTGTGGTGGTAGCTTCTGATGCTCGACGGTAACTAGCTTTCTTACTTGAGTCCTATTTTCATAACCGACGTCAAGGGGTACCTCTACATTTCGCCAAATCATAACTTTTCGTCCCATATCCAAAGTAATGCCATGGCTAATCATGAAATCAGCACCAATGATAACTTCGTCCACAATATCGGCAACAATGAATAGATGATTGACGGTAACGTTGGCAATAGTTAATTTCACATTTACTTTACCATAGACAGTGACCGGCTCCCCAGTAGCTGTGCGCAGACTTACCCCACATAATGGTTCAATTGTGTTCTTGACTAAATCTGGCCTGACGATAGATTGTGATGCCCCGGTGTCTACAGTAAAAACGTACTTCTGACCGTTGATGTACCCCGAAGCAGTAAGATTGCTATTTTTCTGCTGTATTACGGATATGAAGATTGTGGGACCCTCAGATGTGGGATCTAGCTCTTGCCCCATAGTGCTAGCTCGTTTTAGTTTTAAAGGTGATTCCTGTGATGATTGATGATTCGACTGCTGGTTACTTCTTTGAGGCGAGGCAGATCTGGTTCGTTTTCTTGGTACTTTGCAGTTTCGCTGAATATGACCAGATTTACCGCAGTTATAATATTTTACTCTGACTTTACTTTGTTTCTCAATAAGCGTCTTCAAAACCTTTTTTAATTCGTCGATTATATTTCTCTGATTGTCAGCTACAACTTCGACATTTCGCACATAACATATTTGGGGCTTAGAAATTATTTTCGCTGTTCCTTGTGCCAGTGCGAATGAGACGGTTTCAGTAAATGATGGTTTAGGTGTGGCACAAACTGCGTGTTTTATTTCAGGATCGCGAATGCCATTAATGAATGCCTCTATCTTGAAATGGTCCAAAAACGGGCTGTTTTCCCCTGGATAAGTAAGCTGCAGCAAACGTTCGATTTCCAACGCAAAGTCTTGTAGTGTCTCATTGGGCTTCTGCACTCTACCACGCAATTCCATTCGGAATAATTCCTTTTTATGTTCACCACCGTACTTACGTTGTAGCGCCTCCATTATGTCATTGTAACTGTTTCTGTTACACGCTGGTACGCTTTCTAGAACCACTGCTGCATTTCCTTTTAAGGCCAATATCAACTCTATAGCCTTTTCTTCGTCATTCCACATGTTTCTAATGGCAATTGTATCAAACTGGAACTTAAACACATTAAATGGTGTGGTGCCATCAAAACTAGGGGCCTTTATTCTACTAGAAGATTCTGGTATAATTCGCACCTGTCCATCTTGGCATTGAAGATTATTAATCTTTACTTCTAGGTCTTGTAGTTTTTTATCAACACCTTTGGCTATTTCATTCTCTAAATCGGACAGCTTTTTATCAACGACTTTGGCTTGTAAATCTAGACAGTTCTCTAAGTCGGACACCTTTGTCTCAATGCTATCCACTCTGCTGTTTATAACTTCCGAAATTTGCTGAAGTTTTTCGTCTGTCGCTCTAGAAGTTTCTTGAAATTTCATTTCCATTATTTTATTTTCTTCTTTAACTTCAGCAAGAAGTTTCTCGTTATTTGCTTTAGAAGTTTCTTGAACTTCTGCAAGAAGTCTCTCGTTATTAGCTTTAGATTGCTCGTTATTTGCTTTAGAAGTTTCTTTAACTTCAGAAAGTAGTTTCTCGTTGGCTTCTTTAAATTGCTCCATCATAGCAGCAAACATTGTGGATAAATCCATGCTGGTTGTTGCACGGGTAGAAACTTCCATTTCTTCTTTATACTCGAAATCTTAAGCTCCAATGTCAATATCACGCCGCTTGAATTCATCTATCAGCCTCTTTTGTAATTCTGCTTTATTACCAGCTGTAGGTAACTCCAACTTATTCAATTCTTTCTTGAGTTGCTCCACTTTTATCTCTTCAAACTTCATGACTGCTTATTATTTTGCAATTCCACTTCTGACACGGTCGTTTATTTCCTTTTAAATAAACTTGTACTTTGATTGCGAAAATAACAGCAGTTTAGTAGTTTAAAAATTGTAACGACTCTTTATTTTATTTAAAAATGTACAACAACACAGTTTATAAGTCACTTTGTGTTTTAATACACACACACACTTAAATTACACGCTTTATACAGCACACTTTAATAATGTACAAGATTATACAGCCAAGGCAGTTAATATGTCTTTACTTAAAGACGCTTCCAACCAGACTGACTCAATGGTGTTCTCACGGCCAATTTATATACACTGTATTGCCTACTAGATGTTTCTTGAAAGTTCTATTTCTTTCTACAATGTTAACGAACAATCTAGAGCTTTTGTAGGTAATGCCATTAGCATAAACACTTAGTGCTGCCAAACTAGCTTTTGATGATAGTGCCAGCAGCATAAGCACTTAGTGCTGCCACACTTAAAAACAATGGTGAAAGCTTTTTATTCAATGTTGTATGTTTAGAACTATGTTAATAATTTTTACAGATATGATAACTGCTGTTAACATAAACGGAAATGCCTAGAAGAATTGAGAAAGATTTAAACCAGCCGTTAAAACCGTTATATTTGAATTCAAGTACAATTTCGTAACAATATAGTTATGTTTAAAAATCCTAGGGATAAGTTACAATTTCAATATTTAGCTCGCCAAGTATACCCAGAAAACTCAAAAGCTCTGGTTGATGTATATAATAACTGTACGCAGCAGGCTCATGGTTATTTATTAATTGATCTCACTCAACAAATACACAACGCATTAAGATTTAGAACGGATATTTTCAATAAAAATCACTATTTAATATTTGCAAATATAAACAATGACCTCGAACCTAAAACTGTTGAAGGAGAACAAACATATTCTTTACGTTCTTAAGAAAGCAGATCCTAAATTACGAAATGCAATACTGAAACATGTTGATGATGTTGTTATTAAAACAATAAATGAAATACTTTTTAATATAATTAATGAGAACCATAAAATCAATAAAGCAGTTTTTGACAAAATAAAACCATATAAAAATACAATTAGATAAGTTTGTTCACCAGAAACCTCAAAGAAACAAAAGAGGAAACATCTAATTCAAAAAGGAGGATTTCTACCAATTATTATTTCATCCGTTTTAAGTGGAGTTATTGGAAAAATTTTAGAAAATGTCAAATAATTTATCTTAATCCATCAACTTACGATAAATTTAAAATTAAATATTCTGATTCCAATTTTCTACATCGAAAACTAATACCAATATATAGTTCACACACACTAAAAGATATTAATAAATGGTATTATATTAAACAAGAATTAGCCAAATATTTAATTGGAAGCCAAATATCATCTTCTCATCAAACTAAAAGTTCTAAATTGAGTAACCTACGTGATAATGGAACACAAACTAGGAAAATATATAAGAAATATATTGAAACTCAAACAATGCAACCAGAGTCAAGTAGTGTAGGAACACAATCTACCAGAGGAAATTTATACTAATGAAAATTATGATGAAATTGATATGGATACAACATTACAAAAACTTAATCCTACTTCTGCCTCTTCAGCAGCTAAACGACTTAAACATTTTTCAAATAATGGAACACCAAAAATAAGAATATTGTCAAAGGATGAAAAATTTGAAGCAATCAACTTTACCATATCAATATTCTCCTCGACTAACTAGAAATCGTAAAAAGTTAGATTACGAAATAGAAAATGTACAATGGAAAAATATTTAAAAATAAAACACATTTATTATATAATAAAAGACATATTGTTACGAAATTGCATTTCCGTTTATGTTAACAGCTGTTAACATAGCTGTAAAAATTATTAACATAGTTCTAAACATACAACATTGAATAAAAAGCTTTCACCATTGTTTTTAAGTGTGGCAGCACTAAGTGTTTATTCTGCTGGCATTATCATCAAAAACTCTAGTTTGGCAGCACTAAGTGTTTATGCTCATGGCATTACCTACAAAAGCTCTAGATTGTTCGTTAACATTGTAGAAAGAAATAGAGCTTTCAAGAAACATCTAGTAGGCAATACAGTGTATATAAATTGGCCGTGAGAACACCATTGAGTCAGTCTGGTTGGAAGCGTCGTTAAGTAAAGACATATTAACTGCCTTGACTGTATAATCTTGTACATTATTAAAGTGTGCTGTATAAAGCGCGTAATTTAAGTGTGTGTGTGTATTAAAACACAAAGTGACTTATAAACTGTGTTGTTGTACATTTTTAAATAAAATAAAGAGTCGTTACAATTTTTAAACTACTAAACTGCTGTTATTTTTGCAATCAAAGTACAAGTTTATTTAAAGGAAATAAACGACCGTTTTTAAAAGGTAAAAACGTAACAATATATTTATTATTGTTTCATTGTGATAACATAAATATCAGTGTCATTTTCATTAAAAAATATATATTTTTATAATATATTAAGCAGTTAACTCTATTCAATATAAATATATACATTTGAATTTCTACTTATGTAAACTATAAATAAAATTAAAAAATATGAAAGTATTTAAATTATTAAATGTGCAACTTAAACATCTACATTCATTAAATATTCATCATCTGATAAATCTTTTAAAAATTCTATATACTCACTATCAATATTCAAGAAAATATCGTCATCTATCTCTGTAAAAAAGTTATAAAAGTCACTTTGAAGTCTAAAATGTCCTCGCGCATAAGTATTTATTTGGTCAGAAGCAATAATTCTTTTATCATCCGCATAACTCAAAACAACTTTATGTAATTTCTGTGTATACAACTGGTGAAACTTCGATCTAAATGTATGCATTGTATCAGAAATTATTTTTCTTTCAAATAATGACCTTTTGTAGTCTATTATTGATAAATTTTGTATACATGATTTTTTAACTCCTTTAGATTTCTTTACTTCCTCCATGTCAACCGTTTTGAATGAATACATTTTTGATCGAAGTCCCACAAATTCTTTCATAATTTTCCCGCTATTCTCATCTTTCATCATGCCTAGAACTTTTTTAATTAATATTGGGAGTTTAAATATGTTATTGGGATGATACTCTAATGTATCAAACCTTGAGGCAATATCTTCACGAATATCACTATAAAAATCATCTGTTTTTATAGTGTATATGAATGAATCTGTATCCATATAATTCAATGTTAAATTAGACTGAAATTTTGGTTTCATGTATTGATAATTTTCCATTTTGAGAGTTCAAGCACAGCAAAGCCTAAATAAATTGGTTTGTTATAAGTTATTTGCATAACCTTTAACTGAACTGCAAACATGTTTTCAGAAAATTGAGTTATACTCGAAAAATTAGGCTTTGAAATTAATGCTCTAGCTCCTAAATGATTACGCCTTGTTGTTTCCCAATCTGTAACAAGTTTTATATCTTTGCGTTTGTGAACATTTTCCATAGTTTTTCCATATACAGAATTATTTAATAATTTAAAAAAATCTTTTTCAAAAGCATTTTTTGCTCTTGTTCTGTGGTATGTATTCAAATCTATATATGGAGATTGTCGAAATTTTAATGCTCTGTGTATTTTTTTTAATATCAGTCCATTCTTTAAACATTGTTTAAGAACTCTATAATGGATCTGATATTTTGTTTTTGGTGTTAGGTCTGCAATCAACTTCCTACATTTAGATTTACCAACAAATTTATTTTCTGGACAAAAGGGTAAATCATTATGAAATTCATGTAAATAGTGTGGATATTCTAAATCTACCTCCAAAAAATATCCAATATCAGATGTATCCGATATTGTAGTTACATCAATATCTTCTAAAGCCGCATCATCATAAATCCACTCGAATTCTCCATATGGGAGATATTCTGACATGGCCCAACCATACAAATTGTTAGCATCTAGATACATTAAATATTCTGAAGGCTTACTACTATAAAAGTCTTCTAAATATTTATTATTTGCTCTAGAATATATCTTTGAACATTGTACTAGACCTCCTCTAATACCGTCTTGTATAAAATTATACATATTGACGTCACTTAAAAGTTCTAACCTTATGTTAGTTGTTCTTAACATTGCATCCCACGATAAACCTGGAGCAGTATAATATTGGCATGGGTCAAGTTTGTATATACTTTTACAGATACTTCTAAAATTTTGAAAAATATCTGTTAAGAGGAGAACATCTGTTTTTAAATATAATTTAGTGTAATCTAACAAGTTATTACATTTAAAAGTAGTCCAAACCGATTTAGCATTTATTTAGAATTTGAAAATCACTGTCATTTAAATTTTTGGCTAGAGATTCTAAACTGGAGGCCATAAAACGAAAAGAGTCTAAAAACCGAATTTCAAATCCCTGATTTTCTTCAACTGTTATAAACTTTGATAACGATATATATAGTTCTTTATTGAGAGGAATTACCTTTATATCTCCCTCAAATTGTGAAAGTTCTTTCATAAATAAGTAACAATCATAGGAGGAAAAATTATGAAAGAATACTGGTATGAATTTGGCTATTTTATAATTAATATTACATGAGCTATGTTTGTCCGCTCCTAAAATTTGCTTACATATGTAGCAAATTGTTGAGAGGTTATACAAAATTGTTTCATCATTGGAAAGTGCTGTCATTGGTACGACCTTATTTAAATAGTTTCTGTAAATTTCTTTTGCGTCATTAATTAAATTTTCTATGAATATTGTAGGAGCATCATTACCAAAATAAATATTAAACTTATATAAATTATCATTAAAACTACACTTAATATAATAACTAAAAGCACAAGCTATATGTTTTTGTATATTTACTTGCTCGTTATCAATTTTCTCCAAATACGTCTCAAAATCAGCATATATAACGAACGGTACATCTAACTCCTTCTGATAATTTTTAAAATATAAAATGTTATTATCACCCTCTGGCATTTTCGGTACTACTTTTTTGCAGTTAAGATAATGATCTTCCATTATCTTCTCATTTGGAGAGTACTGCAGACATGCATTGCAAATGAAAACTCGTCCATGGTGGGAAGTTAAACTTGATCTTACTAATCTGAAATATTTGAATAATAATAATTTAATTTATAAAATATGTAGTTAATTTTTATTTAAATTACCTTCCGATATCTTTAATATAAACGTAGTGACACCATTCTTCGTCCATAAGAAGAAGAAGATTTATGTGGTGATTCTTTACTGCAGATGTGAGGTAATACGGTCCAACTATAGTATTACCTTCGCAGCCAAATATATTTATGCTAACATGTTCATTCTTGCTTTCAAATATCTTTATATCTTTTAACTTCATTGGAAATTGAAGTTTTTCAAAATTTAGCACTTCATTTTGCACACATATTTTCTCCTCATTTATTTGAATATTTCCAAATCCATTGCAATTCACAAATCCATTTGATTCATTATATAAGAATGAAGCGATGATACACCACTCGAAACAATATTCATCATCATTTGGATAGTTGAAACAGGCATCTTTTTTCTTTATCCAATGTGGTAATGGTATATATTTGGAGCCTCTAATGAATGAAGCCTTATTTATATTTATTTCCAAGTGCTTCATTCACTTTGAAGTCTAAAATGTCCTCGCGCATAAGTATTTATTTGGTCAGAAGCAATAATTCTTTTATCATCCGCATAACTCAAAACAACTTTATGTAATTTCTGTGTATACAACTGGTGAAACTTCGATCTAAATATATGCATTGTATCAGAAATTATTTTTCTTTCAAATAATGACCTTTTGTAGTCTATTATTGATAAATTTTGTATACATGATTTTTTAACTCCTTTAGATTTCTTTACTTCCTCCATGTCAACCGTTTTGAATGAATACATTTTTGATCGAAGTCCCACAAATTCTTTCATAATTTTCCCGCTATTCTCATCTTTCATCATGCCTAGAACTTTCTTAATTAATATTGGGAGTTTAAATATGTTATTGGGATGATACTCTAATGTATCAAACCTTGAGGCAATATCTTCACGAATATCACTATAAAAATCATCTGTTTTTATAGTGTATATGAATGAATCTGTATCCATATAATTCAATGTTAAATTAGACTGAAATTTTGGTTTCATGTATTGATAATGAAAATCATACATTTTCCATTTTGAGAGTTCAAGCACAGCAAAGCCTAAATAAATTGGTTTGTTATAAGTTACTTGCATAACCTTTAACTGAACTGCAAACATGTTTTCTGAAAATTGAGTTATACTCGAAAAATTAGGCTTTGAAATTAATGCTCTAGCTCCTAAATGATTACGCCTTGTTGTTTCCCAATCTGTAACAATTTTTATATCTTTGCGTTTGTGAACATTTTTCATAGTTTTTCCATATATAGAATTATTTAATAATTTAAAAAAATCTTTTTCAAAAGCATTTTTTGCTCTTGTTCTGTGGTATGTATTCAAATCTATATATGGAGATTGTCGAAATTTTAATGCTCTGTGCATTTTTTTTAATATCAGTCCATTCTTTAAACATTGTTTAAGAACTCTATAATGGATCTGATATTTTGTTTTTGGTGTTAGGTCTGCAATCAACTTCCTACATTTAGATTTACCAACAAATTTATTTTCTGGACAAAAGGGTAAATCATTATGAAATTCATGTAAATAGTGTGGATATTCTAAATCTACCTCCAAAAAATATCCAATATCAGATGTATCCGATATTGTAGTTACATCAATATCTTCTAAAGCCGCATCATCATAAATCCACTCGAATTCTCCATATGGGAGATATTCTGACATGGCCCAACCATACAAATTGTTAGCATCTAGATACATTAAATATTCTGAAGGCTTACTACTATAAAAGTCTTCTAAATATTTATTATTTGCTCTAGAATATATCTTTGAACATTGTACTAGACCTCCTCTAATACCGTCTTGTAAAAAATTATACATATTGACGTCACTTAAAAGTTCTAACCTTATGTTAGTTGTTCTTAACATTGCATCCCACGATAAACCTGGAGCAGTATAATATTGGCATGGGTCAAGTTTGTATATACTTTTACAGATACTTCTAAAATTTTGAAAAATATCTGTTAAGAGGAGAACATCTGTTTTTAAATATAATTTAGTGTAATCTAACAAGTTATTACATTTAAAAGTTGTCCAAACCGATTTAGCATTTATTTAGAATTTGAATTTGTCATTTAAATTTTTGGCTAGAGATTCTAAACTGGAGGCCATAAAACGAAAAGAGTCTAAAAACCGAATTTCAAATCCCTGATTTTCTTCAACTGTTATAAACTTTGATAACGATATATATAGTTCTTTATTGAGAGGAATTACCTTTATATCTCCCTCAAATTGTGAAAGTTCTTTCATAAATAAGTGACAATCATAGGAGGAAAAATTATGAAAGAATACTGGTATGAATTTGGCTATTTTATAATTAATATTACATGAGCTATGGGCTGCTCCTCTAAATTTGCCAGTTAAATGACAATAATTCCGTACTTTGTCCGCTCCTAAAATTTGCTTACATATGTGGCAAATTGTTGAGAGGTTATACAAAATTGTTTCATCATTGGAGAGTGCTGTCATTGGTACGACCTTATTTAAATAGTTTCTGTAAATTTCTTTTGCGTCATTAATTAAATTTTCTATGAATATTGTAGGAGCATCATTACCAAAATAAATATTAAACTTATATAAATTATCATTAAAACTACACTTAATATAATAACTAAAAGCACAAGCTATATGTTTTTGTATATTTACTTGCTCGTTATCAATTTTCTCCAAATACGTCTCAAAATCAGCATATATAACGAACGGTACATCTAACTCCTTCTGATAATTTTTAAAATATAAAATGTTATTATCACCCTCTGGCATTTTCGGTACTACTTTTTTGCAGTTAAGATAATGATCTTCCATTATCTTCTCATTTGGAGAGTACTGCAGACATGCATTGCAAATGAAAACTCGTCCATGGTGGGAAGTTAAACTTGATCTTACTAATCTGAAATATTTGAATAATAATAATTTAATTTATAAAATATGTAGTTAATTTTTATTTTAATTACCTTCCGATATCTTTAATATAAACGTAGTGACACCATTCTTCGTCCATAAGAAGAAGAAGATTTATGTGGTGATTCTTTACTGCAGATGTGAGGTAATACGGTCCAACTATAGTATTACCTTCGCAGCCAAATACATTTATGCTAATATGTTCATTCTTGCTTTCAAATATCTTTATATCTTTTAACTTCATTGGAAATTGAAGTTTTTCAAAATTTAGCACTTCATTTTGCACACATATTTTCTCCTCATTTATTTGAATATTTCCAAATCCATTGCAATTCACAAATCCATTTGCTTCATTATATAAGAATGAAGCGATGATACACCACTTGAAACAATATTCATCATCATTTGGATAGTAGAAACAGGCATCTTTTTTCTTTATCCAATGTGGTAATGGTATATATTTGGAGCCTCTAATGAATGAAGCCTTATTTATATTTATTTCCAAGTGCTTCATTCACTTTGAAGTCTAAAATGTCCTCGCGCATAAGTATTTATTTGGTCAGAAGCAATAATTCTTTTATCATCCGCATAACTCAAAACAACTTTATGTAATTTCTGTGTATACAACTGGTGAAACTTCGATCTAAATGTATGCATTGTATCAGAAATTATTTTTCTTTCAAATAATGACCTTTTGTAGTCTATTATTGATAAATTTTGTATACATGATTTTTTAACTCCTTTAGATTTCTTTACTTCCTCCATGTCAACCGTTTTGAATGAATACATTTTTGATCGAAGTCCCACAAATTCTTTCATAATTTTCCCGCTATTCTCATCTTTCATCATGCCTAGAACTTTCTTAATTAATATTGGGAGTTTAAATATGTTATTGGGATGATACTCTAATGTATCAAACCTTGAGGCAATATCTTCACGAATATCACTATAAAAATCATCTGTTTTTATATTGTATATGAATGAATCTGTATCCATATAATTCAATGTTAAATTAGACTGAAATTTTGGTTTCATGTATTGATAATGAAAATCATACATTTTCCATTTTGAGAGTTCAAGCACAGCAAAGCCTAAATAAATTGGTTTGTTATAAGTTATTTGCATAACCTTTAACTGAACTGCAAACATGTTTTCAGAAAATTGAGTTATACTCGAAAAATTAGGCTTTGAAATTAATGCTCTAGCTCCTAAATGATTACGCCTTGTTGTTTCCCAATCTGTAACAATTTTTATATCTTTGCGTTTGTGAACATTTTCCATAGTTTTTCCATATACAGAATTATTTAATAATTTAAAAAAAATCTTTTTCAAAAGCATTTTTTGCTCTTGTTCTGTGGTATGTATTCAAATCTATATATGGAGATTGTCGAAATTTTAATGCTCTGTGTATTTTTTTTAATATCAGTCCATTCTTTAAACATTGTTTAAGAACTCTATAATGGATCTGATATTTTGTTTTTGGTGTTAGGTCTGCAATCAACTTCCTACATTTAGATTTACCAACAAATTTATTTTCTGGACAAAAGGGTAAATCATTATGAAATTCATGTAAATAGTGTGGATATTCTAAATCTACCTCCAAAAAATATCCAATATCAGATGTATCCGATATTGTAGTTACATCAATATCTTCTAAAGCCGCATCATCATAAATCCACTCGAATTCTCCATATGGGAGATATTCTGACATGGCCCAACCATACAAATTGTTAGCATCTAGATACATTAAATATTCTGAAGGCTTACTACTATCAAAGTCTTCTAAATATTTATTATTTGCTCTAGAATATATCTTTGAACATTGTACTAGACCTCCTCTAATACCGTCTTGTATAAAATTATACATATTGACGTCACTTAAAAGTTCTAACCTTATGTTAGTTGTTCTTAACATTGCATCCCACGATAAACCTGGAGCAGTATAATATTGGCATGGGTCAAGTTTGTATATACTTTTACAGATACTTCTAAAATTTTGAAAAATATCTGTTAAGAGGAGAACATCTGTTTTTAAATATAATTTAGTGTAATCTAACAAGTTATTACATTTAAAAGTTGTCCAAACCGATTTAGCATTTATTTAGAATTTGAATTTGTCATTTAAATTTTTGGCTAGAGATTCTAAACTGGAGGCCATAAAACGAAAAGAGTCTAAAAACCGAATTTCAAATCCCTGATTTTCTTCAACTGTTATAAACTTTGATAACGATATATATAGTTCTTTATTGAGAGGAATTACCTTTATATCTCCCTCAAATTGTGAAAGTTCTTTCATAAATAAGTGACAATCATAGGAGGAAAAATTATGAAAGAATACTGGTATGAATTTGGCTATTTTATAATTAATATTACATGACCTATGGGCTGCTCCTCTAAATTTGCCAGTTAAATGACAATAATTCCGTACTTTGTCCGCTCCTAAAATTTGCTTACATATGTGGCAAATTGTTGAGAGGTTATACAAAATTGTTTCATCATTGGAGAGTGCTGTCATTGGTACGACCTTATTTAAATAGTTTCTGTAAATTTCTTTTGCGTCATTAATTAAATTTTCTATGAATATTGTAGGAGCATCATTACCAAAATAAATATTAAACTTATATAAATTATCATTAAAACTACACTTAATATAATAACTAAAAGCACAAGCTATATGTTTTTGTATATTTACTTGCTCGTTATCAATTTTCTCCAAATACGTCTCAAAATCAGCATATATAACGAACGGTACATCTAACTCCTTCTGATAATTTTTAAAATATAAAATGTTATTATCACCCTCTGGCATTTTCGGTACTACTTTTTTGCAGTTAAGATAATGATCTTCCATTATCTTCTCATTTGGAGAGTACTGCAGACATGCATTGCAAATGAAAACTCGTCCATGGTGGGAAGTTAAACTTGATCTTACTAATCTGAAATATTTGAATAATAATAATTTAATTTATAAAATATGTAGTTAATTTTTATTTAAATTACCTTCCGATATCTTTAATATAAACGTAGTGACACCATTCTTCGTCCATAAGAAGAAGAAGATTTATGTGGTGATTCTTTACTGCAGATGTGAGGTAATACGGTCCAACTATAGTATTACCTTCGCAGCCAAATATATTTATGCTAACATGTTCATTCTTGCTTTCAAATATCTTTATATCTTTTAACTTCATTGGAAATTGAAGTTTTTCAAAATTTAGCACTTCATTTTGCACACATATTTTCTCCTCATTTATTTGAATATTTCCAAATCCATTGCAATTCACAAATCCATTTGATTCATTATATAAGAATGAAGCGATGATACACCACTCGAAACAATATTCATCATCATTTGGATAGTTGAAACAGGCATCTTTTTTCTTTATCCAATGTGGTAATGGTATATATTTGGAGCCTCTAATGAATGAAGCCTTATTTATATTTATTTCCAAGTGCTTCATTCACTTTGAAGTCTAAAATGTCCTCGCGCATAAGTATTTATTTGGTAAGAAGCAATAATTCTTTTATCATCCGCATAACTCAAAACAACTTTATGTAATTTCTGTGTATACAACTGGTGAAACTTCGATCTAAATATATGCATTGTATCAGAAATTATTTTTCTTTCAAATAATGACCTTTTGTAGTCTATTATTGATAAATTTTGTATACATGATTTTTTAACTCCTTTAGATTTCTTTACTTCCTCCATGTCAACCGTTTTGAATGAATACATTTTTGATCGAAGTCCCACAAATTCTTTCATAATTTTCCCGCTATTCTCATCTTTCATCATGCCTAGAACTTTCTTAATTAATATTGGGAGTTTAAATATGTTATTGGGATGATACTCTAATGTATCAAACCTTGAGGCAATATCTTCACGAATATCACTATAAAAATCATCTGTTTTTATAGTGTATATGAATGAATCTGTATCCATATAATTCAATGTTAAATTAGACTGAAATTTTGGTTTCATGTATTGATAATGAAAATCATACATTTTCCATTTTGAGAGTTCAAGCACAGCAAAGCCTAAATAAATTGGTTTGTTATAAGTTACTTGCATAACCTTTAACTGAACTGCAAACATGTTTTCTGAAAATTGAGTTATACTCGAAAAATTAGGCTTTGAAATTAATGCTCTAGCTCCTAAATGATTACGCCTTGTTGTTTCCCAATCTGTAACAATTTTTATATCTTTGCGTTTGTGAACATTTTTCATAGTTTTTCCATATATAGAATTATTTAATAATTTAAAAAAATCTTTTTCAAAAGCATTTTTTGCTCTTGTTCTGTGGTATGTATTCAAATCTATATATGGAGATTGTCGAAATTTTAATGCTCTGTGTATTTTTTTTAATATCAGTCCATTCTTTAAACATTGTTTAAGAACTCTATAATGGATCTGATATTTTGTTTTTGGTGTTAGGTCTGCAATCAACTTCCTACATTTAGATTTACCAACAAATTTATTTTCTGGACAAAAGGGTAAATCATTATGAAATTCATGTAAATAGTGTGGATATTCTAAATCTACCTCCAAAAAATATCCAATATCAGATGTATCCGATATTGTAGTTACATCAATATCTTCTAAAGCCGCATCATCATAAATCCACTCGAATTCTCCATATGGGAGATATTCTGACATGGCCCAACCATACAAATTGTTAGCATCTAGATACATTAAATATTCTGAAGGCTTACTACTATCAAAGTCTTCTAAATATTTATTATTTGCTCTAGAATATATCTTTGAACATTGTACTAGACCTCCTCTAATACCGTCTTGTATAAAATTATACATATTGACGTCACTTAAAAGTTCTAACCTTATGTTAGTTGTTCTTAACATTGCATCCCACGATAAACCTGGAGCAGTATAATATTGGCATGGGTCAAGTTTGTATATACTTTTACAGATACTTCTAAAATTTTGAAAAATATCTGTTAAGAGGAGAACATCTGTTTTTAAATATAATTTAGTGTAATCTAACAAGTTATTACATTTAAAAGTTGTCCAAACCGATTTAGCATTTATTTAGAATTTGAATTTGTCATTTAAATTTTTGGCTAGAGATTCTAAACTGGAGGCCATAAAACGAAAAGAGTCTAAAAACCGAATTTCAAATCCCTGATTTTCTTCAACTGTTATAAACTTTGATAACGATATATATAGTTCTTTATTGAGAGGAATTACCTTTATATCTCCCTCAAATTGTGAAAGTTCTTTCATAAATAAGTGACAATCATAGGAGGAAAAATTATGAAAGAATACTGGTATGAATTTGGCTATTTTATAATTAATATTACATGAGCTATGGGCTGCTCCTCTAAATTTGCCAGTTAAATGACAATAATTCCGTATTTTGTCCGCTCCTAAAATTTGCTTACATATGTGGCAAATTGTTGAGAGGTTATACAAAATTGTTTCATCATTGGAGAGTGCTGTCATTGGTACGACCTTATTTAAATAGTTTCTGTAAATTTCTTTTGCGTCATTAATTAAATTTTCTATGAATATTGTAGGAGCATCATTACCAAAATAAATATTAAACTTATATAAATTATCATTAAAACTACACTTAATATAATAACTAAAAGCACAAGCTATATGTTTTTGTATATTTACTTGCTCGTTATCAATTTTCTCCAAATACGTCTCAAAATCAGCATATATAACGAACGGTACATCTAACTCCTTCTGATAATTTTTAAAATATAAAATGTTATTATCACCCTCTGGCATTTTCGGTACTACTTTTTTGCAGTTAAGATAATGATCTTCCATTATCTTCTCATTTGGAGAGTACTGCAGACATGCATTGCAAATGAAAACTCGTCCATGGTGGGAAGTTAAACTTGATCTTACTAATCTGAAATATTTGAATAATAATAATTTAATTTATAAAATATGTAGTTAATTTTTATTTAAATTACCTTCCGATATCTTTAATATAAACGTAGTGACACCATTCTTCGTCCATAAGAAGAAGAAGATTTATGTGGTGATTCTTTACTGCAGATGTGAGGTAATACGGTCCAACTATAGTATTACCTTCGCAGCCAAATATATTTATGCTAACATGTTCATTCTTGCTTTCAAATATCTTTATATCTTTTAACTTCATTGGAAATTGAAGTTTTTCAAAATTTAGCACTTCATTTTGCACACATATTTTCTCCTCATTTATTTGAATATTTCCAAATCCATTGCAATTCACAAATCCATTTGATTCATTATATAAGAATGAAGCGATGATACACCACTCGAAACAATATTCATCATCATTTGGATAGTTGAAACAGGCATCTTTTTTCTTTATCCAATGTGGTAATGGTATATATTTGGAGCCTCTAATGAATGAAGCCTTATTTATATTTATTTCCAAGTGCTTCATTCACTTTGAAGTCTAAAATGTCCTCGCGCATAAGTATTTATTTGGTCAGAAGCAATAATTCTTTTATCATCCGCATAACTCAAAACAACTTTATGTAATTTCTGTGTATACAACTGGTGAAACTTCGATCTAAATATATGCATTGTATCAGAAATTATTTTTCTTTCAAATAATGACCTTTTGTAGTCTATTATTGATAAATTTTGTATACATGATTTTTTAACTCCTTTAGATTTCTTTACTTCCTCCATGTCAACCGTTTTGAATGAATACATTTTTGATCGAAGTCCCACAAATTCTTTCATAATTTTCCCGCTATTCTCATCTTTCATCATGCCTAGAACTTTCTTAATTAATATTGGGAGTTTAAATATGTTATTGGGATGATACTCTAATGTATCAAACCTTGAGGCAATATCTTCACGAATATCACTATAAAAATCATCTGTTTTTATAGTGTATATGAATGAATCTGTATCCATATAATTCAATGTTAAATTAGACTGAAATTTTGGTTTCATGTATTGATAATGAAAATCATACATTTTCCATTTTGAGAGTTCAAGCACAGCAAAGCCTAAATAAATTGGTTTGTTATAAGTTACTTGCATAACCTTTAACTGAACTGCAAACATGTTTTCTGAAAATTGAGTTATACTCGAAAAATTAGGCTTTGAAATTAATGCTCTAGCTCCTAAATGATTACGCCTTGTTGTTTCCCAATCTGTAACAATTTTTATATCTTTGCGTTTGTGAACATTTTTCATAGTTTTTCCATATATAGAATTATTTAATAATTTAAAAAAATCTTTTTCAAAAGCATTTTTTGCTCTTGTTCTGTGGTATGTATTCAAATCTATATATGGAGATTGTCGAAATTTTAATGCTCTGTGCATTTTTTTTAATATCAGTCCATTCTTTAAACATTGTTTAAGAACTCTATAATGGATCTGATATTTTGTTTTTGGTGTTAGGTCTGCAATCAACTTCCTACATTTAGATTTACCAACAAATTTATTTTCTGGACAAAAGGGTAAATCATTATGAAATTCATGTAAATAGTGTGGATATTCTAAATCTACCTCCAAAAAATATCCAATATCAGATGTATCCGATATTGTAGTTACATCAATATCTTCTAAAGCCGCATCATCATAAATCCACTCGAATTCTCCATATGGGAGATATTCTGACATGGCCCAACCATACAAATTGTTAGCATCTAGATACATTAAATATTCTGAAGGCTTACTACTATAAAAGTCTTCTAAATATTTATTATTTGCTCTAGAATATATCTTTGAACATTGTACTAGACCTCCTCTAATACCGTCTTGTAAAAAATTATACATATTGACGTCACTTAAAAGTTCTAACCTTATGTTAGTTGTTCTTAACATTGCATCCCACGATAAACCTGGAGCAGTATAATATTGGCATGGGTCAAGTTTGTATATACTTTTACAGATACTTCTAAAATTTTGAAAAATATCTGTTAAGAGGAGAACATCTGTTTTTAAATATAATTTAGTGTAATCTAACAAGTTATTACATTTAAAAGTTGTCCAAACCGATTTAGCATTTATTTAGAATTTGAAAATCACTGTCATTTAAATTTTTGGCTAGAGATTCTAAACTGGAGGCCATAAAACGAAAAGAGTCTAAAAACCGAATTTCAAATCCCTGATTTTCTTCAACTGTTATAAACTTTGATAACGATATATATAGTTCTTTATTGAGAGGAATTACCTTTATATCTCCCTCAAATTGTGAAAGTTCTTTCATAAATAAGTGACAATCATAGGAGGAAAAATTATGAAAGAATACTGGTATGAATTTGGCTATTTTATAATTAATATTACATGAGCTATGGGCTGCTCCTCTAAATTTGCCAGTTAAATGACAATAATTCCGTACTTTGTCCGCTCCTAAAATTTGCTTACATATGTGGCAAATTGTTGAGAGGTTATACAAAATTGTTTTATCATTGGAGAGTGCTGTCATTGGTACGACCTTATTTAAATAGTTTCTGTAAATTTCTTTTGCGTCATTAATTAAATTTTCTATGAATATTGTAGGAGCATCATTACCAAAATAAATATTAAACTTATATAAATTATCATTAAAACTACACTTAATATAATAACTAAAAGCACAAGCTATATGTTTTTGTATATTTACTTGCTCGTTATCAATTTTCTCCAAATACGTCTCAAAATCAGCATATATAACGAACGGTACATCTAACTCCTTCTGATAATTTTTAAAATATAAAATGTTATTATCACCCTCTGGCATTTTCGGTACTACTTTTTTGCAGTTAAGATAATGATCTTCCATTATCTTCTCATTTGGAGAGTACTGCAGACATGCATTGCAAATGAAAACTCGTCCATGGTGAGAAGTTAAACTTGATCTTACTAATCTGAAATATTTGAATAATAATAATTTAATTTATAAAATATGTAGTTAATTTTTATTTAAATTACCTTCCGATATCTTTAATATAAACGTAGTGACACCATTCTTCGTCCATAAGAAGAAGAAGATTTATGTGGTGATTCTTTACTGCAGATGTGAGGTAATACGGTCCAACTATAGTATTACCTTCGCAGCCAAATACATTTATGCTAACATGTTCATTCTTGCTTTCAAATATCTTTATATCTTTTAACTTCATTGGAAATTGAAGTTTTTCAAAATTTAGCACTTCATTTTGCACACATATTTTCTCCTCATTTATTTGAATATTTCCAAATCCATTGCAATTCACAAATCCATTTGCTTCATTATATAAGAATGAAGCGATGATACACCACTTGAAACAATATTCATCATCATTTGGATAGTAGAAACAGGCATCTTTTTTCTTTATCCAATGTGGTAATGGTATATATTTGGAGCCTCTAATGAATGAAGCCTTATTTATATTTATTTCCAAGTGCTTCATTCGTATTAGGGACCATCCACAATCCCTCTCCTAGAATTCTGACATTTTTTACATATATACGTGTATTGTGCTTTCAAAGATTCTTCAATACTATCACTTATGGTTAAAAGTGACATTTTTGTTCTATGTGTTATGGTGGTTAGCATTATTTCATCTTCTACAATTTTAATATATTCGCACTCCACTTCTAAATTGTATTTCAATGTTATGTTTTTATTTATAGCGTTCTCCAAAATTTCAAAAATATCATGGTTTACATCTTCTAAAAATTGTTGAGGATGCAGAATTTCCTCTTTTTGGTTTCTGTAGAGGTATGTCAGAATTCTTTCTTTGAAAGCGCTTTTAACACAACTAAATTTATTAGAAGTAGAAGGCTCACTTCTACCACTGACATGGGATGTGCTGGCATGAGTCCTTTCATGCTCCTTTAGATGTTTTTCCTTTGAAAACTATTTCCAACCTTCCGAACAATGAAGGATTTCATGTCCTTCAAGCATTTCTTTTTCCACAAAAATTGATTTGCAAAATTTACATTTATAAGAAGGCATATTGTTAAAAATTTACGTGTAATCACTTTTAGTTAAGTCAATAGACTAATGAAAAAAAAAACATATATTTAAATATTGATTAAAGGTTTGACATTTTTATACACTTACGCATACAGATACACACTTATGTATGCATATTCCTACCAAAATGTTTTTATTTTTTTAACGGAAAAGTATTTTGCTGCGTTAAACACTTTTAATTCACCAGCAATTATTAAATTTAAAGAATAATTCTTAATGCATAGGTGTATTAATAAAATAATTTTTAATTAAAAATTACTTCAAACATGGACAGACAGAAGCTTACATGCGAATTTTGTATTAATGAGACCTTTTCCACAAAGTGGAATAAAAAAAGGCATTTTATGAGATATCACAATTTTCATAAAGATAAATCAAAAGACTTTTCACACTATTTGGAGACTGCAGATACTTCAGGGGGCGCAACATTGAATTTAGTTCCGTAGTTCCGGAGTATAAGGAACTAATGGAAGAAGATGAGAATCTTCAACTGGATGTCAGACCATACTCAGTTCCAGAAGAGTACAAAAAAATAATGGACGAAGACGAGGATCTTCTTCTAAATTTAGATATATAATAATTTTTAAGTTTTATGTAAATAAAATAATAATAAGCACTAATATATTTTTATTAAATAAAAATAAAAATAAAAAAAATAAAAAAACTGTTATTTATAAAATTTTAGTTATAACTAAGTTAAAATATTGCAAGCCCATTTGAAGATTGACGACCTTTGTAAATAATAGTCCAGTTTTTATCATTCAATTGCGTTAAATAGAGATCTTCCTTGTTTAAAAATTTAACGAATCGTTGCGGAAGATAAAACTATTTATTGTTATTTAAATATGTGATAACTTTTGATCCATATTGTGTTTCTTTCCACTCAAATTTAAAAATTTTGAATGGCTGATGTAAGCGAATATCATCAATTTTTGTATACTCTGCCTTAATACCAAGAGCCAATTTAATAATTTGTTCATACATCTAAAAAATATATATATATATATATATATATATATATATATATATATATATATATATATATAAATACATGAAAAGTTAAATGCATTTTACAATAGTGATAGCTTACCATTCTGCTAACTATACTTTGGTACAATGGTAATAAATATGATTTGATTCCTCTTTTTATACAAATTTAAAAAATACTCCTTTCTATTTAAATAAGTAAATTGAATACTTTGAGTATTTCTCTTTAATATTTCAAATAGAGAAAATATTAATTTAGCTTTCATTTAGAAATATTGAGTTATAAACTAATTATGTAAATAAAATATACTCCCATAGTTTGTTATTAGAATATTCAAATTAATCATTTCAAATTGAGAAAACATTATAAATATATAAATATTGAGTCTTAAACTAATTTTAAACATATTCTAGATATGAAAAATATTTAATGTGAATTAAAAATACTCCCCTTAATTTGTTATTAGAATATTTAATATTAATCATGACCATACTCAACAACATAAAATATATCTTCATTAATGTGAAAGAACCTTACACAAAGTTATTTTTTTCCATATAAACAAAACAATTCTCCACTTTACAAAAACAAAAATAACCATATAAAAATATGTAGATGAATAAATCAAACTCAAACGCTATTTATACAAGTCATCAGTTTTTAATTTCATCACAATTAAAAGTGCAAAAAAAAAAATAAATAAATAAAAATTGTCTCCCCTGTTAAATTGTTTGTATGTACTTTTAACATAATTACATAAATACATGCATACATTGGTTTTCAATTTCATAAAATGCAAAACAATTTTTCCTCCTATTAATGCACAAACAAGAAAAAATTACAAAAACAAATTCATTGGTTTTCAATTTCATACAAACAATTTGCTCTTCAAAATTACTCTTCCTCCTCATTAAAAACAAAAACAACTATTGCCTTCCCATTTCCCTACTACTCAAATTGTTGGCCATTGTCACTATGCAACACTTCCGGGACTCCGAATTTTTGAAAAACCTGTTGAATTAAGAATTGTGTAACATTTTTAGCCTTTAAGAACACAAATTTTTGTGAAATGATCAACTACAATAAAAATGTATGTATTACCATTCTTTGACCTGGGGTATTTACCTAAAAAATCTACGTATATTTTCTGGAATGGTCTTTCCGTGTGAACCTCATCCCCTATAGTCGGCATTGTATGTATATTATAGGACTTTGTCTCTTTGCATATCTGACAATTGCGAACCAATTGCCGGACTTGAATAGCCATTTTAGGCCAATAATATAATCGTTTTAGGCGGTCTAAGGTTTTTCGTATCCCTCCGTGTGCAGACGTAACATCATTGTGGGATTTTTCAATCAAAATATGGGTTATATCTTGGGGAACCACAACTTCCAAACCGGTTCACCCAAGTTTTCGATCCTATCATGTACAGTTCTTTTATAAATTTTTCCATTTTCTATTTTCAAATCTGGTAACTTTCCTTGACTTTCCTGAATAGTCTTGACTAACTGCAAGTATTCTTCAGATTCAAAAGCTGCTGTCTGAAAATCAAAAAATTCTTCTCCGTTAATCTCAGACACTTCAATGGGCATTCGCGACAACATATCCGCCACTACATTCTCCGAACCTTTTCGGTGTTCTATCGTGAAGTTATACGATTGCAATTGTAGTGACCATCTACAATCGCCCGCTGAGGTCTTTAAGCGACATCAGCCATTTCAGACTAGCATGATCTGTGATGACAGTGAATTCCATAATCTCTACATAAGGCCTAAAGCGTTTTATTGCTAACACAGCCGCCAAATATTCCTTTTCGGTGACCGAATACTTCTTCTGACAGGCTGTGAGTTTTTGGGAATAAAAGGCGATTTTTTTCTCCTTGTTCACTTCTTTGAAAAAGTACGGCACCGATTCCAAATTCTGCGTCACACTGTATGTAGAAAGGTTTGGTAAAATCAGGATGTCGTAGTACTGGGGCAGTAGTAAGAGAATATTTAAGAGCTTCGAAAGATTTAATGGCTTCAGGTGTCATCGTAAACTTTTTCCCTTTCTTCAATGTATTGGTAAGAGCCGCTGCGATGGTCGCGAAATCCTTTATGAACCGCCTATACCATCCAGCAGTCCCTAAAAAGCTCCGTACTTCTCTAGGTGATTTTGGCATGGATATCTGTTGAATCGCTACAATCTTTTCCGGGTCCGTTTTTAACATTCCTCTCCCTATTATAAAACATAAATACCTAAGTTCTTTGAAACAAAACATTGACTTTTTAAGCCCTATAGTCAAATTGGCCTCTTCTAAGCACTTTTCTACTTCCTCTAGGATATTTAAATGTGATCCAAATGAATCAGAAATTATAAGAAGGTCATCCAAATATATGAAAACGTTGGTTCTCAGTCTCGCAGGAATCACCTTATCCATCAGGCGGCAGAGACGTTGAGCCGCATTGCATAGACCAAACGGCATTACACGAAATTGGTACAACGGTCGACCTGGAACCGCGAAAGCAGTATATGGCTTGGCCGCTTCCTCCAATTCAATTTGCCAGAACGCATATTTCAGGTCGACGATACTTATGTAATGCGTTTGATCTATGCGACTTAAAATGCCATCTATATTTTGAAGGGGGTATCATCTGATTATTTTTTTGTAAATTTTCATTATCAAAAATTCTTCTTCTCACATTTGTATAATTTTCTTCCCTCATTTCAATAGGCAAATAGTGTCGAATATTTGAAAAGTCCAAATGAGTTGTAGTCTTTTCCGAGGTTGCTTCGGGGCACTTTCGATGGACCGTGGCTCCCCCCATTGGGCCGCGTTCCTCCTCAAGTTTTCCTGAGCCTGTGAACATTTGGGGCACTTAGGTGTGATGGTATTAGACCTCCCACATTTATAGCAAAAAAGAGATCTTTGTTGTGAAAGGCATTCTTTGAATATGTGCCCTCTTTGTTGGCAATTCCAACATGTTTATTGACTGCTCATAGTTGTAACTTCATTTACAAACTCTGCTTCTTCCTCCTCTATCATATTCATTATAGCTTCGTTAACATATCTTTGTGTTCTCATCGGAGGTGGTTGTACATTACGTGAGTCTCTCCGTGGAAAAGTCTTTTCCGCTTCAAGACATTCCATTCGCAATTGCTCTATTGAATTAATGGCCATAGGGTATACTATTCGTGCTATGCTTTCCTTTAGGTTTCTTTGGCGATCTTAATCATCTCACCTTCTGCTACTGGAATCTCTAATTTCGCTCTCAATAAATTTGGGCTATGAAAATAATCATCAATCAACTCCTCTGGCATTTGTTTTCTCTCCACTAATTCATGCATCAGTTCCCAATTCGATCTTATGGTCTTATAACGATTTAAAAATGCTAATCGTAGAGTGTTCCAATCGGTGATAACTGTTGTTTGTAAGAATGCCCAATACCATTGCCTTACCGATCCCAAAACAAGATGAAAATCCCGCAAAATTTCGTCCCATGGTATTTGATACTGTCTCTGCATGTGTTCTAATCTGAAAACGAAGTCTTCTACTGAAAGCTAGTCTCTTCCACCATGGTTGCCATTAAATTCTAAACCGAATTTATCCACTCTAATCTTAAACGAATCATTATTGAAATTTCCGAATCGTGGCATATTCGGATTTGGTTCTAGCTCGGGAAAATTTACTCTGTCAGGAAGTTGTAAATTTTCTTGTCTATTTCTAGACTCCGTTGATCCACCAGGATGGTTATTATCCCTAACAGATAAACTCCTAACAGCATCTGCTAACTGAGCTATACTTTCATGAACTTTAAGCAATTCCCTGTTCATTTTATCATTGATTATGTTATTTATCGACCGATCTAAACTTGCTTTCATCCCTTCAACACTCTCGGTAACCATAGTTCTTAAACCTGGAGACACATCATAGTGAACAGGATTGTTATTGCGATTGTTACCATACCTATTATTATCTTTCGGTACCGCACCCTGATCTACTGTCTGTACATTTATGGTCCCTGACATGTCTTCTATTTTAGGTGGTCTGGTCGCCATTCTAGCAGACTGATTGTCTTTTCTATATTTCTCTTTTATCTGTGGCGACGATCGATTCAAGTCGAATGACAAATGTCTTTCCCTGTGCCTTTTTAATTTATCTAGAGATGTTTGGAAATTCAGCCATAAACTTCTATCTTATTTAGATTGTTTTCGGTGTTATCTAGTTAAAGATTACAGCGAATGGATCGGATATTAAAATAAAAATACAAATTCTTAACTTAAAATATAAATAACACACTTCAATAATACCTATATCGCAATCAAGTAAAATAATTAATTAAACATTAAACAAATAAACTAAATATTACTAAAATTAACAACTACAATTCTTTAGAAAATACTAAAACAAGTTATACGATAGAAATTTGTTACAATAATTAGAAATAAGTAGAAACTATATTTACTTTTATTATTTATTTATTTCCCCTTTTTTTTAGATATCAACAATCAATAAATACAACATAAAATCCACTAATTAACCATACAAGAGACGTAAAACTTGATAATACAAACATCCACAGTTTCCAAAATTTTACCAATACAAACAACAATGTCAGAAATTGATTTTTAATAATTAAAAAAAAAATAAAAAAAATTGTTTACACGATCACAACAAATATAGTATTTTATAATTATTTTACGGGTTTGGTTTTATAGATGTGAGATTTTGAGTGGTGTGTGCGTATTAAAGATTTAAAATTATATACTCGCCTGATGTTCCATCAATCATTAACTTTCTAAGGCATGAGAATACTTGAACCAGAAAACCTAAAAGTTTGCAGTACATCAGACCTCTTCTTTTTCTTCAGATCGGCTACTACACAAACTGTCTAAGTCCTGATATCAAGCACTCTCCGGTTTCTTAGTTTGTCCACGATACGACAGACCTCTAACATTATGTTTCGAGCGGATATCGTGAGATTTATTTAAGAATTTATTTAAATACGTGCGACATAATTTCATGATACATCAAATCCTTGAAGTTATTATTCAAAGCGGCTATCATGGAATTACTCTAACATATTTTTAATGCTGAAACTAAATAAAATTAACCTTGGATACAGTATGAGAATGAGATATTTTCCTATAGAAATTTCACGATATAGTTTACATGTATCCGATGTGATATTGAACCAAATGTCGGTTAAGGGATATTGTTTGAATTTAGTATTCTATATGAAAGTATATGTTGGTGAAATATATACTAATACTCAAAAAAATTACATTAAAGCTTGGGCGCCATATTGTTACGTGTCCCAAAAAGGCACTATGATTGTGTAGCCAGCTAGCTCTAGCGCTCCAACAGGGCAGGTCCCAACCCACAATCATACTCCAGAGACAAGCACAAAAAAAGATTCTAGAGCAAAATAAAAAAAACTATAAAAAAAAACGGGAAAACATCCCAGACGAAGAACCAGATGACAATGTCCTTCTCATGCCCACCCAATCTTGGACACCGATCTGCAAAACAAAAACAAAAAAAATCTTTATAGTGTCCCCAATTACCACCACTCACTTTAACCACAATACTCACCTCACATCTAACCTAACCCTTAAAGAAAAAAAAAAAAAACTAACGCATATACATATTAGACAATTAGAACAAGAGTTACATATTTATTAAATCAAATTTTAATAACTAATCCTAAACCTAAACAATAAATGTGTTTTATAAATACTATGTCCTACAGGGCACTTATTCGAATTACAAAAAAAAAAAAAAAAAAAAAAAATAATCGCTCTCTATTGAGCTAATTGGGTCAATAAATATATTATTATTTAAATCATGCGAATGGTCGAAGAAACCTAATTCTGATACAGACGGGGTACTATATTAAAATCGCCAAATATATTATAAAAAAACAATGAAAAAAAAATCTAAACCAATAAAAAGAAGACATACGTATATATATATATATATATATATATATATATAAGGTGCTTAAATAAAAAAATACTGCTCTCTTTTTTTTAAATTTAAACAAAAGGAAATACACAATAGTTAAAAAAAATCCCAATTTCCGCTATCAGAGAAACGAACCTGCACAGAAGATTTATACTGGTTGCTACCCAACACTGGTTTTTTATTTTTCACTATACCCTACCTAAAAGAGCTCGATTAGGTGGTTTATTTTTTTATTGGTGCTGATATATATATTTTTAGTATCTATTCTTACAAATTCCTTTCTAATTAGGCGTGGATTAAAAAAAAAAATGGAAATATTACATACAAAAAGATTATTATTTTCTTTAATTAGGCACTAACAAAAGATGTTCTACAAATGTATACTGAATAAGGACTTAACGAATAAATCAGATGATATCTACAATTAATACTAACACTTAATTTCTATTTATATAAATTAGATTCCTTGAGTATATCTATGTTTTTATGTTAATTGTAATTATTTGTCTTGAGGAATGGGAAAAGTTTTTTTCTTCTTTTTTTTTTTTTTACTGGCTCTATTGCCCAGATTAATTGCCTCGTTATTATGGCCAATACAAGAAAGAAAAAAAACAAGAAAATGGCTGAAATTCTGTTTAGAAAAAATTAAATTTTGTTACATTCTATCTAGTTTCTCTTCACAATTACCACTACAAGTTACCTATTTAGAACACCGATGTTTATTATTTCCTCTTCCCTATATTAATTTGGTATGTCAAGGAAACGGTAAGTATATCAGCCACAATACTGGTCCTGACCTGCACCTCTTTATAATATACATTTAAAACACGATCTATTACACTTTATATAAAATATATTCAGATTCAATTATCTCACAAACGTTAATACAGATTTCAACTTTAAAACAATTGCCTTTTTTATCTTAATTTTGTCCACTTCACTTGGGATTAAAATAAGCTTATTTGCTTCTAGTTCAACTTTCTTTTCTATAATGATCTTCAACTTTGTATCTATACCTAAAACAACCTTTTTATAATTCCAATAATCTCCATTTTTATTAACTTATTCCCTAAAAACTGCTAGACTGCTATAATTTCCATTTGTCAAAATTTATTTAACATTATAAATTAAAACTAAAATTAGGTATGACATTGCGCTATTTTTGTGCTCATTTTATGAATGAATCTATAGGCAAAATACAAATAGGCCATCGCACACACACCCCGCTTGGATGCCCAATTATCATTACAACTTCACAGACGGGACGTCACTCAATAAGAGTACTATGGACCTGATCAACCCCCAACACCTTTCGTGTTTTTCAGGTCATGCATGATTTAGAGGATAACAATAAAAATTTACGAACCATTCAATAATAAATATATATATATATATATATATATATATATATATATATATATATATATATTCCTTTTTAGTTTTTGAAATAAAAATAAATATTTTTATGACTTAATGGTTCGTAAATAATACAATATAATATAATATAATATAGATATTATGCGATTCACTGTACATTATAAACTTATATACATACATATGTACGTATTCACATATGCTTGTATATATTTATATAAATATATGTACATATATACAACACATTTTAATTAATACTCTACTAGAATGGTACTTAATTCGTGTGTAGAAATTGTTATGCATTTCTGCGTGGTTTATTATTCTTACCCGTTCTTGTGGCGCTGCTTTAGAAAATGTTCAATATCACAGTTAACATTGTAAATAAATTCCACATCAGCAATTGATAGATTTGTTATATTTGTTAATTTTCGGAAAGGATGATTTTGCTGATCCACCTTTGCGGCTCCTTCACTGCCGCTATTACCATATCACCAACGTCAAAGTAGACGCCGTCATAAGACCGGAGGAAAAGATTAAAAAAAAAACAATTCTATTACAGAATCCTATTGGAAATTGAACTAAACTAGTTTAGTATTCTGGTTAACAAATGTATAAGTAAAAGCAATTAAATTCATTCGATATTTCGATACAAATTTCTTTCCTATATTTTTTTCTGAAATTTTGCACCACACAAATTAGAATAGAACGAGAAACAATAACAAGAACAAATTATGACTTCTAAGGAAATGTGAATTACTACGTTGGAAAATAAAGTGTGCATGGCAAGAAATGATTTCGGATTATTTTTAGTGTGGTAACATTTTTTTTGTGTGGAGAGTTTTCATTCTTGTTTACGGAGGGTTTATACTAGATAAATTTTTAACAAAGCAAACGTCAAAACTGTGGAAAACTATGCAAGGTAATTTCAGTTAAACAGATCATTATTTTTGGTTGCTACAGCTGTCAAACAGCATATATAAAATCTAATGTATAAGCTTTATTGTTGTTTTTGTGCAACTGCTGCTACATTCCATAAATTTGGGTTAATTTTGACGTTTGTCTTGATAAAAAATTATATAAACACTTCGTTAACTCAAGATAACCTGATATTAACGCTGATATAATAGGTCGGTTCTTTTACATCTCTAGTAAAGTCAAATAAACTGGGTATTTAATGAGCAAATTTAAGATTTTACTCTCAAAAGCACTTGTAAACAAAAAAGCACGCGAACGGAAAATTTGTAAAATCCAGTAAAATAATCAAGACAACTGGCTGTAAACAAATAAACATAAAGTTATAAATATATTTACTGTTTTTAAATTCACTTTTAATAAAATTTGATCTTAAATAGCTTTTGAGACTATAGATAGAATTTTATTAATATAGGAATTATATAAATATATAATACGCGGATATGAATTGGAATGGTTTAGATCGTATATAACAAATCGAAAGCAAATTGTGAGAATTAATAATCTAAGATCTGAGTATATATATTACGACTATGAGAAGCAGCCCTGAATATTTCTTCGGGGGATTGTGCAAATAATTAAAAAATAAAAATATACAATAAAAAATTTAAAAGAAAATGAATAAAAAATTATTTGTTTTTATTACTAACAGGAAAGTAAAAGAAAGACTTTGTTTTATATTAAGCCATTTAAGTGTTTCTAGCATATATTCTATTGGTGTATAAATGTTACATTTTGTGATTAATCTCATTGTTTTGTTTTGTAATTTTTTCAGTCTTTCTATTTGTGTGGTTTAATAGCTGGTATACAGCATTGTTAAATTGAACTCAAAATGTGGTTTTATCATTGTATTGTAAATGTTTATATCCGTTAGAATTGATATTTTAGGTTTGTTTCCGTACTTTTTTAAAAAGCTCATTTTTCTCCCACAAAAATACAACAATTAACAAAAGTACGGGAACGCAAAAATCCAATTTGTCCACCCAGAAAAAAGCATCAAACTGCTTTAAAAATTCGTATGTGAATGTAATTTTATTTGTAGCATATCTGAGTGTTTTTATTTATCCCCGAAGAAATATTCTGGGCTTCTTCTCATAGTCGTAATATATATACTCAGATCTTAGATTATTAATTCTCACAATTTGCTTTCGATTTGTTATATACGATCTAAACCATTCCAATTCATATCCGCGTATTATATATTTATATAATTCCTGTATTAATAAAATTCTATCTATAGCCTCAAAAGCTATTTAAGATCAAATTTTATTAAAAGTGAATTTAAAAACAGTAAATATATTTATAACTTTATGTTTATTTGTTTACAGCCAGTTGTCTTGATTATTTTACTGGATTTTACAAATTTTCCGTTCGCGCGCTTTTTTGTTTACAAGTGTTTTTGAGAGTAAAATCTTAAATTTGCTCATTAAATACCCAGTTTATTGGACTTTACTAGAGATGTAAAAGAGCCGACCTATTATATCAGCGTTAATATCAGGTGATCTTGAGTTAACGAAGTGTTTATATAATTTTTTATCAAGACAAACGTCAAAATTAACCCGAATTTATGGAATGTAGCAGCAGTTGCACAAAAACAACAATAAAGCGAATACATTAGTTTTTTATATATGCTGTTTGACAGCTGTAGCAACCAAAAATAATGATCTGTTTAACTGAAATTACCTTGCATAGTTTTCCACGGTTTTGACGTTTGCGTTGTTAAAAATTTGTCTAGTATAAACCCTCCGTACACAAGAATGAAAACTCTCCACACAAGAAAAATTTTACCACACTAAAAATAATGAGTTTTTTTTCTTACCATACACACTATATTTTCCAACTGAGTAATTGACATTTCCATAGGTCATAATTTGTTCTTGTTATTGTTTCTCGTTCTATTCTAATTTGTGTGGTGCAAAATTTCAGAAAAAAATATAGGAAAGAAATTTGTATCGAAATATCGAATGAATTTAATTGCTTTTACTTATACATTTGTTAACCAGAATACTAAACTAGTTTAGTTCAATTTCCAATAGGATTCTGTAATAGAATTGTGTTTTTTTTTAATTTTTTCCTCCGGTCTTATGACAGCGTCTACTTTGTCGTTGGTGATATGGTAATAGCGGCAGTGAAGGAGCCGCAAAGACATTGCAAAACTGGAGGTGGGTCATCAAAATCATCCTTTTCGAAAATTAACAAATATCACAAATCTATCAATTGCTGATGAGGAATTTATTTACAATGTTAACTGTGATATTGAACATTTTCTAAAGCAGCGCCACAAGAACGGGTAAGAATAATAAACCACGCAGAAATGCATAACAATTTCTACACACGAATTAAGTACCATTCTAGTAGAGTATTAATTAAAATGTGTTGTATATACATATATTTATATAAATATGACAAGCATATGTGTATATGTACATATGTATGTATATAAGTTTATAATGTACAGTGAATCGCATAATATCTATATAAAATATATATATTATTTTATATTATATTATATTATATTATATTATATTATATTATATTATATTATATTATATTATATTATATTATATTATATTATATTATATTATATTATATTATATTATATTATATTATATTATATTGTATTATTTTATATTATATTGTACTATATATTATATTATGGCATAAATCATGATTACCAGCACACTTGATTTTTAAATAATTTTGATAATGATTCAGTAGCATTTTTATTTGTGATTAAAGCAATGTACAAAATTTTGCCTGCTCGCTCTTAGTTTACGAGTTATGGGTACTTGAAGTTATAATATAAAAATGCAATTTCCTCCTTCCCCCTGTAATGAATATGAACAATATGGGTATCATAGGAAAGGTCTTGATGAGGCCTTTCGATTGATATATAAAATGTGCAAAATCATTAACCCATGGTGAGACAATAAGATATTTTATTACTTTCTATTTTGACTTTTTTTTACAAAAGTACCGTTATCTCAAAAATATATCGATATAACGGTACTCTCCTATACATAAAATTATTTAGAGAACATTTCAAGCTTTCATATGATCCCCATGTCACACTCCTAGCCCATTAAATAACGAAAGTATAGCACTTTAAAAATTAATATTTAGAAAAATTAATCGATTTTTACTAGTAATATATTTGTGGAAATCATAATTTAAAAATATGTAATAGTCATATTTCTTTATCATTTTTACAATTTTGTGAAGAATTAAATAAAAATTATTTAAAAAGAATACCGGTACTTACAAAAATTTTTTGATTTCCAAAAAAAGTTTATTCAGCGAAGCCGGTGTTCGACATACATAGAGGAGAAAGTCCTTTAGCCCGGCCGAAGGCCGGCTACACAGAAAAACCTTTATTAACATTAAAAAAATATATTTTAATTCCAACTGTGCTGGTAACCTTGATTTGTTCCAAACATTTTTTATAATCTTGTTTTAATTTTTTTTTTTATCAATAATTCAAATAAAAATGCAAATTAAATAATATTTTCTAAATATTTTTTTATTTATTTATTTTTTATTTTTGAGATTTAAAGACCTTTCCAATTATATCCGTATTATATATATGACTATAGGCTTTTTCAAGCCCTTTCTAATGATATCCATATTATATTCAAAATTATGATATTTACAAATGTATTATGAGTAAACATCGATTCATTTCTCTGAATATTATTTTTTAAAGTGCTATATTTTTGTTATTTAATGGGCTAGGAGTGTAATATAGGGATCATTTGAATGCTTGAAATGTTCTCTAAATGATTTGATGTATAGGAGAGTCAAAATAAAAAGTAATAAAATATCATATAGTCCCACCTTGGGTTAATGATTTGACACATTTTATATATCAATCGAAAGGCCTTCTCAAGACCTTTCCAATGATACCCATATTGTTCATTTTTATTAAAGGAGGAAGGAGAAAATTGCAAACTTACATCATAACTTAAAGTACCTATAACCCGAAAACTAACAGAGAGCAGAGAAAAATTTTTATGTAACTATTTTTAAATTAAAATAGTGCTTTTGCCGAAAAGAAAATTTTTTAGAAAATCAACAGTGCCGGTAATCTTGATTTGTTCCATTATATTATATTATATTATATTATATTATATTATATTATATTATATTATATTATATTATATTATATTATATTATATTATAATGTGTGTGAAGATAAATATGTCGAGTTAAATATGTTTTGACGTAACGACTTACGTCGAAACATATTTAATTTTTAAGTTAAATATGTTCATTTTTAACTATGCCCAAGCGTCAAAAACATATTTAACTTATATTTACATATGTCAGTAAATAAAACATATTTAACTAATCTTGACTCTGAAGGATTTTGATCATATTTTTTGATTTTTAAAAAATTTTTGAAAATTACATTTAATGGCTTCTGGTGATCTCTGAGGGATTTTGGTCATATTTGGCTATCTCCTTCTTTGTCACTCATATGGACCATATGGAAAATGAAGACAATAATCCCCTCTATTAAACCGTATAACTCCCATTCCTCAATTGTATTTAGGAGATTTTAAAAAAATTTTTGAAAATTACATTTAATGGATTCTGGTGGTCTCTGAGGGATTTTGGTCATATTTGGCCATCTCCTTCTTTGTCACTCATATGGACCATATAGAAAATGTAGACAATAATCCCCTCTATTAAACCATATAACTCCCATTCCTCAATTGTATTTGGGATATTTTTAAAAAATTTTTGAAAATTACATTTAATGGATTCTGGTGATCTCTGATGGATTTTGGTCATATTTGGCCATCTCCTTCTTTGTCACTCATATGGACCATGTGGAAAATGAAGACAATAATCCCCTCTATTAAGCCATATAACTCCCATTCCTCAATTGTATTTGGGAGATTTTTAAAAAATTGTTAAAAATTACACTTAATGCATTCTGGTGATCTCTGAGGGATTTTGGTCATATTTGGCCATTGCCTTCGTTGTCACTAATATAGACCATATGGAAAATGAAGACAATAATCCCCTCTATTAAACCATATAACTCCCATTCCTCAATTGTATTTGGGAGATTTTTAAAAAATTTTTGAAAATTAAACTTAATGGATTCTGGTGGTCTCTGAGGGATTTTGGTCACATTTTCTTAAAATGCATCTGAAAATTGCATTCTTCTTGAGAGTGCGTATTTAGCAAAAGCAATATTTCTGAATTTTACAATATTTATTGTAATAAACTTTATACTAGTTTCTAAAACAATAAAATCTGACGTATAGTTAAAGAGTTATGAACACTTAAATTTATATATTACTGAATGATAATAATCAAGAAAAAAATTCAAAAAATCAAAAATATTTTGAAAAATAAAAATTTTGTATTGAAAAAAATAGTAGATCATCTTATCCTAGAGCAACTATTGTTGCATTTTGTAATAAAGATATATTAAAAGAAACTAAAAACAAAGGAATTGAAATTTTTCAAATATGCGTTGTAAAACTGTAATTGCATGACAAATGCATTTTTAAATAGAAAATTTACTTTTGAATTACTGCTTTTAAGAAAATTTCAGTTAGCTTTAATCAGAGCCCTGAATAATTAAAATCCGTTCACACCGTAAAGAGATATTAACATTTAAATTTACGTACTTTTTCTGATTTTTAAACTTTTTTAAAAGTAAAATCGTAAATAAATTTGCATTTTTTTTTTTAAATTTGGAAAAAATAATGAGAAAGATTAAACGGCTCCACAGGTTATTCATATGAGTATAAAATATAAACCAAATCTGATGACCCTCCGTAAAAAATTGCCATTTTTTATAAATCCCTCGTGAAATGAATTTTTCAACTTATTCAAAACGAATAAAAATTATAATATTTTGGAAATTAGAACAAGTGGAGGAGCAAAGTGGTTAATATTAATATGATTTAATATTAATAATAATAGTAATAACACCAATAATAAAAATTCGACATAAATATTATTTGGATGTTTTAAATGACATCCCCTTTCCTATTTTCAGGTACCTTTAAATGCAGCTCGTATAAAAAGAACCACCCCCTAGTATGTATATATATGTACACTAATAATAAACCTTGGTATGTTTTATAATGTGTCCCAAAATATTTCAGTTCTACTATCGACCATTCATGGGCTGGACCTTTTAAAGAAAGTGTTTTTTCATTAATAATAATTACACTGTGCTCGAAAATGAGACTTATTTTTTTAACAAGATGGGCACCCATTAAGTAAAACTAATTAAAGGTATTAACTATTTTTAAAAGTTAGCGCTCATTTTTGAGATATTTCATTTTGAAAGGCATAAATTTAATAATTTAGTTGTTAAATTTCGACAAAATAAACAATTAAGATTCTATTAAAGTATAGGATCAATAGAATCTTAATTGTTACTTTAAATACTTTAAACTAACAAATAATATTACCATAATTCTGTTAAGTAAGCTAAATAGTGTTACCAATGAACAACTTTTGAAACAAAAATATAAATATATTAAAAATCTGGCTGAGATTGATTTACTTTTAATTTCCATAAACATTGCCCCTTTTATTTCTAATCTATTATTTGTGCTGTTTCCATACTAAAGTTTAAACCCAAATATAGCGAATACGAGCGCTAACTTCGAAAAACGGCTGACACCATTGAATTTAGCGTACTCGAATTATTAGTAAGGTACCCAGCTTGTTAAAACTTGCGACTAGCGCAATGTTATTAGTTTAGCAAAAATAAAACTAATTTTTATCCTTTTTGCCGGGTCCTGCATTAGTTAAATCATACTCAAATTTTCCTTTCTATTGTCTCTCAGTTTTATTCTTTCAACTTTGAGTGCTCTTGAGGGGTAAATGGGACAAGTTATTCGTACTACGCTTTTACAGCACGATTTCTCCTCTATAAAAGATTCAAAAATATTAACTCTAGCTCTTAATAATGGATTTTTTTTCTTTAAATAAAAATCAAATACATCAATTACATTAATTGTGTTATTTTTATAATGATTTAATAATATCTTAAAATACAATCACATTTTCATATACATACATACATATTTAAATAAAATTGAAAATTTAAGAAATAAATTGATTACTTCGAAACTACACAAAAGTTCACATGTCATAAAGAAAGATATAAACGGGCCGGTGCGGATTAAATTATTTATGACCTACACTAACATAAACGGTTATATTTCATCCATTAATAAATAAACAACCAAAATTTCCGTTAGCACTTTTTATACACGCAATACAATTTGTTTCTTGTATTACTATATAAGAAGTACACAGATGTACAAAACTTATACATGGCTTTAGAACTGTGTTCTTTTTTTTTTTTGCATTTCTATATAAGCTGTACACACATGTCCTAACACACGTATTCCTAGCAAACACAAATGTTTCATATCAAATTGAGAATGATCAATTCTTTCTCAAATTTCAAACGCTTGAGAATTATTTGAAAATAACTTAAAAACAATAGCATTCTCAACAAAAAGAGGAATTAATTGTCAAATTGAGAAATACTATTATCATCAAATCAATGCTAAATGTAATTCTCAAACTTTTCAAATGTGGATTGTGACCACATGTAGGACATAAATATTGATTAAATAATTTTATTAATTTATTTATTTGTATATAATATTTGAGATATTTTTAATATATTGTATTTAAAACAATAAGAATAATTTGATAATAATGTTTGATATCAAATTGAGAAAATGCCATTTTTCAAATATCTGTTAACTTGTCTCTTTAAATTTATGAATGATTTGATAATATTTAATATCAAATTAACAAATATACTATTTTTAAAGTTATCTTTAGGATTGCGAATGATTCAATAATAACATTTAATATGAATTTGAGAATGTACAGTTTTTCTAAGTCTTTTTCACAAATGATTTGAAACTATTTTAAATTAAACTTAAAACTCAAACCTCTACCTACAGTTGAAACAAGTTTGAGAGCATGTTTGATATCAAACGTTAATCATATTTCAAACTTTGACAACGTGTTTGCTGGGTTGTTTTTAAACTCTGTTCTTCTTGTAGTTCTTTATAAGCAATACACACATGTATTGCTTTCGAACTCTATCGCTCTCTCTCTCAGTTTTGGTGGTGGATTTTGTTCTCTCTTGTTACACAGAAAAAAGCTTGTGCATAAATATATAGGAATTTACTTTATTTATTTACTTGATTTTAGTTCATGATATTTAAAAATAATGTCTTAAATATTATCACTTTTTTCTATTTTTTGAAAAGAATCAAAAGTCAAGAAGACTTAAAATAAGTTGTTTAAATTTTCATTTATATTTTAAATTTGTAAAAAAAATGTTTAAAATTTTCTTCGGAAAATTTTGGGGTTTTAATGATTTTTAGCCACATTATGGGAGCAGAAGAGAAGCGCTTTTTATCAAAATGATGTGCTGCAAAATGCGAGCGAAATTATGCAAATTTTTAAACATTATTTTTTTACAGATTTTCCTTGGAATTTTGCCATTTTAAGGCGTTTGTTTGTTGTTATTATTTTCATGTATGAATATCTATTTTCATTAGTATTTGCAATCAAATTTAATAAAACTGAACCAAAGATTTAGCAAAATTTTTGCAAAATTACTAAAATTATGAACAATTTAAT
This sequence comes from Protocalliphora azurea, assembly GCA_932274085.1. Lineage (NCBI taxonomy): Eukaryota > Metazoa > Arthropoda > Insecta > Diptera > Calliphoridae > Protocalliphora > Protocalliphora azurea. The sequence goes on from OW026522.1 coordinate 63,501,066, forward strand.
AATATCTATGAACAAAATTTTATTTTTTATGAAACAAGTTTGGGAAAAAAGTCATGTTCGATTCATAATATTTATGAAAAAAATGATCAAATATATGATTTTTTTTCTCTGTGTAATAAATAAATTTGTTAATAACATGCCTAATTAGACACAGTACTATTTAATACCTAATCATTAGTTAAAAAAATATATATATACATATACTATTTTACCAATTTAGTAAACTTGTGTTTTATGATGGTCAAAATATAAAGTCACCTAAAATGCGAAAGGATGTAATTACTGAAAAATCAAATGCTGGATTTGACTCTATTATAATGTTCTGAAGCAAACTACTTATATATATCTACAATTTCGTATTCATATCTTCAAAAGTGACATCAATGTTAACAAAAGTCCAAAGGCCGTAACATCAACTTCATAAATGAAACAGTCGCTAAATTTGTTACATTTAAGAAAATTTTGGTTTGAAGTGTTTTATGCTTTATCTATTTACTTTAAGTGAACGATCAAAAAATGTTACTTTTTTGCCTAATTTTAAAGCAAAAAATTAAAAATTGTGGTTACGGCCTTTTGCATTTTCATAAAGCTTTTTGTTTCTGCAGTACAAAATTAAAAAAGTGTGTGTCGGGGACTGTAAACCTTTGGTACCAGCTTTTTATCGAAATTTATATCGAATTTTTATTTAGTGTAGAAAATATAAAATAAATACCTTCTATATTTAATTTGTAGACTTTCAAGCTCATGTTTCAGCCTTATATATCCATGATTAATGTATCATTTGCAAAATAAATTCACTTCAGATTTAAAATCCAATTTCTTACACCGGGAGTTATATGGTTTAATAGAGGGGATCATTGTCTTCATTCTCTATATGGTCTATATTAGTGACAAAGAAGGAGATGGCCAAATATGACCAAAATCCCTCAGAGACCACCAGAATCCATTAAGTGTAATTTTCAAAAATTTTTTAAAAATCTCCCAAATACAATTGAGGAATGGGAGTTATATGGTTTAATAGAGGGGATTATTGTCTTCATTTTCCATATGGTCTATATTAGTGACAAAGAAGGAGATGGCCAAATATGACCAAAATCCCTCAGAGATCACCAGAATTCATTAAGTGTAATTTTCAAAAAATTTTTAAAAATCTCCCAAATACAATTGAGGAATGGGAGTTAGTTATATGGCTTAATAGAGGGGATTATTGTCTTCATTTTCCATATGGTCCATATGAGTGACAAAGAAGGAGATGGCCAAATATGACCAAAATCCCTCAGAGATCACCAGAATCCATTAAGTGTAATTTTCAAAAACTTTTTAAAAATCTCCCAAATACAATTGAGGAATGGGAGTTATATGGTTTAATAGAGGGGATTATTGTCTTCATTTTCCATATGGTCCATATGAGTGACAAAGAAGTAGATGGCCAAATATGACCAAAATCCCTCAGAGACCACCAGAATCCATTAAATGTAATTTTCAAAATTTTTTTTAAAATTTCCCAAATACAATTGAGGAATGGGAGTTATATGGTTTAATAGAGGGGATTATTGTCTTCATTTTCCATATGGTCTATATTAGTGACAAAGAAGGAGATGGCCAAATATGACCGAAATCCCTCAGAGACCACCAGAATCCATTAAGTGTAATTTTCAAAAATTTTTTAAAAATCTCCCAAATACAATTGAGGAATGGGAGTTATACGGTTTAATAGAGGGGATTATTGTCTTCATTTTCTATATGGTCCATATGAGTGACAAAGAAGGAGATGGCCAAATATGACCAAAATCCCTCAGAGATCACCAGAATCCATTAAATGTAATTTTCAAAAATTTTTAAAAAATCTCCCAAATACAATTGAGGAATGGGAGTTATATGGTTTAATAGAGGGGATTATTGTCTTCATTTTCCATATGCTCTATATTAGTGACAAAGAAGGACGTGGCCAAATATGACCAAAATCTCTCAGAGACCACCAGAATCCATTAAGTGTAATTTTCAAAAATGTTTTAAAAATCTCCCAAATACAATTGAGGAATTGGAGTTATATGGTTTAATAGAGGGGATTATTGTCTTCATTTTCTATATGGTCCATATGAGTGACAAGGAAGGAGATGGCCAAATATGACCAAAATCCCTCAGAGATCACCAGAATCCATTAAGTGTAATTTTCAAAAATTTTTTAAAAATCTCCCAAATACAATTGAGGAATGGGAGTTATATGGTTTAATAGAGGGATTTATTGTCTTCATTTTCCATATGGTCCATATGAGTGACAACGAAGGCGATGCCCAAATATGACCAAAATCCCTCAGAGACCACTAGAGTCCATTAAGTGTAATTTTCAAAATTTTTTTAAAAATCTCCCAAATACAATTGAGGAATGGGAGTTATATGTTTTAATAGAGGGGATTATTGTCTTCATTTTCCATATGGTTTATATTAGTGACAAAGAAGGAGATGGCCAAATATGACCAAAATCCCTCAGAGATCACCAGAATCCATTAAGTGTAATTTTCAAAAATTTTTTTAAAATCTCCCAAATACAATTGAGGAATGGGAGTTATATGGTTTAATAGAGGGGATTATTGTCTTCATTTTCCATATGGTCCATATGAGTGACAACGAAGGCGATGGCCAAATATGACCAAAATCCCTCAGAGACCACCAGAATCCATTAAGTGCAATTTTCAAAAATTTTTTAAAAATCTCCCAAATACAATTGAGGAATGGGAGTTATATGGTTTAATAGAGGGGATTATTGCCTTCATTTTCTATATGGTCCATATGAGTGACAAAGAAGGAGATGGAGAAATATGACCAAAATCCCTCAGAGATCACCAGAATTCATTAAGTGTAATTTTCAAAAAATTTTTAAAAACCTCCCAAATACAATTGAGGAATGGGAGTTATATGGCTTAATAGAGGGGATTATTGTCTTCATTTTCCATATGGTCCATATGAGTGACAAAGAAGGAGATGGCCAAATATGACCAAAATCCCTCAGAGATCACCAGAATCCATTAATTGTAATTTTCAAAAACTTTTTAAAAATCTCCCAAATACAATTGAGGAATGGGAGTTATATGGTTTAATAGAGGGGATTATTGTCTTCATTTTCCATATGGTCCATATGAGTGACAAAGAAGTAGATGGCCAAATATGACCAAAATCCCTCAGAGACCACCAGAATCCATTAAATGTAATTTTCAAAATTTTTTTTAAAATTTCCCAAATACAATTGAGGAATGGGAGTTATATGGTTTAATAGAGGGGATTATTGTCTTCATTTTCCATATGGTCCATATTAGTGACAAAGAAGGAGATGGCCAAATATGACCAAAATCCCTCAGAGATCACAAGAATCCATTAAGTGTAATTTTCAAAAAATTTTTAAAAATCTTCCAAATACAATTGAGGAATGGGAGTTATATGGCTTAATAGAGGGGATTATTGTCTTCATTTTCCATATGGTCCATATGAGTGACAAAGAAGGAGATGGCCAAACATGACCAAAATCCCTCAGAGATCACCAGAATCCATTAAGTGTAATTTTCAAAAATTTTTTAAAAATCTCCCAAATACAATTGAGGAATGGGAGTTATATGGCTTAATAGAGGGGATTATTGTCTTCATTTCCCATATGGTCCATATGAGTGACAACGAAGGCGATGGCCAAATATGACCAAAATCCCTCAGAGACCACCAGAATCCATTAAGTGTAATTTTCAAAAATTTTTTAAAAATCAAAAAATATGATCAAAATCCTTCAGAGTCAAGAATAGTTAAATATGTTTTATTTACTGACATATGTAATAATAAGTTAAATATGTTTTTGACGCTTGGGCATAGTTAAAAATAAACATATTTAACTTAAAAGTTAAATATGTTTCGACGTAAGTCGTTACGTCAAAACATATTTAACTCCACATATTTATCTTCACACACATTATAATATAATATAATATAATATAATATAATATAATATAATATAATATAATATAATATAATATAAAGTAATATAATATAATATAATATAATATAATATAATATAATATAATATAATATAATATAAAATAATATAATATAATATAATATAATATAATATAATATAATATAATATAATATAAAATAAAATAATATAATATAATATAATATAATATAATATAATATAATATAATAAATATAATATAAAATAATATATTATAGTATAATATAATATAATATAATATAATATAATATAATATAAAGTAATATAATATAATATAATATAATATAATATAATATAATATAATATAATATAATATAATATAATATAATATAATATAATATAATGTAATATAATATAATATATAATATAATATAATATAATATAATATAATATAATATAATATAATATAATATAATATAATATAATATAATATAATATAATATATAATATAATATAATATAATATAATATAATATAATATAATAATATAATATAATGTAATATAATATAATATAATATAATATAATATAATATAATATAATATAATATAATATAATATAATATAATATAACATAATATAATATAATATAATATAATATAATATAATATAATATAATATAATATAATATAATATAATATAATATAATATAATATAATATAATACAATATAATATAATATAATATAATATAATATAATATAATATAATATAATATAATATAATATAATATAATATAATATAATATAAAATAATATAATATAAGATAATATAATATAATATAATATATAATATAATATAATATAATATAATATAATATAATATAATATAATATAATATAATATAATATAATATAATATAA